>WBMV01003677.1:87980-152304 GCA_013396655.1 Campylorhamphus procurvoides
TTTTTTTTTTTTGTGAGAATACTTTAGGTGCTTTTACCCCTAAACCTGCTGGCACAGTAAGATAGAAAGTTGAAGGGATAAGATTAGCACATGCTTCTTCCCCTTGGCTTGCAAACATTGTGCCATTTGGTTCCTGAACTCTTCAATGAAAGCTGCAACTTTCTCATAAAACTATAGGGATTCAATTTCTAAGAAAGATTTCTTTTTTGAGAAGATAGAAGGGATAAGTATTAGAGAACAGCTAAAAAATTTAAAGGGCCTAAATAGAAAAGCCTACTGCCCTATGATATTAATGTATGACAGATAGTACATTACAAGCCTCATACATTTTGACGTCTTTGACTTGTAGGTGGATCTTATTGTCCTGATTAGAGAGCTGCTTTTCATCATGGTTGCAAGTCATGAGCTATATGTGCTGCTGCGTATGCAATACTCCAGCTCCTTTGTTAACAGCACTAGTCTATGGCCCTGCTGGCCCATAAACCCACTTCTGAAAATTCAGGAAATTCAGTCTCTCACCACAGTCAGATACAGACAATCTGAAGAGGAATGCAGAACTGTGGCAGCTCAGACTAGCGGGGCACATGCACTGTCTCCCTTTGCGTTATGTGTTATGCATTATGCTAACATGCACATGAGACAAGAACATTACACGATGTCACTGCTCTGACTCCTTTGAGAATAACTGAAATGTGGTGTTAGTAGCTGAGATTAAATACAGTAATTCTGACATGTTGAAGCCATTTTTATAGCATAAATTGTCCTTAGCAAGCTCTGGATTAGTATGACTACACGTGGCCTAACCTCCTCCCCGCTGCAGTAGAATGGTCATTTCACTCAGGTGAAGATCTGGCTTTTGTTTTAAATGAAATCTGCAACAGACTGATAACAATTTCTACCTGCTCATCCTGCTTCCTTACATATCCTTTCATATATTTTACCTCCACACAATTACTAAATTATTTGAATCATAGTCTACCCATCATGACACAGATCTCTCAAAGCATTTTTCACAGAAATTATTCCTCACTTTGCATAGGACAAGATACACTTCATTTTCTCAGAAGCAGGTCTTGAAACCACTAAAGGGAACAGTTTCACAAGCTTTACCATATTCTTCACAGCTGACAGTAATTTCAGAAGAACGCCTCCAGCTCTTTAACTGTTTCATTTATAGCTACAGCAAATACCAATAAAATTAATATGAATGGCAGAACATTTTTTTTTAAAAAGCATTTAAGACTCTAGCAAAGAACAGTGCTCACAGGAATGCCTCGCTGGAATTTTTATTCCCATAAAACTATGTTGTGGCTTCTGTGTTATATGAGGCCACTTTATTGCTTGAAATTAGGTCCCACCTGTGCTGCCAATTCAGCCAAGAAGTCAGCCAGGTCCTTGCACACACTTTTTAAAACATTGTCGTTGCTCTGCAGTGCCAAGCTTAAGAGATGCACTGAACTAATCAAGAAATGAACAACGAGATCACCAAATAAATTAGTCTTTTGGAATTAATAGTTTCTTATGTGATGACTTTTTTTTAGGGTGTGTATTGCAACCTAGTTATCTATGCATTGTTCCATAAGAACTCTAATGGAGCATCAGGTTAAAGCTGTTTCCTTTAAATTAGGATTTAAAATTTTTAAGGCCTTGAAGCTGTGTTTTCTTTCTTTGTGGATACTGTTACATAACTGAGTTGGAAACTTTTTATAGAAAAAAGTAAGAAATTATAATAACCAACCAACAAAATGAAACCTATAGGCAGCACCAAGTAGAACACAGACAGCAGCAATGACTTACAGACATTATTTCCATTTCAAATGTGTTTCATCTGTTGTAGAGGGTATTTCATATTCAATGTTTTTTTCAGGAATTTCATAAAAAGGAGACAAGCAGCAGCTAATAAGGGATGGACACTTGTGGTCCCAATCAACAAGTTTTGGAATAGTGATTTAAATCTGTATAATTTAAGCAGGCTACTTAGGAGTAAAAGTGTACTGTCACCCTTTTCACAGAAAATACAGAATGAAAAAAAAAATTACTCCTTATAAGATGGGGTTTATTGTCTGAGAGTATTTCAGTGAGAAAGGCATAGATCAAAGATTTGTGTATTTCCTTAAGGTATTCAGGGAACTACACGTATTCCAGATATAACCAATCCAACAGCCCAAATTGTTACTGTTCTTTGCTATGTGGTGACCTCTAATCTCTCTGTCACAGGCACTCATTGCTTTCAGAAGAATATTTATATCTTTGTCAGTGAAAGCTATGAGAGGTATGGTCTAGATGCCAGATTTCAAAATTTAGCTCTTGCCATCTAATAGGAAAGGTAATGTTTTTTCTCACTTTGCAATGCAAGCCAAATTGTTTTAGAGAGCTCTAAAACTAAGCACATAAAAGCAGCAAACAATAAAGCCTACATGATGAATGTTTATTCCCAGTGTTACTAATGATGAAGGTTCTTGACTTGAATGATAAGTGAGTTTAGTATCACTAAAATATCAACAGCTTAGAGGGCAGGCTTTTAGCTGTAAGGACACAAGTTTCTGAAGACCTTCACTCATCAGTTACTGCTTGTGCACAAGGTTAAATCCTGTTATGGACAGTCATTCTCTGTTCTGAGTTAATCAAAGTAATAATTAACATCAACACACAAAATAAAGCTTACATGCAGTTGTGGAAAGCAGTTAATAGAGTGAAGAGGGCAAAATGGACTCATGGTGTTGGAACAGTCACTAGAAGAATGTGAAATTCATATCCAGGGGCTTACTCTTCAGAAATAATAGGATTTGTGAAATCCTTTTTCTGTGGAAAAAGAAAGTTTTACAGGTCACTCTTTAAATTGAGGAATCCCAGAAATCTTATCTGATATGGATTTTATAGGTGATTCCAGCAATGGTGTAAATCTTCACTGCTTCTCCTTTGAAACAGGAAGTATTTCCAGAATCTGAAGTTTGGTTCACCAAATTTGAAATATTAGCAAACTGAAGGACAAAATAGACCTCAAGATAAAATAGCAATAAGAGAAATGTGTACTGTATAATCTCACCATGCTGCACTACAAACAAAAGTCCTGACTCACTTTGGTAATCACTGTGGTAACATCATGCTAAATGAATTGGTTTTGGAAATCATCTGGGGAAGAAAGAACAGAACTCACAGCACTTTATATAGGTAATGATGAGAGGTTTTGTATAAAAGCAAAAAAGTATTCTCAGCAGAGAAAGTCTGCTATCGGGAGGAGATGACAGAGAATATGAACATCATATTTCTTTATGTTTAGGCACTTGGGTTTAGTGGCATTTAGTGACATGCTATAAAGTTGGCCTATTTTGAATAATATTGGAGACTATAATCTAGATACCATGTTTTCAGCAGATATAAATTGGTGTAACACTAAACTCTAGTAGATTAACATGGGTTCTTACTGGTGATGGCTCTTTCCAGCACATAGAAATCTGTTTCTAAAGGCAATTATTACCGTAGAGAAGAATAGGCTTCATTGTCTTTTCTAGGAATATTTTGGGGTTTTAGTTTTATCTTTCATGGATAGCAATACTTGAATTTTAGTTTTGTTGCATTTTCACATTAGAGAACTATCATCTTTGTCATTTCATATGTATGGGAAGAACAAACTTAGCTTTGCTTCCATTCCAGGGCATGAAGGAGGGAAATGTTAAACCAAAAAAGTTTCTACATGGCTTTTACATCTGGAGAGACAATTTACAAGATGGCTTTTACACCTACCAATTTAAAATCTACAGTTTCCTTGGAAACAAAATTTCATGCCATTCAAGACTTGGGAGCTAGAAAGGATTCTTACTTCTTTTTTAGTCATATGGCATATTGGTTATGGAGTCAAACGTGATCTCTTTGATATGACATGAAAAATCCAAATGGAACAGAAAATTAGATAACCAAAATGAAAACTGACATCTTTGAGAAATCTGAATTGCAATGCATTTTTAAAAGTTGTATGCCACATTCTGTTCCTTGAATTCAGTAATCAGTAGAAAAGAAATATGGATTAGAGCTCAGAAACACGTTTCATACCTATTCATACCTATATTCAGTCCCTACCAGAAATTTCACTCATGACTTGAGCAAATCACCTTACCACTCATGAAAAGATTTTGAATTCGTTTTACCAGAAGTTCCATTTGGAGGAGGTTGAATGGTTTAAAATTCGTGGAAACATCAAAATAGATTGTGCTGACAATGCTGAAATCTTTTCGATGATAAGCAAAAGTAAAATCTACTTTCTCTAAACCATTAGAATGAAATGTCCATCATTTATTTAACACAAAATTTCCTGGAAATTAGTAGAACCTCTCTGAATTCTACCCTCACCCTGTAGGGCTTTGAACACTTTTTAAAAATCCTTTAAAAATACTTCATAACATCTTAATGTAGATTGCTTTCACTGCTTTCCACTGAAGCTGTTCCATCTTACACAGAATACTTACATACGCACTAAAAAAGAGAGATAATAACTCTACTAATGACCAGAAACAGCAGAGTTTTATATCTTAGATATTTATATAAAATAGAATGGAAGTCATCAGCAAAAAATGAAAATTATCTCATTTCAATCTCCTGTACCAAAGGGAGGGAATGCTCCCCAGACTACTGTGATTAGGAATGTGACTAGTAAGATGGAGCTAAGATAAAGGAAAAAATTCATTACAGAACTCTATAAGATGAAGTCCAGAAAGGAACAAAACATCTTACTTTTAAAGGATCAAGACATCTTCCTTAGAAATGGAGTAACATATTGTAAATTTAGTGCTTTCCATGATTTTTCTCACAAAAAATTTTTGTGTGTTGAATGAAACATACTTCTCAATATAAAATAAATTATTTTAGTCGTTTTATTAAGAAGAAGTTTGTTTTCAGTCTGTGCAATTGTGGAGGTTTTTTATTCAATCAATATTATTAATATTCCCCCAGAAAATATTATTGACCCATCTCCTGAGTCTGTACCTTAGCTTCTCATCTTTAATAAGAAGTTAACAATACCTCTTTTTTCTGTTCCCCCATCTATTCTATTTAGATGGTAGCCTTCCAAGACCAGAAGCTATTCCTCATTTAACTAGAGAAATCTATAGCATTCTAGTCTCAGAGATGGCAACTAGACAGTGCTGTAACATAAATAATGAAAGTTTATCTTTGAATAGTGGATTCACACAGAAATTTTACTAGACCAGTTGATAATACAGCAACACATCGAAATTACACTGAGTACACTGAAACGGCAAGACTGTTGTTATGCAGTGTAATTCATGTATGGCTCTGTCTGGGTTTAGTTACCCTTCCAAATTACTGAAACTTTTGGGGGATGGAGGGATGAGATTTGGAAGATAATATTGTAGCAACTATTCCAGGGTATTGTCTTGGTAGGAAACTGTTACATCCAGGACAATAGTTATTGTGAATAATAAGACAAGAATCTAAAACTAATTATTTATTAATGATCTGTTTTCCTTCCTATTTAATTCACAAGAATGCTCAGTCACAGGGACTCCTTTATTTTCATAATTTTCAGTATTATTTTTGGCTGTCATTTATGTAAATTGTTTAACTGTTGCCTTTAATAAAGATTTACTTAATCATCATGACCATTAATCATGGTATATTCCAGGAAAGACACAATCAACAAAACCTTAAAATACAGCTCTTCTCAAACCTGTCAGTACATGCACAAAGAGAATAGATAGCAATTAATTCGGTTTTTTGAGCTTTTTTTAAAAGTTGTTCTATACCCATTTTCCAGCAATTTGTGAGAGTTCTTAGGGCTCTTGAAAAGAAGAATTTATTCAGAAGTAGTATGAAATGTATGTAACTTTTTGCTTGAAATTGATGCATTAAGTATATCAGAGAGGAAATGGAAATGTAACAATTCATATTTTAACCTGTTCTAAATTAAACTTAGAGCATGAACTCTTGACTTAGGTTTATGAATTATTTCATAGTAGTGAATCTGAATACGCATTATTGGTATTGAAGAGCTCAGCACGATAAGTTCTAAAGTTAAAGTTCCTGTGACGTTATTCGGTACAGTATTTTATCAAGGCAATAAGCATGTGCCTGCATCCACACATGGGTGAACAGATTCATTCTCTGTGGGATGATACGTATCACTAATCTAAAATCTTTTGCTGTTAAATGCAAATATGTAGCAACTGGGCCCACTGATGTCATGAATGAACAAAGAGAAACCTTCTACCAGAATTTAAAAAGTAAGTGAATGCAAAGCTTAAGGGAACTCCATTAACTATGATACAAGATAAAGATAGTAATAGGTTTCTTAAGAGGCTAAGCAGAAATATATATAATCATGGCAAAATAATTACGTATCTGCCTTGCTACAATATGCAGCTTTTAATATTACAAAGTTGGAGATATTCTGACAATTCCATAATTACACAAATGGATGAAAATGAACATTCAAAATAAGAAACTTCCATTTCTGCTATGGTCTATGCATCAAAGAGTAAAATGATGGAAAGAATTTACTGGCCAAACATCTAGCACATATCTAGAAAGACTCCAAATATTAAGATTGTATTCAAGTCTTCAGACATCCACATCTTTATAAAAGCCTACAGCCAAAGAAGCTCAGCTAAAAAGCATCTAGATCAAACAGGGAACTCAATCCTTCTGACAGTATCAGACTTTATTTCCTTTATAATGAATAAAACTGTCAAAAAATTACTCAGAACATTTGAAATTCAGTGATTCTCTCTGCCTTAATGCCATGATGTAAGATATCTGAAGCAAACATGTTTTAGAAGACTGTATGAGAGACACAATTCTGAAACCAGATGCAGAACCACCTGAGATATTATGAAGAGCTCACTTTCTTTTTTTTTTTTCCCCTGTGCCCCAAGATGCATGCTACGATTTTAAGGTTAGGCTTTCAAGACCTAGCCTGTACTGAGGAAAGGGCCTTGGGGGGTGGGGGGGCCTGGTCAATGGCAAGTTGAATATGAGTCAGCAGTGCCCTGGCAGCCAGGAGGGCCAACCATGTCCTGGGGGGAATCAGGCACAGCATCACCAGCTGGTCGAGGGAAGGGATTGTCCCGCTCATGGCCTTATCTTGAATGTTGTGTGGAGTTTTGGGCACTGCAATATAAGAAAGATATTAAGCTATTGGAGAGTGTCCAAAGGAAGGCAGTGAAGATGGTGAAGGGCCTTGAGGGGAAGCTGTATGAGGACTGGCTGAGGGCACTTGGTCTGTTCAGCTTGGAGAAGAGGAGAGTGAGGGGAGACCTCATAGCAGTTACAACTTCCTTCTGAGAGAAGAGGAGGGGCAGGCACTGATCTCTTTATTCTTGAAACCAATGACAGCTCTCTAGGAAATGCCATGAAGCTGAGTCAGGGGAAATTAAGATTAGATATCAGGAAAAGAGTTCTTCCCCCAGAGGGTGGTTGGCACTGGAACAGGCTCCCCCGGGAAGTGGTCACAGCAGCAAGCCTGACAGAGCTCAAGAAGCGTTTGGATGGTACTTTCAGGCACATGGTGTGACTCTTGGGGATGTCCTGTGCAGGGCTAAGGGTTGGACTCAATGATCCTCATGGGCCCCTTCCAACTCAGGGTATTCTATGATTCTCCCTCCTGCTTCCACCATTTTACTCTTTTGACTTATTTTACAAACAGTTTTTGACAATCATGATATTTCAGTCATGTCCATCAAAAGCCTTGTGTACTTTCTGTCTAAACCTTATTAGCTGATGTTTGGGAGAAAGGTGAAGACAGAAATAAGGTTGTGATCAAAGTAGTTCTTGTTCACAAAAAGCCCAACCAGAAAACAAAAACATGGAGGGAGAAATCTACTTTTAAAACATATTTAATTACTACCAGATAGATGAAGAGCATGCTAATGCAGCCCTAATTTGGAAGTACAGTTTGCCAAGAAATGAGAAATCAAAATGGAATTTAATTGAAACAGCACAAAGGGAAATTCAATATGTGCTGATCAGACCTTCTCAGTGGATGGGTATAGTTATCTGTTTCATTGCAACTACAGCCTTTTATAATAGTCTTGCAAATCATGTTGTTTATATCTAATAGAGATTACTAAATAATGGATCTGAGTTTGTATCGTATCTCATTTTGCTGAGGAATACACTCAGTGCCAGTAGCTGGGTGTGCAGCTGCAGCAGGAGCTGCAGGATGAGCTCTGGGTGGCGGGAGCCCAAGGCAAGAGGTCCTGAACTGCTGACCCTTTGCATAGCAAAGGGCTTGGGGACCTGTGGCCCAGCCAGTGGACTGGACAGTCACAGACACAGCAGGAGCCGAGGGCTCAGCTGGATGACTCCAGACTATCTCCCATTTAGACTATGGGGGTATAAAAGCCCAGGGTTTCCTTTGTTTGGGGCCCCTCCTTGGGGCTTGAGTTATTTTGTTATTTTAGTTATTGCATCATGATTAAATTAATTTAAGGATGAGTCTGAGATTCTGCTATAGGAAACCTGGCATCGAGACAGTAAGGAAACCCTGTCTGACGGTGAGTGTGGGGGGTGTAGGGAGTCAAGTGGATCACTGGAGCCAGGTCAGTCCCAGCTCGGGTGTGGGAGTGTGACTGCCAGAGTGGCTCCTGGATGATTGGACAGGAAACTTTCCTTTGCACTTTCCTGGTTACCCCTAGGAGATACTTCTTACTCTCCTGTTCTTTTCAGTGCTAATTACCAAAGGGATTTGTGTATATTTTCTAGAGGTTACTATGTAATATTCACATGAGACAAAAAGAAGTGCATTCTCCCCTGACACATTAAGATTTGCCAATATTGTGAAGTTGTGTTAATCCCTTCCCCTCAGAAGCATGTTGCTTTACTTAATCATTTTCTTGTATGTAGCTTTCCAAGGGTTTGATGCAGACTTGAGCTCTTTCAAGCAATTTTTTATGAGCTCTTTTTCCCTTCTACACCCTTAAAACCAGTATTCCTATTGTGATCATCACTCATGTTTCTATTTAGCTTATTTGCATGGATTGATTTATATATCTTATACAAAAATCTGAGTAAAATAAATTTGTGCAGTTCTTTACTTCACTGAGATCGGAACAAGGTGATCAACCATTTTGGATGGAAACGGTTTTTGAATTAATTCTCCAAAATTTATATGCTTCAAAACAAACTTGAAAGGATCAAAACGCAAAAATTAGGGTTTTGATTTTTGCAAGAAATAGGCCACGATATAAGAGAGATTACACAGTTTGTGTAACTTCTGTTAGATGAGAGGGATCTGTAGTGTTGGCATTGAGGCATGTCTTAGGCATGTTTAGTGTAACCTCATCTACAAAAACAAGAGTGTATATGGATTATTTGCCACATTAGCCTTTCTCTTTAGGCAAGCACAGAATTGCCAGGTGATAGACCAATTTCTGTATCAGCTTCAAAACAATAGCAACAATATGTGGATTGTTTTAGACTGTGAAATCACAGTGGGTGACAGGCTTAATTAAACAAACTCTAGAGAACAAGCACTAGTAGATCAGAATTTCTGAGACATTTGACAAGGCATGTCAAATCCCACATGTGAATAGGGAGAGCCTTGTATGATCTTTGTGCACTTTTTGAGCACTTGTAGCAGACTCCCAACCAGCCAATTCTCAGCTTATGTACCAGGCACTTGAAATATTGCATGCCCAATGCAAGACATGGTGAGTAGTAATACTTTCTGCTTCAATGCAACATTAGTCATTATTATTAATAGCTCATTCCAAATCTACCAAAACAGAAAGAAAGCAGATACTCTAACTGCTGAATGGGACAAACGTATGCCCAGTTTTAACACAAGAATTCCAAGGGCTTTATAGTGAGCACTACCACAAACTCACAACATCAGCTTGTCCAAGGTTGCCAGTTCAAGCAGATTATATCAATACACGGAACATGCCAGTCAGTGCCTATCCAAACACATCTGCACAATGAGACCAGAAATCAGGAAGTCACTGAGAATCTTTCCTGAAATCACTGTGAATCCTTATACAAGGACATTATTTCAGAGCATGTGCTTGTTTCAAGATAGTTGCATTTGATATTGCTAAATAAAGCAAGGTCAGAGACCAAGCCAAGCCATGGGACTGCTGGCTGTTCTCTCTTTTTGGTTGTTAACATACTTCCTGACTACAAGACAATAATTTCAAAAAGGAATTCTGGTCAAGGTAGAACTAAGTTTCTTTCCTGATAGACTAGAGAGCTCCCTGTGCTACCCCAGAAGACTCTGCAGCTGCAAGTCTCCCACATAACCTCCCTTTAAACTCCATTAAAATCACTCTGTTGTGCTGCAACACAGCTGTCACATTCATGTCAGGCACTCTGGTCTGAAAATATCCACCCCTGACACAGCAGACAGTAAGTCTCCTTTAGGAGCATGTGAGCACCACATGGAGCCTATGGAAGGACAGGAAAAATATCAATATACCAATAGTTCAACCATTCAAGACCACTTTGCACACAAGACCTAACAACAATCCATGACCCTGTTTTATTAAAAAAGACAAATTTATCTTAGAAGTTTCAAGATTAACTCCAGAAGTGTGCCAAGGTGCAACAAACTGGGAAACAACCATACAGAAGTACAACGTCAAAATAGAAAACAAACTCCCAGTCAAAAACCCAGCAAAAAATACAAATATGTAGAATGGGAACAAGGAAGTTCTAATTAATATAAAAGCAGGAGAAAAATCAACAGATATTAAAAATAAAAATGAGAGACAGGTAAAATTCTAAATAGTATGAACTTAGACTAATTTAATTGTTCTTTAAATGAAATAGAACAAGCAGTAAGTATTTGCTCCAAATGCTCATGAGAGTGAAGTAGAAGTCATTAGCTTAATGTTTGGAATTATCTTATTGGTGTACTAATCTATCTTTCACATATGCCTCTCCTGCATGTACAGGAATGATATATTCTATTGTTGTTTCCAACTAATTCAATTCAATAACAACTTCATTCTAAGCTGGAAAATTAAATAAGAGCAGGGAAGGCATTTTTTCTTTGTTACAATCTGGGCCAATAATAAGGTATGTGGTAGTGAGATCTCAGAGACTTTTAAAACCTTGGAGGAACTCTCAGTGATTTTTACCTTAAATTGTTTAAATCAATTTTTTTATGTGAGTGAGTGTGTGGTCGAAATATAATTTGACGTGGTGTTGGGAACCTATTCCTGTCATATGTTATACTCTTTGTGACTTTTCACTGGATTAATCAATAGTTTTCTGAAGTTCTTCAGGGCCTCTGAAACTCATGTTCACCCAATAATTGAGGATTTGTGGGTCTGATTTTATACTTAGATGGTAGATTTTTGCTGCGTCTCCAATGTAAAAAGCAGCAGCAGGGCTTTCCTGGCCAAAAAAGTTCTGTCAGATTATCTCTTAGTTGGCTTCCAACCAGGACTGGCAGGCTCTTGATTGCTTTTTTATCAGGTCTCAATTATTCACTGATATCACCTCAAGCCCCTGATGCCTTCTGCCATCTCATCTCTTACAAGATGGAAAAGTGAAAATGAGAAGCAGTAGTTGCCTCAGGTTTAGAAATGAAATCTATCCAAGACCACCACTGCAGCTACTGGGACTTCTTAGTTGATCTGGGAGACTAAAGCAACAGGAGAATGGGTAGTACTATTATTGTGAAGTACTTTAATGTAGCAAAAAAATGAAAGAAATCCCATAATTTCTGAGATCTATGAAATCAGAAAGATTACCAAAAAGTTTTGCAGCTTGAGTCCCAAGAACACAAGGAAAGAAAGGATCATGATTTATTTTGTATGAAAAAAGTCAATTTCTTTGATGACAACTTATAAATACCTTTTACCACTTTGCATGGAAAAGCTGCTCATAGAATCATAGAATATGCTGAGTTGTAAGTGACTTACAAGGATCATTGAGTCCAACTCCTGGCCCTGCATAGGACCATTCCCAAGAGTCACACCATGTGCCTGAGAGTATTGTCCAAACACCTCTTGAACTCAGACATGCTTGGTGCTGCAACCACTTTCCTGGGGAGCCTGTTCCAGTGCCCAGCCACCCTCTGAGTTTTTCTAATAGCTGACCTTTGGAAGACTTCTGGGCTGAAGACACCTTTGGCCTTGGAAGGATGCACCTGTGAGCATGGGAAAGTGGAGAAAAACATGTTTATGGCCTTGCAGCGGTATGGGAAAGTAGAAGAAGAAAAACAACTGAGAAAAACAAGATATGTTTTGAGTCTTACCAGCATGAGGAGAGGTATGAACTACCTATCAGAAGATGGTCTAAGATTCATGGACAAAAGTGCTTGGCTAATAGAGTGTGACATGTATGCATGGACAGATAAGGAAAAGTATAAAAGAGAAGCCTCCTGTTAATAAAGTGGCTGCTAATTGTAAATATTCCTTGCCCCAAATCTGCACGTGTGTGTGTGTGTGTGTGTGTGTGTGTGTGTGTGTGTGTGTGTGTGTGTTTGTGTGTGTTTGTCTGTTGCCACACTAACCTAAACTTTCCCTGACAGAACTTCTGGCCATTCCCTAAGTAGTTCCCCATATCCTATCACTGGTCACCACAGAAAAGAGATCAGTGCCTGCCCCTCCTCTTCCCCTCACAAGGAAGTTGTAATTGCAATGAGGTCTCCCCTCAGTCTCCTCTAGCCTGAACAGACCAAGTGCCCTCACTCACTCCTCATACGGCTTCCCCTCAAGGCCCTTTGCCATTTTCATTGCCCTTGTTTGGACACTCTCTAATAGCTTAATATCCTTTTTTATATTGTGGTGCCCAAAACTTCACACAATATTCAAGCTGAGGCCATTGATAATAATGATGATAAGAGAATGAGAGCTTGTCCATGTGGTACAATGCTATTGCTTTTCTGAAGCTATGACAGCATTGTGTACACCAAAGTGTGCATTCTCAGGATGTACTCACCTTTCTCCATACTGGGCTGGGTGTTACTGTGTGCTCATGTGAGCAGGATGTGGCAAAAGATTTCTAAACCAGACACAGCACAGGTGAGAAAAAGAGACTATGTCTCATCCTCACTGACCAACTAACATAACACATAACTGTGTTTTGTAGGATGACCAGATTGTCAAGAAAACTTTCCTGTCTAGCCATCCAGGAGCCACTCTGGCAGTCACACTCGTTCCACCTGAGCTGGGACTGTGGTTCCTTCACAGCAGGCAGTTCCGATTACCCAACAGGTACACTGCTTGACTCCCAACACACCTCACACTCACCCAGTCAGACCAGGTTACCTTACCAGCTCAGTCCCAGGTTCCCATAGCAGAGTCTCAGACATCAGGATCTTTAAAATAATGTGCAAGAACAGAATAAGGGCTCGAGCTGGTGCCTTCAAGGAGGGACTCTGAACAAAGGAATCCTTCAGCTTTTATATACTCACAGTCAAAGTGCAGAAAATTCTGGGGTCTTCCATTTGAGTCCTTGGCTCCTGCTTTGTTTCTGAGTGTTCACCTGGTTGGCATCAGAGGTCCCCATGCCAGGTAGGCACCAAAGCCTCATGCCTCAGGCTCCTGCCACTCTGAGCTCAGCCTGCAGCTCCCACTGCAGCTGCCCACCAAGCTACCAGCACTGAGTGTATTCCTCAACAAAATTCTCCATACGCTTACCCAGTATCTGCTCAGTCTGTTACCTATGTGTGCCTCTGAAATCACAGATATAAAATGCCTGTTATCACCATTTGTCCAGAAGAAGTGTCACATAACAAATGGAAATATGCTTGATTTATTTCATTCCAGTGCTGTTTGTCCTGCAGGTTTGCAGTGCAGTGGAGCTTGAATGACCAGTCCTTCATCAGCACTTCTGGTATCTCTGCAGCACGTCTCCTCCTGATGAGTATTTCTTTTTATAGAATTATTTTACAGCACTTTCTGCTATTTTTAATAGTAATAAGGTGCCTAGATACCAGCTGTCTAAAAATACCTAACATGGTCTGATAGACTGAATAGGCACAAAGACTGAAATCATGAAGGAAGAACTGAAAAACAAAGTAAAATACTTGAAAAGGGTAAAAGCAAATCAAAGATTCCAGAAATTGCAGCTTGATGTAAAAAATTTGAAAAAAATCCAGAAAGTACTTGGAAAAATGAAGAAAATCTTATTAAAAGAAAAAAAATATGTGAAACAATGAAGAGCTCAGAACACAAGTAGAGAGATGTGGAAAAGTATTAAAAAGTGAAGCAGCTGGATTATAAATGCAGTATGGAGACACTAAAAACATAACTACAGTTTTTGTAGTTCTAACTTCTTTAGCAATGTTTAACTCTACTGAAATACAGGACAAAATTGGCTCTTTTCTGATATTTTTGAATTCCTGCATTTGACATGCTGATATTTATGGTTATATTCAAAGGCTGAATATTGTACTCTCTTTGATTAATAATACAATAATACCAAGAAACAGAAAAAAAAATATGCATACCATTTCGATTATTTTCAATCTTCTTTAAAGAGAAGTATTAGTAGATCAACTGGCATTTTTCATAAAATCTCTTGTACCTCATTGCTCATTATACCTCATTAAATATGTTTCCACCAAAACACAAAATATACAGTTTACATATACATAAACACAGTCTTCTGATCCATATTCAAAACTTGTTTGCTAGATTCCATAGCTTGATCGTAATATGTGCTCTATGTTGTCCATACTTTCAGCAGATTGAAATGTTTTAAAATGCTCAGGAGCTTGCCAGTTGCCTACCTGTGATCTCTACAGCTGGCGGAACGTCCTTTCAGTCAATAGCTGACTGCTTCTTACTTGCTTATCATATAGGTCGGCATATCCATCTCTATTAGCAGGCAAATGTCTACATGTTGCTTTGCTCATTTATTAGTTTTGCATAGCAATCTTTGACCACATTAATAACCTTTCTTCTTAACTCTTTATCTGACTGAATGTCTGTTTTCATTGTATAGACCCTACTTCCTACCCGGAAAAAAGGCCCATCCTCCACTCTTTTCCTCTGGGTTGTGCAAAGTCAAACCCTGGTGTGTAAAGGACATGAGCCATCATTTGACAGTTTAGCTGAGAGGAAAGAGAATGAGGAAGATAAATACATCATTTTGTCTTCTACTCAGGGTTGTTCAAGGATACCAAGAAAAGAAAATAAGCAGTTCCTTGATGGAAGAAAATGTTGTGCAGAAGCACTGAAAATCTAGGTCATTGATGATGATAAGAAGCCTTCAGAACACTTTGCAGCAGTCAGATAGAATTCCAACTTTATAACATATAACCAGAACCTTTTCCTTTCTTAAAACTGTTGCAGATAAGAGGACAAGGAGACCTCAGAATGTGATCAAATGTAAAAAAACATGCCCATAGAAGATAAATAAAATAGGTAAGAGTAATTGCATCCATTTATATGAAGAAGCTTGCATGATGACTTTAAATCCCTGCATATAATGAACTTATTAGAGGTCTTGGAAGTTTATAAAGCACTCAGGGACAGATTGTAAGGAATGTTTCTTTAAATCAGAGTGCATTTGTAAGCTAAAATTATGCCTTGGTTTAAAGACAAATATTGGGGTGGGAACCCCAATAAAATGAACTCCCTCCCTTTTATTAAGACCTCTCCTTTTTTCCTCACCAACGCAGAGAGCCAAAATGAGAGAAGTATATGTGGAAAAAATAACCGTTTACTGACAAGGAAATAGCAGTAACTACAAAGACACAAAGAAAAGGATTTACTCACAAAGAGAGGAATCCTCCACCCATGAGGTCCCCTGGGGGTAAAAGGGAAAAATGGAGAAGGAATTTTCATGCCAACCACCTCTCTTTGCTCAGCCAAACAAACAAACAAACATACAAAAAAAATTGGGAAACAGGGGCAAAGGGAAAAACCAGGAAAACTGTGTTGTTCATTAAGTTCTACTATTAAACCACCCAATCTGCATCACCCAGACAGGCTCAGATCCTGACCGTAGCAGTGGTGTTAGTGCATAGACTCTTTGTTCCCTGCCACCTGCTGCCTATTTTAACTGTGACTGATGAGAAGCTCCACTCTGCTGGAAGCTCTTTAAAGTGAGACTTTGTTCACTCTACACCTAGAGATCCTCTAAGAAGAGTGAAAACCTGACCAGCAATTCACCATCTACAAGGCAGTAAA
The DNA here is from genome assembly GCA_013396655.1 of Campylorhamphus procurvoides. Classification (NCBI taxonomy): domain Eukaryota; kingdom Metazoa; phylum Chordata; class Aves; order Passeriformes; family Dendrocolaptidae; genus Campylorhamphus; species Campylorhamphus procurvoides. The sequence goes on from WBMV01003677.1 coordinate 104,081, forward strand.
TGTTTCAGGATCCCTCATATGAAATCTGTTTAGGAATGCAATATAAAGTTTTCTCCCAGTGAGACTCTAGTATCCTACTGAACTTTCATGACTGCTTGTGTGAACTAAAGCTAGAAGACTATATCAGTTCTCAGAAAAAAATTGAATCAACTTATCAAGACTCCTGGAGATAAAAGGCCTCCTACTTATCTCTCAAAGATCTATGCTTTGTTGTTTCATAACTTTAAATTTTCCCCTCTTTAATAATGAGCTAATTATCATTCCACCAACTCTGACAAAGCCACCATTTTTCAAGATGTGGAGGGAAAAAGAAAACATTTAGACAAGACTATTAATAAGATGAACTTGCATGTGAATTTTGAGAGCATGATTCTTACTCAGTTTGAGTTCTAGTTTAATTTAGCACTGCTGCACTTCAATAGAAGTTTGATGCATCTTAATCAGACCATAAAAAAATGCACAATTATTTTTTAGATGCTGTGCAGAGGATATTATGCTGGATAGACTGGTGGATAAACTATAATTTGTGTAAGTATAAATAAATGTATGATTATACACATCTATACAAATCCATGTACATTGAGAAGTATTTAAAAGCCAAGTAAATGTGGCAGTTGGCAACATGGCTTAGTGGTTGAACTGGCAGTGTTAAAGTTTTAGTTGGACTTGATGACTTTAAAGATCTTTTCCAACCTAAATGATTCTATGATTCCACAATTGTAAGAGATGTAGATGACACCACGCTAGGGATATCAGCTACTATGCTTGTGTGCAGAACTGCCATTCAGAAGGACAGGTTGGAGGAATGAGCCAATGGGACTCCCACAAAATTCAGTGAAGACAAAGGCAAAGTCCTGCACCTGTTAAGAAACAACCCTCTCTAACAACACAACCTGGGCACTGCCAGGCTGGAGCAGCTTTGTGGAAGTGGCTGTGGAGATGCTGGTGGGCAGTACCCAAGCAGCATAGAGGGCCACCAGCCTCCTGGTCTGCATTAGCAGGGGCACAGTCACTTGGTCAAAGGAAGGGATTACCTCCCTTTGTACAGCAAAAATGCAAGTCTAGAGGAGAATAAGCAAGCTGGTAGGGAGTGGTTCACTAAGCCTCTAAGCAGAGGCTGAATAACCAGGGCTTGTTCAGCTTGGAGAAGTTTTTACTGTGTGGGACCTAAAAGTAGCCCCCAGGACTTTCAGGGAGGTCACTGCAGAAATGGAATCATGGTGGGGCATGAAGGAGAAACAATGGATATAAACTATAATGAGAGGTTCAGTGAGTGTGAAGAGGAATGTTTTCCCCATGAGAAAAGTCTGTCAAGCCGTCTAGAGAAGTTAGGCAGGATCCATTCCTGGCATATTTCAAGATCAGACTGGGTAAAGCCCTGAGCAACCTGGACTGATCTCACAGCTAGTCCTGCTTCCTTAGCAGGAGGCTGAACTAGAGACCTTCACAAGGCATTTCCTACCTGAGTTATGCCATGATACTATAATATACTATATATTTAAGCTATATATTTGTAGCTATATTGATGCTAGATACGTTAGAGAAACAAATAGCCTAGACTAGGTGGGTGGTACTAGTAGAATATGATACATTTATATATAGAATTTAATGGCAAGTACAATGTTGCAAATGTTCTTAAGCAAACTGCTTTCCCTAAATCAGAGTTTCTACAGGTACTTGAACTTGACAGTAATTTTATATATTCATATCATTTATTGAAATCAATAGGACTTCTCAAAAAGTGAAACTAGGCACTTGAGGGCATATTGCTAGTCTCCAGTCCTTCAGTGTGCTCAGTTCCACAGAAACTGTTTCTAACAATAAGAACAGCAGGATGGAGTACAATGTTTGCATACTAAAAAAAAAATTAAAAAAAAAAGAAGGAAAAAATACTAATAAGCACAATGAAGACTGCTCACTTCATCAAATGGGGAGATTTGAAGTGCATGGAAACAGAATTTTTGTACTCTGGAATGTTTACAAATATGCATAAAAAAAAGATCTGGTTACTGAATCTTTAGTGATAGATAACTGTCTTATAATCTTTTTCAGAAACTGACAAAAAACATCTTAAGAGTATTGCATTTGAAATTTTACATGTGGTATTTTAAAATATCTCTGATAGAAAATCAAAACTGATTTGCTTTGGCTGCATAAGCAAAAGATAATTCCCATTTTCGTCTGATAACAATGTCAATACATAGCCAAGCAATACTTAGCAGGAAATGGCATAAGTTTTTAAATATCCGTGCAGATATAAATAGAATAAATTATGCATTCCCAGATCTTATATTTCAGCAGGTCACTTAAACATTATGAACTGGTATAATAAATAAAAAAAATTTCTTCAATAGGAAAAAAAAAACCCTCAAGGTTATTTTATGAGGCAGAATGCTGTTTTGTTCACCCCTGCATTTTACTTTTCATTACTTTTCTATGATCTAGTTTATATTCCTTTCAGTTTATGCGCAGTGGCTGAGATACTGGAGCTAGCCAGAAGATGGTTGCAGAAAGTATTTAAATGTGCATAAAATCAATTGCAAAGACGGTACTTGAAAAAAACAAAAAGCAGAGTATAGAGTATAGCCAGATTTAGGGGGGGAAACCCACTTTGTCAAATATATTTATATAACTATGGATTCAATCTTATGATAACAGGACAAAGTCTTGCTCATGGGAATAGTGCTGCATTATCTAATGGGAATTACTGAGAACTGACAAGAGCAAGAACCTGAAAGATTATGCTTTTGCTTTACAGAAAGCGAAAGTTTTCTTATACATCATATAGATTTTTGTAATGAAAATAAAGATAATATTTATTCAGAAATGCAACAAATGCATTACATTCTAGCTTGTACAGATCTCATTGATTTAAAAATAATCTAATTTACACATCGTTAAAGACAAACAAAATTTCCTAGAAGGATAAACTATATTAGATGGTGCCACATGAAGGCGCTGACTTCTTTGCTAAGAAATCTCTAATGACATTAAAGTAAATACTAAAACCATAGTTGGTCAGAAATCAGTCTTAGAATTCTTGTCCTACTCTGTTGTCTCTGTGATTCAGAGAACATAGGGATCACTTGCAGAAATTACCATTTTTTTAAAAGACTTCTTCCTGCAAGTTTTAGCTTTTAGCTTGTAGCTTCTCTTTTCCAAAAAGGACTATGCAATCTACTTACTTGAAACAAGAATTTCAACAAATTCAAGTTAGATTTGGAATGGCACTGACACTTCTGTTTGTTATCCCTTTTACACTGTATTAAATAGCACAAACTTTAAGGATTCCTAGGCTTAGTTTTTTGCATGTTGACTTGTCCCTTGGTATATTATACTTGGGTTCTGTTCCACAAACACTTAAAACTAGTTTGTTTGTTTAACTAATCTTGAACTGAATAGCAGATCCAGTGTAGATAGTGTTTCTTCCACCTCAAATAAAGTTTGAAAAATCTGAACATTTAAAAATAAAATTTAATCCCTTCACTTTTGTTTTGGAAGCAAACAAGATGTGTGTCAGAGATCACATGTAAAAGCAGAAATGAAAAAGCAGAATCCAGTAAAGCCAGTAATTTAATGATTGAAGAAGACACCAAGGACAGAGAGAATCAATCCCCTAACTGGGATGGCAAGTGTGAATTGTCTGTCTTGGTGTAATCACTAATTTAATTCTGTGTGACAGGAATGAAATCTGCACTCCGAGATTACAAAGGAGGAAACACATCCCCTGCACTTCAAGGCACAGGGCAGGAGTCCAGAGCAGATCTTGTTGATGTAGCAATTAATTCATAAAACCAAGAAATTCAGTTCTATGCTACGAGTCTGTCAAAGCTGACACGAATGGGCATCCTGAAAAAACATTTTTTCATAGTATTGTATAAGCACATGCTTTCTACTGGACCATGGTAGTTAAAGATTTCTTTTCTGCTCTGTCACGGCACTAATTATGCTGCTGGGAAAACAAATGTCATTGAGGTGTGGTCACAGCAGCATGTGGTCTTGTACCTTCTTCACACAGCTTTTTGGCTGCCCGACATCCTTTACTCTGATGTGCTTATTTTATCTGTCTATAGAGAATGTCAGAGAGAATTCCAGTTTGTGGTGACCACTGGCTGTGATGAGCTATAATACCAACCAGAGCCAAAAGTAATTGAGATATAAGCATCATGCCATAGCACTACCGATTTTCATCAACAGCAGTCTTAACCTACAATAGTCTCAACACATCCACTAAGCCACTGAGTGTGTGCAATACACCTTCTCAGTCAACAGCAATGTCCCGCTGATATTCTGTTCCTTTATTGAGAACTGTGAGGAAAAGGCAATGTCAGTGTTTTAGGAATTTTTCATGGAAAATTTCTGTCTCAAGTTCCACTGATGCAGAGATCCCATCCATTTCTCCATCAATCCTATTACAAAGTATTTCCCAGGTTGTCTACCTTTGAGGTTTTACCAGGCACACACAACAACCTTTCTGCCAGTGAAACCCAGATACCAGTGGAATTTTAGAATGTGTATAAAATAATGGACATAAGCACCTCAAAAATTCAGATTTTTTGGAAATAATATTCCCTTTCCCCAAGTCTCTGAAGGACATTACTAAGTGTTTGAAAACTACAAAGTAATCTTCTGTCACCTATCTGACACTCTCTAGTATACAGTGTAAGGCAAGAGATCACTCTCCCTCAAGAGTTGTAAAATAGTTGCCTATGAAGTAAAATGGTTGCTAACATTTAAGATATGTTTCAAATCTGAAGTGAAACTGATTCATATGTTCGGAATATGTTTTGGATATTTTTTTCCAAAATATTTACTATGTCCCTGGACAGGGATAGAATAAACAATAAAAGGCATTTTTCGTTCTTCAGAAGTTCATGCTGTGTTTTTAGCCAGATATTTGCCAAAAAAAAGTTTTCTCCTTCAGCTAAACTTACTTTTTCTAACTTTTCAGTCCTTTATACTTGAGAGTTTCCATACAGCTCAGCAATTCCTTTGCCATAACATTTGTTATCTATTCCAGAAACAGCTTTACTTTTCCAGAATTCTTATTTCAGCCTCTTTATGGAGTGCCTCTATCAGTAGCTTGTATTCTTCCAACAGCTTCTATTCTTTCAGCTATCTCCAAATAGGAAGACATTTAATTATTCCTTCCTTCGACCTGAAGGACACTTGATCTTCCTATAATCTCCAGTGAACTGTGATTGTTGATAGAATAAATACAGTATTACCAACAAACAATACCACCAAACATAGTGAAAGAACGGTACTAAGGGCTCCATTTATGAACTAGAAAGCAGAATAAAATGCTTGGGGTTTTATTATTATTATTCTTTTTTCCTCTTCTCAGAAGCTGTGTAGATTAGATACTGGCCTTCTAGTACATTTGGTTAAATGGGCACTTATTTTATATTATAACAATGTTAATAAATAACAGCATACAATCAATACATGGATTATAAAATATCACTTTAATTAAAGAACTCATTAAAAACATACAAGATGGATTACATTATCCATGTATGCTTTCACATCAGTTAATAGTTCAGCAATTTTAACAGGAAGAAAAAGGAGAAGAAGAGAGCAAAAAACATAAACAATCCTATTCTCCCAGGAAGAGTGCTTTCTTTTCCTGGGGTCATAGACTGAGATGTGTCTGTTTCTGAGGGTATGTGTGAGAATGTACTCATATGACAAGGCTATCACTGGTTGACAAGGCTAGATGTTCCCTGTGTGTCCTAGTTCACAGCTATTTCTTTTTGCTTAATAATAGGTGTCAGTTCTCGAGAAATTAGTTTTCTTTGTCTTTCATATCGGTGATACCCACATTTTACTTCCAGTGTAATACCAGCAGTTTGAAACTCAGACCAGGTAGCATCCACTGACAACATACTACTGATTCAAGTCAGGACGGCGTCAGTGTTCTGGCTATCAGTGTTGGCATGTGAAATAAATTTCTGGGAAAAATTTTCCCAACAAATTCAGTGTAACCATGCATTGCAGAATAGCAGGACACAAACATTATGGTTACTGATTTGTGTAAACCTCCTGCATGCACAATTCACACAATTTGATTGTCAGAGCCTGTGCCAAAGAAAAGACTTACTTGTCTCTCCATGACTGCAAAGTATTTAGGGTGGCTGTATCTTTCACAGAATACAACAATCATCTTGGATTTTTCCAAAGTAAAGAAAAACCCCTGTAGCTATTCTAAATTTTTTATCCTTATATGTTTTTTAGACTTAAATATTTGATTTCGCGTAATTTTTATTTTTCTTTTCTGATGCTAAGATCATATTTTACTTTTCAATTAAAAATTTGGATATTCTATGCGAAAATTTATAACAAAATTACATTCTGAAATGTAAACAGAGTGACATTTTGAAAATGTTTTATTGGAATCAATTTTAGAACAAAGCATTTCACCATCTTCAGTGAACTCCTTCTAACATCATTTTGTGGCATGTCAACATTGTAATATTTCAAAATAAATACAGCATTTTCAAAGACTGAGAACACTTCATGGAGAATGAATCCTGTTCTTCATACACCTCTGTCTTTTATCCTTAGAGATCTTTGTGACACATCCCTCCTGAAAGTTTTCCACCTTTTCCTTCCCTGTCTCAGTGTTTCTCCATTGACCAGTGGTTTCATGGAATCAAAGAATATGTCAAGTTGGAAGGGATCCACAAGGATCATTGATTTTGTTACACTTATGGCCAGAACTATTGCTTCAGTTTCTGGTCATAAAAGTTCTAACCTCTGTGAAAGTCTGAAAAATTAGTCTCTTACAGGGTTAAGAAGTCTGAACATCCCCAAATGTACCTCTTTATATATTGTCATGGGTTTATCTGGTTAGGGGTTCTTTTTTTTTGTATAAGAGGAAGATTGGCTTCTGTTGGAAGCCGCTGGAAGTTTCCCTCCATCCTATAGAGCAGGGCCAATGAGGGCCAGCTCCAAGGAAAACTTCCTGCTTTTGAACCATTAAGTTACACCCCTATGTGAAAACATATTTAAGAAGTTGTGGCACAGTTAGAATTGGGCAGCCATGGGTTAACAACATCACAACGCAGACATCAAGGTCAGTGCAGGAGGAGAAGAGGAGAAGGAGNCTTGAGTTTTGGACTTAGATCTGCGAATGGCTGACCCAACAACAACTGACTGTAAACCTTCCATTCCCCTGTCCCCCGCACCATCAGGAAAAGGAGGGGGCATGGACAGATCAAGGGGTGGTGGTGGGAAAGTGTTTCTAACCTGTTTTTATTTCTTAGTTTTAGTTTTTAGTTTGTTAGCAATAAATTTAAGCATTATTCTGCGTTCTGCTTTGCCCGCGGTATTAATCAAAGATTCACCTTCGGTTGTTATCTCTAGCTGTAAATTATTAGCTGGTTTTCTTTTCTTCCCTCTGGAAGGTGAAAGGCGGTGGGGGGAGGCCTTGAAGGAGTTTTGCTGGACATCAGGCATTTATCCAGGGTCAAACCACGACATATATACAAGCAATTCTGTGCTCCTAGTGAGTTCCGTCATAGGAGACTGGTTTAGTTATCTCATTAAAGTTGCATGTATATATACTTCCAGGACTTTAGTTGTTGTAGTTAAAAAGTCAAAACTTGTAACTGAGAAATGAGAAGAACAGATATTTTAATGGTGTTTATAGAGTTTGCAATTTACCATTGCATTGTATTGTCCTAGTTTATGTATTTTTCTAAATTTTTCTATATTTTAATTGCATTTGCATATTAGTGTACTATGCAAGTGCTTAATAAAGACACAATAAAAAACAAAACACCACCACCTCCACCGAAAATCTCACTATCAATAGAAAAAAATCTGGCCTTCACGGGATTTAATTCCATGAGTTTGACAAGTCTTCACCACTCATCAGAGTGAGTGAAAGGCATTATTTAGCTACTTCAGAGGAACTGAGCGTGTTATTTGAGTTAATATGCTACACAATATACCTCTAACCTAGAAAGGGTGAATGTTTAGCTGTAGGTTTGGCCTAGTCAGGATGTAACATTATTTGGAATAGAAGGAGGATGATATTTAAAGTACTAACAGGGTTCAATGAACACGTTGTTATTGAAGCAGCAGAAGCTGGAAATTTTTCAATTATATGAAACTTATTTTAAAACACAGATTTTCCTTTAACTCAAGATATTATTAAGCACAAAAAGAGATATATTGCTCATATCAAAATAAGGGTTATAAGACATAAAACATTCTCATTAGCAGAGCCTATAGGCATATTATTAGCACAACCTATATTCCCAAAATAAAGGAGTATTTAGAAGAAAATTTGTCACCAAAAATTGTATTTATTTACGCATATTTAGATCTCTTCAGTATTGACTGTGTTTGTTTGAATGAATTACTGCAGAGCTAATGTATTAATTTGGCTGGTTTGAATACTGTTTAAAGCTATGGGCTTTGTCAAATGTCTTTCATTATTTCTTACTTTGTAGTGGACTTTATATTATCGTGTCATTCTGTTTAAGTTGTTTAAAAAAGCAAGAGCTTAGGAGCAATCCTAAGTTTTAAACTTAGTGGATCCTAAGCTAATGAACATGAAACAGACAAACAAATAGAAAAAACAAACAAAACCCCCAAAACAAATAAACAACCCCCCCAAAAGACAAAACACGAAACAAACCAACAAAAACAACCCCCAAAACCCCCAAAGTTTAGATATATTCCATGTCTGAAAAATATTGGACTATTTCCTACTCTACAGAATCTGAGGAAGTTAGAATTTCTTAGAAACATTGACTATTTACATAGTGATCCACATCTTTGAACCTTTATGGTCACAAATAGCAAAGAGAGGCTTCAGTATCTTGAATGCTAGCTTAGACTCACCTCCATAAAACCATATTGCCTAATTTGAGCAGGTAAGACAGAAAGGAGTATTTTGCTCTACACAATAATTTGCCTCAAAATGTTCACTCACTCTAGCAAGAAGACAAGGGTCTTAAAGTAATAAATACCAAGACCTTACTAGGATAAACACTTAAGAGGCTTTCCTAGAATTTAACAATGTAATATGTCTTTCTCAAAAAAAAAACCAAACGTTTGAATGACAGTGAACTTTGAGCATATTCTGTATGATGAAGCTTACTGAATTTACCTGAGCTCTCTGCAATACAGTGCTTTCCTTATGGAGGAGTCACATATGACTGTACTGACAGAGCACTACTTCAGTACATGCTGTCACCTGCTTCTTTCAAATCCAATGCTCCAGTCAAAAGGGAAGTGAAAAAGTAAATGATAGTAAAAGAAGCAAAACCCCAAACCAAAACAAAATCCCATCTGCTTTTACCATGGAAGAGAAAACAATCCCTGCCTCCAAACATCTCTAAGTTTTCCCACCTGGGCTGAGTTAGAACTGTGAGCAGATGCGTCTTTCATGGGTATCCTAGGTGATGCTGATATGAATAGCACTGAGAGAAAATTAAATAGATTTTAAAAGCATACTTGTTTATTCTATGTTTTCTCATTTTTTTAATTAATTCAACATTCTTGAAAATGAAGGAGCACTATCCTCGGATATAAAGCAGATTTTTGTTTGCATGCCTTGCACTGCAATCTCTTTGACACATGCTGGGTATTTGTGTCCAGAATGGGCAAAGTCAGTTACCTATACTCCTTAGTAAATGATGTTCAGCTTTTTTATTGTATTCTTAAAAAATTAATGTATTTCAATCCTGACCTTCGGTGCTTTTTCTGATCCCAGGCTTGACCCTTTTCTAACTGGAGACTGCCAGTCATAAATAATGTGCTAGATTTTGTAATGGTTTTTCACTGTGAAAAGGATATCACATAGAAGTTGAACGAGATCACTGCCTGTATTTCTACTTGTGGTTGACAGAAACAACGTTCTCAAATCTGTACGGTACTTTACATGCTTTACAGCCCACACATCCAAGTCAAGCACTAACTAACACAGCTTTTACAAATAAAGCTTCTTCAAATAGATATGGTGTTATTTCAACTTATGTTAAGAAAATGAGTAACAGAAAAGTTAAAGAATACAACTGTTGTTAGTATAATTCACAAATAAAAGGTCAAAAGACAGTACCTAGGTAAGCTGTATGTATGACGATGCTTCTCTACAGTAGTTAGTCTTAAGTAGACCTGCCGTGTAATATTTATGCTGATTCTTAAGAAACTGGAATAATATTATCTGTTTCCAATAACAACATAAGATAAAGTTGAAAGTTTGTTATCTTTCTTATATTTAATCAGAAGCTTCAAAGTTTCAGTGTTGGGTCATCCTATTAGTCATTTAAGCTTGATCCAATAACTAGTGCATAAAAGAGTATCTGTATTCTTATACATGTATGTATGTATAGGTATGTGCAAGAATGTGTGCATGTTCATGTATGTATATGCATTTCATAAAGGTGAAATAATGAGTTAGTAAAAGACACAGAGATGTTCGGCAAATGAGTTTGTGTATATTCCCCCAGTATCTTCATCTGCTTCAGATTCAGATATGCTCAGATACATTTTAAAAGTTTAATAATGGTACTTTTTATGCTATTGAAAATACCATAAATGTTTAAAATAATGCAATGAGTACATTTGAATGTTTATTTTTATTTTATAAAGGCTCCTCTGGAAAAGTCTCTGCTTTAACATCAGACTAGTTAAAAGCTTAGGAAATAAAAAGACTCCTCAGATACCATTCTGCCTTTGAATCCATATTAAGGAAAAAAAAGCTTAAAATATTCTATAGCCATGGAAATGATGGAATTTATTTTAACCAAGTGGTCTTATCTTAAGTGACCCAATGATATTGGATCCACTCAATAGTGCAGGGGTGTGTTAAAACTGACTGGCTTCCACAAACTATCTGAACAGTTGAAATACTTAGAAAACCAGATAATTTAATTGCATGGATGGTCGAGATTAGAGTTCCCCTAAATTAGGACCAGAGAAGCTTTCATTACTGCTGACTTTACTGTGGCCTCAGGTAGGCCTTATGTGAAATATAGGCGATACAATGGCTTGGCAATAGCTCCATGGAATTGAGCTGTTCTCAAGAGGGAGCTGCTGTTAATGAGCAGCTTTTAAAGTACCTACCTTATTATAAAAAGACAAGAATAAATCTAAAAATTTACTAGATTCATAGAATCATAGAATTGCTAGGGTTGGAAGAGATCTTAAAGATCATCTAGTTGCAATCCCCCTTCCATGGAATAGGAGGGACACCTTTCACTAGACTATTCATAATATATAAAAATCTTGAAGTTTATAAACTGCTATTGATACCTTTCTTTATCTTAAGTTAGATTTATCTTCCTGGGAATTCTTATTTTCTGGCCCAATATGAGTCTGCAAAAGTAGAACATCTTTGATCACAAACTCACGTTTATGAACACATCAATATGTGAGAACTACAGGCATCTATGAAGTCATTTTTTTTTCCTATGTTCTTTAAAATCAACATGATTGTCTTTCAAGAAACATAAATTAACCAGAATTTGAAAGTACAAACCTGCTGAGTAAAGAGGAGTTTATTATTTATGACACCAAAATAAAAAGAGACCCAGCTATGTTATATCAAGCTTAATCTGAAAGTGCAGCTGATAGGGATTCCCTGATTTACAGTTAGTAATTAGTCTTTCAGCCTTCCCACTGCATTCTAGGTGGAATATGGTAGATTGTGGAACTGTAATTTCATAATTACTTTTTTCCACGAAGGCATAGCTACAGTTGTGTCAAAATTTGGTATTTCTGGTATTGTTACTAGGTCATATCAAGCCTGTATAGTATGGCTTACTGGTGTTACTTATATGGTTATCTTGGTAATATTGATCTGTATTATTGATACACTCACCTAGGTATTACTGGCAACACAAGCTGTACTTCCCAACAGCTCCTCAATGCTCCCCTCTAATTATCTGCAAAGACTGGCTATTTCTCACAGAAATTCCCCACAACAGTCTGTGAAAGCTAGTCATTCCTCACATTCTGTAACTTTTGTCAGATTCTCACCTTGTGATTCGTTATGTCCAGCAATCTCAGTTGACTAGTTTCTCATTTTCTGTTCAGTGGACCTCAGGCCAGGATCCCCTGCCTGCACACTTTAACGATGTGCTCCCATGAAGATGAAAAATTAGTAAGCCAAAGAACTGCCTGTGGTTATCTGAGCTCCCTTAGAAATTTTCAAAAGAGCAATTAAGTCTACTATTTTGCTAAATTTAGCTTTAGGTAATAAACCTATTATAATTCCACTTAGGTAATAGCATTTCATACACGATTTGTATTCCCCTCAGTTTCTACCATTATTAAATCTGTTGGTAGAAAGTCTGACCTCAAGAAACTCCCCAGCCCCTTCATGTTTTCATATATCTGATGTACAATATCTTTATTAGCAAGTGGAAGGAACTGATTGGAGGCTTTTGCACCATATATTTAACTTAGTGTGAGGGCACTATGTGCTATGGCTTTCTTCAGCCATGTCTCAAGATGAGGATATCTGCTTAAAGCATGCAATAGTTCATTGTTTCCAGGGGCAGAAAGGGAGCAAGCTCAGCCCCTCAAGCTCCAGTTGAGCAGGGACACACCCTCCTCCCCCTGTCTAGTCACCATCATAAGCAGAATTGTTTCAACTAAGCTTAAATATAACTCTCTAGTCCTTCTACCCTCATGACACACCAGCACATGGCAAGTTGCAAGTATTCTCAATTTCCCAAGATAAAGCCAAATGATAACAAGTAAGGATGGCCTCAGAGAATGAGATGAATATGGGGAAAAAATAGAGAAGAGAAAAGCAGTGGAGAAGTAAATGCAATCAGATATTAAAAATATATGAAATAAACAAAAAATCAAAAGCCTAAAATAAGAGAGAAAGCACAGAAATCTTTCCAGAAAAAGAGGAAGAGAAAGCTTATACCACGGGAAATTAAAAGAAAAACCTTGCCAAAATATGACAAAAGTATAGCGAGTGATGGTTGATCAATAAAAAAGGAAAGACCTTGAGAGAAATTATTTTGGGTGAAAAAACAAGCAGAAAGACCTATTTCTGTGGAGGAGAGATTATAGCTGTCCTCTTAATCAGAAAGATTTCAATAATGTCTGTTAAAATCTTAATGGAAAAGGTAGCAGGAAATTAAGACCTAATGGAATGGAGGGTTGCTTTAATTTTCCAGGGTATAGTTTTAATAAGCTTTCTTGTGAATCAAGAGTGTGCTGAACAATTTTTAAATCCGGATTGTAAGTTTAGTTGCTTAAGAAGAATTTTGAAGCTGAACATCCATTATTCAATTTTTAGAAATCTTCTAAGACATTTTAGTCCACTGAATCTTCAAAATGTCTTTTCTATCATCCTGTTTCAAATTTTCCAGTCAACTCTGAAGGTAGGTGCAATGATGAAGAGCGCAAGTCATGCTTAAGCAACTCTGCTTCTAATAGGCAAAATGAAAATCTGTCAGACCATAGAGCTATAAAATAAAATAAAATATTAAGATAGATTAGACCCAAGGGACTTAAAATATTAATATTGATTAACTCTATTAAGAATGTAACACCAAAATTATTTTTCTTACTTTCATGTAAACTTCAGTTTGCAAGACAGGGAATTTTTTAAAATTAGAAAATCATGAATGTTTTTAATTTCTCTCCTAGGTCAAATAGCCTCTTTATAACTTGAAAAATCTCTTCTTCGCTGCTACATTTGTTGACTGTTTACAGACAAAATGCCTAAAAGTGACATCCAGTTTGAACAGTTAGCTCCTGTAATTGATATATCTACTACCGCCAGAAGGAAGGAAGTCTAGTAGATGGGACTATTTCCTCTAATATGACTCAGAGCTCAATTTTGCAAACTTAGGGACTGGTATGCTTTAACACTGCAAGTTCTGTAGCTCCACAATAGTTTTCAAAGACCTTGTTTACCTTGGGATGTGCGTTGGAGGCAAGAACGTGTGGATGGACGAGGCTGACCAAGCTTGTGGGACCACCTTTGGAGCCATGTTCAACATGTAGACATCTGCCCCAGAATGCAACTCAGACCAGAACTCCAGCAAAATAGCAGCCTATAGGTGTGTATCAAAATTAATTTCCAGATCTCTTCCCATCAGCACCTTATGTGTGAAAAGAGAGATAAACCAAAGAAAGACAATTTATGCTATGCCATTTAACAGGTTTATTTGAAGAGATGTACAGACTTCAGACAGATTTTGGCCAAACTGTTGTACAACTCATCTGAGCTGTCTTCCAGTGTGCTTGGCTGGAGGCACTTGCACTTTCCCATGAAATGTATTTGTTGACTATAGAGCTAAATTCTTCACAGCATATGTTTAAAATCTGACTTCAAAACTAAGAATCAATGTGGCTCCAGTCCATGATTTGAATTATAAACTGCTCTTGGAACTCAGTAATATTTATTAAGTAAATATATTCTTTAAAACATACTTTGGGAATGTATACACAGCCTTATACCATCAGAACAGAAATTGCATCTAACTAGCAAAATATCAGAGTAAATAGGAGGAGATTTTTTTATTAGTTGTGACCCACTACTTTCAATATCTCCAGAGAGCTGAGGAAATGTTTTTATTGGACAGTCTATTATCATTGTGGAAAACACCATAGATTTTTTCACAAGTATTAGATAGCCAGAGGTTTCATATTTAAATGTGAATGTTCAAGAACACAACATAGCTTTAGCTCTTACTAAAAGTGATTGAATTTGCAAATGACTAAGTAAACAAAAATATAACACAGTTTATAAAATGTAACATTTTTACATATCTCATTAATATTCTTTATAATAATAAAATAATTAGGACCATTTTAAAGTTAAAAAGGTAGAGAAATAAAAATTCCATCTGCATTTGTATTACATGATTAAAGGTAATAAAGCAATGTGGACATGGTTTACTGAGAAGAGGGGTCATATTTTATTTGTATCAATTATCTGTTGCTTTACTAAATCGTTATTTAAACACACACATACAACTTTATCTATATTTAGACCTAGCTTCCAGTCTAATTTCTCTGCCAAATGAAATCTGAAAGCCATTCTGAAGAATGAAAACACAACTGGAGATGAAGACTCTTCAAGGTTAACTTGATTCCTCCACGTGGCAGTGAATCGCAGGTGTCACGGCTCCTCAGGGCATCATTGAAAACCTAGTCACAAATACATGGGTCATGGGTGAGAGTGCACATAAACAACTTTTTTTTGGCTTGGCACACAGCCTGCCTGACTGCCTACTGAGCAAAGAAAGTTTAACACTCAAGGAGGGCAAGTCTTTAAGGCTGGTATACTGGAAGGAAATTATGATTACCTGGCAGTAACCCTTTTTTGTTGCCCTAATTAAAAGAAAAAATCTTCTAATTACTTGTTGAAGACTCTTGAACTGAGAGGTAAGTATGCAAAATGTTCTGTTGAAAAATCAGAGGGGTATCCATGACCACCAACACGGTGGCAGCCCGCACATCAGCATTGCTGGTGCGTCACAGCCCCAGTGGTACTGGCAGTCCCAGCTGCTGAGCCTGCCAAGGAGCCAGCAGCTGCTGCTGCTGCTGCCACTGCTGGAGAGAATGTTTTTTACAGCTGAGCAGCTGGGGTCTGCCACTGCCATGCAAAGGCTTGAAATAACAGTTTGAAATGGTGAGCAATGTAGGACTGGGAACTCAGCATTAAAAATTTTTGTTACAAAACAGAACAAAAATGTGTAATCAAGGACAAATGGCCTTGAAAACATTAAGTGGTGATTTTTCTGAAATAAGAGAAGTTAGGAAAAATGGAGCACATCAAGCAGCTTCTTTAGCTATTTACAGTAGTAAAAGTTGGGGGTGTTGCTCGGTTCAGTCCTAGTTTGTTTGGCTGTAATGTGCCAATACAAAAAAAAAGACATCTAAAAAAAAATACTAAATCTTACCTAGTCTTTATCATTTATGATAAACTAGTGACAAACTGAACCCACTTCTACAATGCACTTATAAGTCCCCCAAAACCATTGAAAGAAATTCACAGCTGAACAAAGGTTTTGATGAAGGATGCTCATGCCCAAATTTGTGTGCCTGAAGGAATATTCTGAGTCACAAAAGTATAACATCTCCACCAACATAAAGTTTCAAACAAACCTCCCAAGTGGCTTTTTATTAGATCCTTAAATGTGGATTTAAAACTGAACTCTAGACTTAGTTTTCACAGGTTTTGGCTTGGAGGTGAAGCTGCACTCAGGAAATGAGGACATAAAAATAGCATCTGCTTAGTCAAGGGTTTGGCCCATATAAGTAGATATCTCTTCCAGCTTGTAACAGCATATTTCATTGAATTAAAAAAAAAAAAAAGAAAAATAAAGTCACATGAAAATCTTCCCATTTATTTACATGACATGTATTCCAGGACAAATGTGCTATAAGGGCACACACTGGTTTCTAATCTTCTTGAATATATGCTAACTTGGAGTCATCTGAGGTATCACCCCCAAACATACTGGGAAATACGTTTTATTTGTATTGTTGGCTTTGGGGATTGTTGGGGTTTTTTTTTTGCAACAAAACTATGCCCTGACAGCTGTGTTCCTTAGAAACATCTTAGATGAAGATGTCAGTCAGGAGACTGAAGTCCATAAGAGCAGAAGGTGGCTTGCTTAGCAGCAGTGCCCAGGCTTGGGAACTCATTACCAAGGGAGATTAAGTTGAACACAAAACTTCCTGACTTCAGAGCAAAGTAAAAAACTCACTTTCTTAGCTTATTTCTCCCTCTTTTACTTCTCCAAATGAAGGTGAGAAAAAGGAATAGGACAGTAAAAAAACAAAGGGAAAAGGAAAGAGAATGAAGAGATGGGGGTGCCATAGAATACTCCAGTTCTTAAAATTATCATGAGAAGATAAAAACATGAAACACTACACACAAACCATTATCAGCCATTGTCGGAGATCACTGTCTCAAAGGCTGCCAGAACAACCACGATGAACAGTTTATCAACACCACAAATGGACAATTACCTCAGAACTCACAAATTCATGTTTTATCCCTTTGAATTTGTATGCTGTATTCTGATTGGTTGCAGTTACCTGGTTACTGCTTTCCTATTGGCTGTATATTCCCTATTTCCCATTGGCTGGCTGGTGATGCAATCCCAGCATCATCATGTGAGGCTGGCCACGCCCCATCTATTCCCCTCCTTCCCTGTAAGCCCTTCCCCTCTTGCTGCGTTCCGCCCCCAAACTCCTCCCACTTTCCAAGCTCCTCCCTGACCCTATATAAGTCCCATGCTCCCATGAATAACTGAGTTCTAGCCCTCATCCCACCATCAGCTGGGACTGTCTCCTTTCTCTCCTTCCTTCCGGCATGCGGCAAGCCATGACATTCAAAACTTGCTTGCAACTATCAGATGTCCATAAAACATAATTTAGGTAAACTAGGATATGTCAACTGACAGATTCCAGTACCTTTTGTTTTTTAACTGTGACATAGCAAAAGATTGATGGGTTTCATGATCAGAAGCACCAATTGTAACCATTTAGTTTATCTGCAGTTTAAAACAGACTTGTATAATTTGAAAGAATCCACTCTGATCTGGTCCATGATTTTTGTTTGAGTGGTAGTGTGACCATTAGAAAGTCCATGAGGAATGCATTATGCACTGAAACTAGATAAGTTCAATCCAATATGCTCTCATCTCCTGAATGCATGTGGTTTGGACCATTTTTTGGGATGTAGAAGGTGTACTTTCATTTGCATGGTCTGAATTTGGTTTCCCATTACTTTTCACCAGTTATGTGTGGTTCAGCATCTCTTACATTCAAAGGAGTTCCACAGACTTAAGTCAAACACTGCAGTTTATTGAGTAGAAGTACTTAGTTTTTTTGAAACTTTCAGTGTATTTCAAATTCTTTCTCACCTCAAGTGCATGGAGTAATTATCAAACTGGTGCATATGAAAAAAAAACCAAAACACTTCTTTTTTCTAATTATTGGGTATTACACTTTATTAATACTCTGTTAATAGAGGTTTTTTCTGGATGCAAACTATAATACAGTAATTATCTGGATCTCCATCATTTGGACTTCCCTGATGTTACACTGATAAAGTGACGGTGTCTTCTGCCTTCTCTCTTTTACATGCTCCAATTGTGGTAATAATAGAATAGTCAATGAAAATATTACTGCTTTCTTACATGATTTTTTTAACTGCCGTTTAATTTAGAGGGTTCTGGGGGGAGTGGACTGAGAGAATTCAGCTACAAGAAAAACCAGTACTTGTAATCTAGAGGACATCTGCATCTTCATTGAACTGTACATCTTCATGCAGAGTTGTTTGAACAGTCACTGTTTTCTTACTATGATCTAAAAGCTGGGGTTTCTTTGAAAATCCTAAATTCGGTTGAAAGTCTTACTTTTTCAATGGTTTAATTCATTGGAGAAAGTGATAGCATGACTCTCACTGACTTTTATGAAGAATAAATGTTTAATAATTTAATATACACAACTGTGAAATGAAACAGATAATTTAATATTTTATTTTAATATTGCACTTAATTGGAATATTTGCACATCTAGACATAAGAGGTCTTGGTTTTTTGAAAAGCATATGTAGATACATATGTATAAATACCTATTTTTAAGACTGTAACTGAAGACACAGGATGAAAGCTTTTATCCAAGCGATTGCAGTATGGAGAATGATTCTGCACATTGGACAGCAATCCCAGAAGTGTCTCTTTTATTCTGTCAAGTAGACTGTAGCAAGGAAGTTTACAGTATGCTGGATTGGTCAATCATGGAGACTACATACAAGTTGGATTTAGATCACATCAGTTGATGTCAATTTACTTTCAGAAAGCAAGACATCAAATAAAAAGAGAGTTTCCACAGTTCCTGTCATTCCTAGTTCACATGGATTACTCTTTTCAAGGCAGATTTTGAGCTGATCCCCCTTTTCTTGCAGGATTGCCAGTAGAATGGTTTATTTTGATATTTTAATTATTAATACCCATTACTCTCTCACACTTAGCATAGTTGTATGACTATGCAAGTAATATTTGACCCAATAATATGGAATGCACAGTGATTAGATGTTCCAATTGCTGTACCAGAAGTTCATTATTCCTATCAGCACAAAGATGCAAGAACAGTCTGGATGAAATACTGATTCATCAATTAATCATCATTTAATCCTAGGAATAACTCTCTATACTGCAGAGAGTAAACATGGCAAATGAACTTTTATACCTATGCCTGTGATTTTTCCATCTATTTTTCACTGATCTGACTGTAATTAAATAAAAAGCCATACTGTGTAGTAGTAGTATTTTCTTCACGTAGAAAGATGTTTTAAGTCAAGTTTTTACTTCTTCCATAAGTGAATAGACATATTTCTTAGATGCTAGCAGCTTACAAAACAGCAAGTAAGTTTAGCAGATTGACATGTATGTGTCTATTTCTTATCCATCACACTTTTCCCAATTTCTTCTTTATGACAATCTATAACCTCTATTAAATTACTTATACTGCATGTTTTATTTGAGTACTTCTCACTGAAATAGGTCAGGGCAAATACATCCCATGATGCAGACAGTGGTCTGAGAAATTATTACCTCCTTAAAAGCACAAAATAGAGATGATTATCCCACTGCATTCATCACTGATGCAGCCTTACCTGGAGAATTGTGTGCAGTTCTGGGCCCTGCAGTTTAAGAAGGATGGAAAAGTCCTTGAATGCATCCAGAGGAGGGCAACAAAGTTGGTGAAAGGGCTCGAAGGTCTGTGCTGTGAGGAGCAGCTGAGGACTTTGAGCTTGTCTGGTTTGGTGAAAAGGAGACTGAGGGGTGAACTCATTGCTCTCTATAAGTTCCAGAGATGGGGACCTGGATAGAGATGGGCTGATCTCTTCTCACTGGTATCCAGTGATATCCAGTAAGGGAATTGTTCAAAGATTCAAAGTTGCACCAGTGGAGGTTTAGACTGGACATAAGGAGTATTTCTTTACCAAGAGTGTGTTCCAACACTGGAACAGGCTTCCTAGAGAGGTGGTTAACACGCTAAGGCTGTCAGTGCTAAAGAGGCATTTCAACAAGATGCTTAATAATACTTTAGCTTCTGGTCAGCCCTGAAGTGGCCAGGCAGTTGGACTAGACAATCTTTGTAGGTGCCTTCCAAGTAAAGCAGTCTATTCTGTTCTGTTCTGTGCTATTCTTTTCTATCCTACGAAATGACAAAGTATTCTATTCTGTATGAAAAAAAGACCTTATTCATATTTTATATTTTGTGTCTGCTAATTATGTTTTACATTTAGGTAGGGAAACTGGATTTCAAAGAAAAGAAAATTTGAAGAAAATCCAAACTATCCTGCTGCTCTGGAAATTAAGTACTATCTGTCCGTATTCCTGGAAACAGTCTGTAAAGACTTCTTATGATCATCCCTAAGACCACTGCAATAACCTGGTTTGTACTTTATTGTATTTAATAATTATATCTGTCTTAGAGAGGCATTATTGGAGATTTTAATTTTGCTGTTGCTTATCTGATACAAAGGAAGTCCAAACAACAGTCTACAGGAAAGTCCATAAGCATGGCAGTTTCTGCTGGAACAGAAAGTATTCAAAAATTAACCCAACACTCTGTAATTAAATTGACACTATAAGAATAGAGAGAAAATTCTCATAGAAAGGAAAGGGTACTCAGATCACAGCTTTATTTGAAGTACACTAACCATTACCTTACAGTCTTATGTGTACACCCTTATGTGTCTCCAATAAAATAAATTCTTAATTCTTCTCTGTGACATTAAACTATTTCAGGTCACGTGCAATGAGCTGCCTGCCAACCTCTCAGGCTATGGCTGCACTATGGAGTAGTAGCAGGTGTGAACAATGCTAAGGACTGACTTGCACATACTGACTTGCACAGTACATGCTCTTCAGAATTTTATTTCAGGCTAGCTGTAGCCTGGCCCTGAAAGACTGAATGCCCATCAGTAACTGGAGGGAAGAATGATGCTCCTGGAATGTATTTTCTAGTTTAGCACCAACCAAGGGGGCATGACAAAAAGCACCTCAGGACTTTCAATGGAGGCGACTGGAAAGACAATACTGTTAACATTGTCCACAGGGCACTAAATGGAGATGTGGGGAAAGGCTCTTCAACAGCACATTTCAATCTAAAAGAAAAAAGCAATGAAGAAGCACCTGGAGAAGAGGTACTAGGTGTACACTTTAATCCCTCCTGACAGGTGAAGGGAATGAATTGTGGCCTTCACAGCTTGGGTGAGGGATATAATTAGATAAAACAGTGGTAGTATCAGCGGTGCTCCGTCTGGCTGCTGTTTCCTGAGAGAAAACCTACCGTGCACCTTAATGAAGTCTACTTACAACCGCTTTGTTGCTATGTGGTGCTTGCCATACTTATGCTCGAGAATACCTGCCAAATCTGGCTGTTCATGGGATTTAAGCATATGTTTTGTGATCAGATTCTGAGAATCAGGCCCTGCAAATTTCCTGTGAAATTGGTTTTGGAGATTTTCCAGCTGGTGGGCAGGTTCTTCCTGTGGCCTTTAGCAAACCACCACACCAAGCAAATAGCAGGTGTTGTGTCACCTCCTTAACCTGTGATCACACAGCCGTTTATATGGTGCATCCAGATCAGATAATGAATGAGAATTTGTTGTGGGGTTTTTTGGTTGTTGGCGCTTGGTTGACTGGTTGGGGTTTTTTTGTTTGTTTGTTTGTTTTTTCCTGAAAATGAAATTTTCTTGAACTGTTGCAACATGCATTAAAATTAGGTCATTTAATCTGCATCAAGAATTATGTTGAATCTGTCATATAACTTCATCAAAACCTCCAACCACAATAGGTAAGTTGTAAGGGGAACTTTTAAAGCATTTGAGGTTAAACTTTACTGACTGTAAGTAAACAGAGACAAGCTGGAAAAATAATAAATAAAAGTAGCATTGAAAATGAAGTACATTTTGTTTTGGCTTTAAGCCTGGATCTAATGGAGGCAAGCAGGGATATACTTGTGTGACCAATATTTCAAAAATGGAACATATACTTTCCTGATTTTTTTAATGTGAATTTGGAACCCATTGGATCATGACAGAGTAAAATCATAGTGTATTTAGGTAAGCCAGAAATCTCATCTTTTGTACTTAACATTGGACAAATATACAATGAGGTACCAACTTACACAATATTATAACTATATTGAAACATAAAAGCTTCAGCCAGCTTCTTACTTTTTGACTGCTTGCTGATACTGTAATTGTATTTAAAAGTGCTTTATTATGGTTCCTTATGTTTAACAATGCATTGAGTTGTGAAGAGAGTGATGATATTGTTATTGCTATTGTTATTATCAACAGCAAACTTTATTTTTAATCTGTTGTGGAAACATCCACAAAGAACCCCAAAGTAATCAGCTTCACTTGTTCAGTTAATTAGAGAAAACCTCAAAATCAGTCCTGGCAACTACATAACACAAAAGGTCTGTCTTTAACTGTTTTCCTATGTTTGTAGCTTTAAAGTTACATTAGTAAACATTTAAGGTCTTAGAATGAGATCTTGGTTTGTTCTTAGAACTTGAAAATATTTTAAGAAAATATATTTAGCATAATGAGTAAAGTATGATTAATTTCTAGCAATAGAAAGTCCTTTAGTCTTCTGAGGGGCTATTTAATTCAGAATTTCATTTTAATTAGTAAGAGTCATGGAATGAGCACAAGAGAATAAACAAGAACAGAACAGTTATTAGATACAGATCAGCATATAGACTTCAGCTCCTCATAGAGTACCTTTTCCAAAGACCTAAAAAACCAATAACATCAGTAAGACTCTACTGATGCTGACTCAGCATTGTTGCCTTAGTGGGGAAGAGCAAGCAAAATTAACATGATTTTACTTTCTTACATAACATGTGGTAAAACAAATTTGTGATAAAGTGCTTTTAGCTTTTTTTCATCTCTTTATCAAACCAGGAATGCATTTCATTTAATAGCAGTTGAGCTTGTGACTCTGAACATATATGTAAAGATGGTAATGAGCAGGTATTTTCCTGCGCTACAGATGATTATCCTATGAATTTCTCTATTGCCTACAATATCTAGCTTGGCAGAATCATCTCAGAGCTTCAGCAAAGTCTCAAACATGCTGATCAGGTACACTTTAAGTAGGTATGGTTTAAGATATTCAGTTGCTAAATTCAGAAACTGTACATTATATTGTCATTTGGTAGACTCACGAATCTGAAGCGATACCAATACCAATGTAATTTTTTTCACACAGAAAATTTGTTGGAGAATTTATATCTGGAAGGCTTCATTATCCAAAGGCACTGAGGAGATGAGGCTAGTTTAGCAGACTGCAGTCAAATTGGTTGAATTGCTAGTTTTGTTCCAGGTAAAATTGAAATCTTTACAGGTATGGTAAGAAAGCTGGTTTGAAGAACAACTGAGCTCAAGCAACATAAAGGAAACACAGCCATGTAATACTGCTAAGATAGTCACAGCACGCACTTCTGAATCAGCATCTGTCACTGATGGGACTCCCCCGCAGGAAAGTTTGCAGCAGAGTATTCACTTCATCAATATCAGTAAGTTTTAGTGATGACTGATGCTGAGAAGACAAAATACATAGACATGTGAGGCAATGTTATAGCAGAAAAATAGAAATTAGGAAAAATTGTTCTCATGTTATTCAATTAATAAATCCTGATCCATCCTTTTCATAGCATAAATTTTACTTTTAAAATATTCACATTCCCAGAAATATGTGTTTATATTTCAGTAATATTTTATCATTGCATAATTTGATACAACAATCTAAAAAACATTAAAGATGTTAACCAAAATATAGTGTGGGATGTTTGGATGTTTCCAATAACTGCTGCAGTAGCATAAAAATCTCTCTAGTTTGAAAATTCTCCTATTTCTATATTCAAAGATCATATTGACCTTTGTGGGGAGTGTGAGCATGAAAGGTTAACTCATTTGTGAGAAACCTCATCACCCCCTTCCATGCTATTTTCCAAATATTTTTCTTTTCCTGCTTCCCAGGTTACACGCACTGCTCTGCAAAGAACTATATTGCTCCTCTGCCCTTGATATGCAACCACATGCTTGGTGGGATTAAAATACATTTTGTTTGCCTGTAACCTGATAGCAAATGATTAAGTTACTTTAAGCAATTTCTTGTCATCATCAATGAAATTTATCATTCCCTGGTATTTGTGTGATACCTTTAAGTTACATTAGCCATATTTTTATGTTTTTAAAAAAATTATTTGTAATTTAAATGTGGAAATACAAGAACAGATTTCAGAAGAGCCTCCCTTTCTTCCAGTGTGCAGGCACACATCTGCGCTTTTGAGACGTGATCCAACTCAAAAATTCCTTGCTCATCACTTAAATACAGCTATCTCTAAGGCAGAGTGTGACAGCCATTTAGTAACTCCATCTAATACAAGACAAAGGGTCTGTGGGGGAAAAAAACATAAAAAAATTCTTCCCTTCATTAACATGCTATGTTGCTTTCTAAACTCTGAATATTTTTTTTTATTTTATTTTTAATGTCTGGAATCTTTTCAGGTTTCATATAATTTCAATATAGTCTTATTTGGTAAGTTCAATAGGACAAATACAGGGTATGCTTTTTCGATAGCTTATTTCCCACCATATTTAAAACAAAACCCAGTGAGGAATAGGTTAGGCTTTAGATAATGTGATCAGTAAATTACCTGTCAAAACAAAGTCTCAGATGTGTCAGAAAAGGCCTATTTAAATGAATTCCCAAACTTTCTGTTTTAAATATTTATTTTTTAAAAAATCCAAATTAGATGCTTTGTAAGTAGGAAAACTCTCATCTCGGAGTCTTGTGACTGGTTATATAAAAGACACTGATGTTTCTTAAATTTAAGGCAGAGCAGTAAGGACATTTTGATCTTGAGATTGTCTCTGGACTTTTCCTTTTATCAGTTCTTGATAGACCTCTTATATATAAATTTCTTAATTCTTTTTCTAGCCACAGTTTTGAGCTCTATTACTCCACAACAATTGAGATTACACTGTATTTATTTCCTATAAGTAAGACTTTCTCTTTCATTTGCTTTAAGCCTGTTTCCTAACAATTTTGCTACACAATATAAAAGGTAAACTTTAGTTGGTTATATTACTTATACTGTTTGAGACTTTACATAATCCTATCATACACTGTTATCAGTCACCTCTTTTCCAAAGTGAAGAGTAATTTTAGTCCCCATATTTCTGACCTGACTTATCTTCCACCTCTTAAATTGCCCTAGCTCTACTGCATCTTTTTAACAGGGATGATCAGAATTACACCCACAAATCAAGACGTAGGCTCACCAGACATTACATACTGTCATAACAACAATTTCTGTTCTCTATTACTTTCCTAATATTTTCTAAGTTATATTTACCACTTTAATTGCCTTTGAACATTCAGCTGATGCTTTCAGAAATCTACCCATAATGACTACAATATCTTTCAGAGCTCATTATTTTGCATCAATAGTAGAGTTACTGGGGTTTTCCCACCAAATGCATTATTTTGCACTCATTGACATCAAATTTCATCTGCCATTTCATTCCCATTTGTAGAGTTAATACCACAAGATACTTCTGGTTTTTAGAGTCAGCTGTAAATTTTAGTTCACTATTCTAACCATATCTTTACCCACACCACTAACTCTATCAAAGGACTCCAGCAGATTTGAGAAGCAAAAATTATGTTGCAAATCACATTCCCTTTACACAAAGCACATTGACCTTTTCCAATGTTACTTCAGTAACTAATTACTTCAGTATCTCATAAGTCTGCCTTTCTTATAGTACTTACTGATAGTCTCAGTTTTGAAGTCAAGTATGGGTGCACGAAATTACCAGCAGTGGAAAAGACNCAGTCAAACACCTAGAAACACCTGGATACCCCTCGCTGCCCTTCAGTGAGGCTAATTTGACTCATAGATTGGTTACCATAGTCAGTACTTCAGTTGTCTTAAGTAGTCTTTGTTCTGTCATTATCATAGAATCAACTCTTCTAGCTGTTCCTTCTCATACCTTTAGTTTCCAAGTCACTACAGTACCCAGTGCTGCATGCATGGAGAAAAAAAGCCAGAACAGTGGAAACAATGCAGTGATACTTCCCTAAACTTCAACATTGGTTGTCTTCGACTTTCCAAGCAAAGATCTTTGTATTTATCTTTTGATTTTTTTCCACATATTTGTCAAATAGATTTTTAACTCATGTATTGCCTCCTTTTCTATGCTTTGGTCGCTCAGATATCCGCTTCTACTTCAAAAGCATTTAATTAACAAATACTACAGATGTAGATACTGAGAACTGTGTGTCTACAGAGTTCTATTTTTTATGAACATCAATGTTTTCCAAAAACAGTGAGAGGAACCTTCTGAAGATTCTGCTAAAGCAATAAAGCTGGATGATTAGGTAGGATTAAATTTCTATTTATTTATTTATTTGTATAATCCTGAGTAAATGATCAGTATTAAATGAAAGATGTTTGATCTAGTGATTGTGGCATATTCAGTTGAGACTGCAATTTACTCAGTACGTGGAGATGAATAGAGTTTAAGACCATATAAAACTGAGATATTTTAATAGGATTGCCCCTGAAAGACCTCTTAACACATCTTTTATTAACATCAAAATATGTGATTATTTTGGCCATTGCAATTATGGGGCCATTAAGAATGTCATGGAAAGATTATGCTAATGGGGACTGCTTTTTAAGCTCTTCACTTTTCTCTGAGTCAGCTGATCAGATTTTGAGGCTAGAGAAATTCAATCTTTTAGTAACACTAGGTACTTTATTTTAAGGAACTGAAGAAGGAAAAATGTTTTCAAATGCGGAAGCTCGTGAGCTTTGCTTTCCCCACTGACATGATGCTTGGGTTAAAAGCAATAAATTTTTCAGCTTTGAAAATGAGCTTTCTTAAATCTACACTGTGGCACCACCAGGCAGTGCAGGCAGCAGGTGGCAGCTGAGGCTCCCAGGGTTACACTGGGGAGTGGGACTCATCCGAAGTCAGAGGTCCTGTGGAGCCCCTTTCTGGGAAGAGCAGGCCAGAAGGAAAAACAGAAGAAATTCTGGAAATGTGTGTTGTTCCTGCTTTATGTTTAAGTCATTTGTATTGCTTTGATCTGATTTACTTCTCAGCTTGCAATATTTGTGTTACAAGATGCCAAGGCAGAGTTGTTAGTCGAGCATTAGAAACTCAGACTTTCTTCTTCACCTTTGAGTTTAAAATCGTACATTCTACTGCTGGGATTTGACTTGCATCAGGAAATGATGGTGTAGAGACAGGAAAAACAGTTCTGTGGAGGTTTAACGGAGTATTTGAGATGTCTAAAGAACTTCCGTGGGGATCCATGGGCAGAATTAGAGATCCTCTGAGAGCCAGGTTTAAATATTTTATCGTCAGAACTGTGGGTTTTCGTAAGGATGATGTACTCAAAAACTACTCAGCTATTTTTTTAATGACAGCTTGAGCAAAAGACTGTTTCCATTCTTTCCATAATGTGACTGATCCCACAGCTGCAATAAACCAAGAAGTGCTTATATTCAACAAGATATCCTTGTGGTCTGTTTTGCATAGTAGAGAAAAAAGGTTACACTAGGAGTTTTTACAACTCTGCTTTTAACACCTTTTACTTTTTTGTTCATATTTTAAATTAATAAAAAAGTATTTAAATGGAAAAAAGTGATTAAATAACTTTCATACAGCATTTTACAATTTAAATGAAAGAAGTTCTTGTTTTGAACTACATAGCCTGTACTCAAAGAAGTTTGTGACACTTTGTGATAAAGTCACTTGCTCCTTGCATCAGGTCCTTTCATACAAGAACCAAGTCTGTGACTCTGTAAATTTCTATGACCTCTGCTTTGAAAATAAAAGCCCCTTCAGAGGAAGCACATAAGAAATCCTGTGTGCTTTTGCCCAGAAAACAAATTTGAGCCCATAATATAGCACATTCTGATGTCTGCTAGTCCTCAACAATTCCTCTATTTGGCCTGGGAAAACAGCCTGATAATTTTGCTCTTTTGAACCAGTAAGCATAATGGGTGCCTAAATATCTATTAAGTACCTATTATGTCCCCATTAGGTAGAATAATAGCCTATCTGAATACGGTCTTAATTGCTTCTGTGTAAATGCTCCTGAAATTTGTAGGCTAACAACAATAAAGACTTCCACTGCTGGAAGAAAACCTATGAGCAAAGTCACAGCTTCTTGATAATGGGCCATTATCCATTAACTGTAGCACATAAAAAGACCTCTCTTTCGTAAAATGCCCTTACAATGGAGCTGCAGCTGAGAGATGATATTCCCTCTAACAAGTGTTGTCTAATCAAACACAGGCAGCAAATTGCAAAGGCCAGAAGGGCCATGAGGAAATGCTTCTGAAGGCTCCAAAGGTGAGTTGGGTGCTGGGAAGATGCCTGTAAAATACAGCAGGAAAAGCTGAAGTGTTCTTTGGGCAGGGTAACCCACAACAGTTGGCCAAGGCATAGTAAGGGTCTCCTAAGAAAGCACAGTCAAAAGCCTGAAGGAGAAATTGAGAAAAGAGTACCTGTAACATAGGGGAGTGTCCATCTTCAGCCTTTTGCCTGCAACAGGGACTACATTTTGTCATTCCTTTGTGTTGTTCTCATCAGTTTCCTGCTTAAGAAAGGGACAACTGAGAGTAAAGTGAAGCCTTTCCACTGGATATCAAAGAAATACATTTTCTTTTTATGTGGCAAATATTCTTCAAGTCCAAATCCATCAAGCTCTGTCTTTACAATATTCAAAATCACTTGCAAAAATTCAAATATTTTGCATGCAGAAGTTGCACTCTCTCTTTTGAAAAATGGAGGAATGGCAACCAGAAGATCACAAGCAGGTGACAGAAGGCAAAGGCCAAGGAAACAGAGCCTAAATTTTGCACTCTTTTCTATACAAAGATGCCACAGCATTTCTCTCTAAGTTTGACACATACTTTAAGTAAAAGAGGTCCAAAGAGGTTTTCCTCATCCTTATTTTTCTTCTCTCAGTGATGTGAGGAGCCAATGAAAAAGTGCTACTACACATGAGGAACACAGAAGTCATCACAAACCCTGTGTTACAGTATTCCAGGGAGTCTTCAGACATTTCTACTATTTAGAGTGAACAGAAAGCCAAAAGGACATTTTAATGAGATAGAGAGTATTCTGAAACTTCCTGTGTTCAGGTGATAAGGAGCTCTCTGTATCATCACACATGTATTCTCAAGTAGTTTACTTATCCTGGCAAATCCCAGTGCTATATCTTGACTTTGAACTAGGAAATTGATTGTTTTGATTTTTCATCTAGGGACTCTAAACAAGAAGAAATAATTAAACGTAAGAGTGATGTGAGATTGACAAGCAGAACAATTTCTTTTTTGCTTTTTACCGTTATCTAATGGGATTTTTTTCTTTAACTGAAAAAAATAGAATTATCTTTAATTAAAAATGCCACCCTTTGAATGACTTTTGGTGACAGTGAGGCTAAAGAACATAATTTCTGTGAGCTTTAATCAGAAAGTCATGAGACCAGCTTACATAGTCTCATGTAAGCTGGTCTCATACAGTCAAAATAACTGACTCTGTGCTAGTAATAATATTTTAAAGATTGCCAGTTGTTTGCCTAATTTTGTTTGTGTTTATGCAGAAAGAACTAATACATCTTTTGGTAACAGCATAAATTAATACATCAACTTGCAGCTCTCGTCCACATGGTATCTCTGCAATATAATGGAACCCTTAATGCATTGCACTGCTGCTGTCCAACTCCTGGCATGCAGGTTGAATCGCTTCCCCAGGTGACTCATCATGTTATAAAGTTTGTTTGTTCTCTGGTCCATGAGCAACCCACTGCAATAAAATCTGGCTATAGTTGTCAAAGAAGCTGAACAGTCCTGTTTTATATTACCCTTAGGCTAGCTAAGTTACAGTGAGCTTCAATAAGAATGCAGAGTTACCTTGTCATCAGAGGGATTGAGAAAAGATTCCTAAAGTAATCAAATGGTTTTTTGAGTTTTTTGATTCAAGCACTGTTACATAAAAAGCTAAAACTGAAATTTAAAAAAAAAATCATTTCCACATGTAAAGAAATTCCTCTATTTTGTTAATTTAGGACAGCTGACTTGTGCAGCATGGATAAGGAACACATGCAGGAGCTTTTCCCTTAGCAACATTCCCCTAGGAGGTGAGGAATGACCAGCCAGGGTAGGTAAAGGACGTGTTCTATTGAGCCATCACTTCCAGGTTTTTTTCCTAGGGTAGCAAAGTCTAGAAAATACAAATATATTAATGCATATATTTTCATCAGCAGAATCTCTTTTAAATTAATTTATTTGAAGTGTGTAAAGTTTGCACTATCTTTTTCAAATTTCAATTTTTATTTTTAAAAAAAAAATTAATAATTGTATATATGCCTCTGGTCTAGCATATCTTACTCCTGACTTCAAAAATAAAGGCATACAAAACTGAATTATTTTCTTAATTCAATAGCTCATTTAAGGAAGTGCTGTACTGAAAATAAATTGCATGGAATTGAATTCAGCACAGATATAAAATAATCTGAGTATTTATACAGCTTGTTACCTTTAAGAAATTTTAATCAAAGTTATGAGAATCCAAGTATACATCTGATTATTATTATCTTCTTGTCTTTCTACAACTGCTCTACTGTAGTTCTGAGATAACAGTTGGTATAGATCCTTTCTGAACAGATTTTATAGGTTGTTTCTTTTTTTTTTTCTCATATGTTAGTGTTGTGGCTGATGAATGATGGCTGAAGCTGCTGACTATACTAGTCATGGTGAGTTCAAGAATAATTTAAAAAACTATTAAAATCTACTATGTATCAGGCAATTCAAACCCATATCCTAGGCTGGGTATCACTGTGAAAGACTGGCCAGAGGCAGAGTAATGGCAGGGAAAATCTTGGATGCAGCAGCAGTATATACAGTTTGCATCAATAGGCAAAAAAAAAAAACAAACAACAAAACAAAACATCAAAATATCACAAACTGAGAGAGGAGACAGGCTTAAGAAAAGAAGCCCTTTGGAAAGGTGACTTTGGAAGTCTAAGCAGACAGACTGGCCTAAGCTCTCTGTGTTCAGGGAAACAAAGAAATCATATCTGCCAGCTGATGGTAATGACAGTAATGGGTAAAAATATCCAAACCGCAATGTAATTCCATTATTACATTTCTTTGGTATAATTGGATATTTTTGCATTATTTAGGAAAAAGACCCTAACGGTTTGTAATTCAGAATGAGAGATTATCTTACTAAGGCTTTTTTTTCCCACATCCAAAGCTCTATCAGAACAAACAACTTTGAGTCCTGGAAGCCACTTAGCCTCCTAGCAAGATTGAGGTGGTCAGCATTTACCACTTCCAAGAGCCACGTGGCTTCTGCTCGGTCTGCCCCGTTGCCACCGCTCTGGGCAGTCATGTAGGGCAGAGAGGATACCTCCAGAATATGCTGCCACTGCCATCACTGCCCATGTTTTCCAGGCCAGTGGGGATTAGTTTTTTACTGTCAACTGTTTTGGGACCTGGAAGTGTATGAACAGGGTGCATCACCTACTGGGAGGAGATGAAAGATGCTACATCACTTGCATGATAGAGGCAGTAGCAAGTGCTTGCCACACTGCCCAGCACTGTGCTGGTGGAGCAGGTTTGGGAGAGTGCAGCAGCTCTTGGCAGGGGTCCAGCCAGCCCTGGTTGTGTGAGGCAGAGACGAAGCCTGGGAGACTTTGAGCTATTTTTCTTAAATAAAAGGGAAGGTTTCCATAGAAACTTCTCTTTTATTTTAAACAAATTTAAAAGAGAAATTTAGCAAACTATAAAATCAAGCTTCCAGAGCCCAATTTAAGCTATTCCTTATTGATTGCATTACAAATGAACATAAAAGCCTGCAGCCTGGAACTGACAGCAAGAGACAGGCTTCTGCCAGCTCCCTGGTTCCTTCCATCAGTGCATAACCTCTATTAGTTGATAGTGGCAGTGACACAGGCTTTCCAGCACCTCCATTTTATAAAAGGAGCTTTCTTAGAGCATTTCATCTAAAGGCTCTTTGTTAATGAAAACACATCTCTTGGGCTTAACATGCAGTGCAGGCCATCACCCTTATTCTGAACATCCCTTACTTTAAATTCAGTTATTTACACTCAAGCAGAGCAGATGCAAAATGCACCTCTACCCTACATTTCCCTTAATAACAAAATGAAGCAGTGAGGGTCCACACACCTCTGCCAACTGGAGTTGTGGGAAATGGTATCCCTCCCTAGCAAGTATCTACTGCAGGGGTGAGGGCATCCAGAGAAAGCAATTAAACAAGAATCTTGGACTCAAGCAAACATATGGTTTACTTTAACAGAAGCATATTAGAGTATCCTTTTGACAATCATTAAGTTTTGCACATAATTATTTTAAAGCCACATCCAGTTTCCCTCCCTCTCTGTTGTGAAGGAGTGGTTTGTCCACTTAAAGAAACATCATCAAAACCATTGGCAAAAGCAGGGTTTAATATGAATTTGTGAAATTGTAACTTTATGGAGTTTGATGGCAAGGCTCACTCTATTACTTAAAGCGTACAAACGAAGATCAAATTAGAAGCAATTTGTAATGATTTTCATGGAAGCCAGGAATGCAAAAGGGGCAAGGGTGCAAAGAATTATGGATGCAAAGACAGGGGTGCAAAAGCATTCAGCAGCACTTAATTGAGTGCTTTAACATTTAAAAAGCAATTTGATAGGGTTCACTACAATTGGAATGATGACTTAACTATAGATTTGAGATGGTAACATTCATACCATAATCAAATCACATTCACACAGCTAAAGCAATGTGTACACCTCTTTCTTTGTGTGTAAAGGTACCTATAAAAATACCCCTTGGGTTCTCTGAAATACATCAATCTGTTGTACATCTGAAATACATTGAATCTGTTAACAGGCAAGGGTTGCACCTCCAGGAGCATGGAAATGGGGCAGGAAGTATCAGCTCAGGCCTCATCATCAGTAACAGTACTGCGGACTTGAGGGTTTGTGAGCTGCAAGAGACATTCCACTCAGAGGGAGGTACTGATGCAGTCAAAGAGCCTCTCTTAGAACTGCTGTTTATAGGGTCGCAAATTGAGTAACTTTGGTCATTAGTAAGTTTTCATCCTGGCCATAACCCAAGTCAGTAACTACTGTGTTTTTCCCCCCCCAAAATGCAGTAACAACTGTTTCACTTGGGCTACAATTCACAATATTGCTACTCCATTCAGGCCATGATTCAGGTAAATAGTTTATCAAAGCTATAGAGGATAATTGCTTATTCTTTGTTTCCCACCTGGGTTGGGCAGCTGATGTTTCTGATTGTTTCTACTTTTACCATGCAAGAACTCCTGGTATGATCAGGGAGTTCTTCACAGACTAGGGATGCTTTACTGCTCAGTTGGTTTGGTCAAGGCTTATCAGGAGCTTCTGAGATCACAGAGCAGGCCTGAGGATGGGTGGGGGTGGGATGTACCACCACAGAGGCAGTACTCTCTTTACTACCTTCATATAAAGATGGTTCAATTTTCATTAAAGACTCAAATTTTCATTAAAGACGTGATGAACTAATCCATGACAGCCATGGGAACATAGTCCTCCAGTGACCTATCAAAAAGGTTGTTCTACCTTTTTTTGTTCCAGAGGAAAATTAAAAAAACACATGCTCTATGAAAGAGGGGCTGCTTTTGATCCTGGAATGACCCAAATATTGGAGGTTAGCACATTTGCCCCTATACTGCTGGTTTGCATCTGCTCTGACAAAAGAGGACTCCAAATTTGAGTCTTCATGAGTGACGCAACACTCAGAAGCTAAAAGGGCAGATGGCACAACCCCTCAGCTGCAGAGAACGAGTGAAGGATGGGATTGCCTGTACAGCCAGTTCTTTGTAATTTGGCACTGCTATGCTTCTGCTGCTCTCTTCCCTTCATCTTGTGAAAGGACCCTGAAAATTGGAAATATTCCCACTTTTTACAAGGATAAAACAAGATACTGGTCTGAACATTCCTTTTTTCTTTCACGTTATTTTACAGCTGGACTTATACTCTAGAAGTTTGCTACCAGGTTTTTGATGTGAGAATAGCTGGAAAAAACTGAAAGATGGGATAGAAAAAGTGTAAAGGAAGTTCCGGTGGTACGTGCTACCTATATATCCCTGGTCAGGAGGAATTATCTGTCTATCATGAAAACAGCCAAGTGGATTTAACCTCTCAGAAAAAGGATGTGCAATTCAATCTGCTGTTCTTCCACTTTTTGTCCTGTGTGGGCTTAAAGCTTGATTCCAAGTTATAAAAGATAGAACAGGTTGAAAATCACATATGCTGACTCACTGTGGATTGTTACAAGTAACTTAATAGCTTAGTCCTCTAACATAGAGATACATTTGCAAAAATATTGACATCTGGGAACAGGAATGAAGTGTAACAGAGCATAAATAAAATGCTCTTGTAGTTTTCTGAGATGAGTGTTTTGATTTTCATCTGATATCTGATAATTATAAGAAAGGTACTACCTCACATACTGAAAAACAGCAGTGAGTCAAACCAACTTTTTGATTTCGTTTCTGTTTTAAAATGAAAAAAAGACATCTTGAAAAAGAAATGTTTTCCGACATTTCAATTACATCTCACATAATTACAATTTAAACCTATTGACACAGATAATATCTTTTGCAAAAAGTAAAAATTATAATAATCAGAATCTCAATATTTTGAGCCATTTGGTTTAAACTTAGGAGTCAGTAGGAGGTGGACATAAAGTTATGAACAAAGATATCTTCATGGTTTCGGTAGCAACCAACATATATCTAAAGAAGTTGTTGACTTCAAGTATTGTTTGTTAAACTACAACAATTAGCAGATTATTTTTTCTTCTTGGTGGTAGATATCTCTGTACGTTACTCATTCCTCACCAATTTAGGTACAAGCATGTTTTCATTATCAGTTTGTGCCTAGGAGTTCTGGCTAAGTGTGAGATCATGTGTTCACAGGCATTGCTCCAAAAGACATATGGGTATTACACAAAAATAACTTCTTTCTACATTTTCACTCCATCTGTAGTTACATGAAAAGAAGATGAGTAAATGATCTTCATATCGGTTATCTTTAGATGATTAACATTTATTTTCAACTGGACTTACTGAATGGCATGTTCTACTGATGCAAACAAGAAAAATAAGGTGTTAGGCCACTTGCTGACTGGACGTTGGGTAGTGTACAGAAAAAAGACAGGGTGGATGCTGCTCTTACAGCCACCCAAGAAGACCAGTGTTTCAGAGCAAAACAGCTGGACATCGGTAGAAACACTGAAAGTAGTTCCAATGAGCACCTTTAGTGTTTCAGCTGGAGGAACTCCTGAAGGTGCTACGTATTTGTGTTATATAAATATCAAAGAGGATCATTTCATATTTGTTCATAACACATTTCAGTATGTAGACTTGCACAAAGTCAGAGAATATTTTAGAATACTTGTGTATTGCTATTACTATTAATAGTTTATTTAGTTGTTCTACAAAAATGGAAAAATATATATAGGGAGAGCACTAAATTAAATAAGATGCAATGACAAGCAGTAGCAAAAAAAGAAGAAAAAGGTAGAGAAGGATGTAAAAAAAATCTCTAAAGAGGTCATTTGGATATATAGTTTAGACAAATGCACATCTTGCACTGGGTTTTCTTCGGCGGTTGTTTTTTAAGTTCTGTCCCATGGCATAAACCTTTGCTTTGGAAATGTCTCAATTGTTTTCCCTGCAAATCCTAACCCCTGCCAATATTCCTCACACAAGGCAGAATTAATCCCTTGGAAATGAAGTGAGAAAAAGTAGGCTAAGATTATGGAAAATATTAGCAGTAGTAGAGAAGTTAGAAGCACACTTCATATTTTGTCATTTGTGGATTTAACTTTTCCTATGAACTGTTTTCTTTAAAAAATAGATGACTATTATTATCAATCTTTTCTGTCAGAGGTAACCCCATGTACACGCTCAATATATTAGGACCTGAATGAATGGCTCATAAAAATCAGACAAAAGAACAGATGCTAATAATTTATTTAAACATAGCCTTCTTGAAAAGGTTAACTTGTCACATTTCATCTTCAGTCATAAACCCCCTATTTTTATAATCAGGAATATTGACTGCCTGCTTTTCCTTTTATTGGACAGGAAAGAACACACAATAAATATTAAAAATATTCTAAAAATGGAGCCTTTCTCCATTTGTGGAAAGTGCTGCCTTGGCAATTATAGAGAAAATTCCTTACATGTACATAGACACTGTAGTTAAGCCATTCCTGACACCTCAAATTCCTTTATTTCTGCCTCTTAGTTCAATCCATTCAAACCCTGTCCCTCTAAAACTACTGCATGCTGTAAACAAATTTCAAGCTACTATTAGAGTTGCTATACATTAAGTGCTCCTGAACTGTCCTGGCATTTTATTTGCCTTTAGTTTAACTTTTGATCGTTAAGATTTTACATAATTTGAGTACCAAAAGGGGAAAATCTGAAATAAACTGTCTACTCAATTTTAACTCCTGTATGTCCCTTTTCTGGGAGAGCATCCTGTTCTACGCTGTTAAATGCATGATACTAGTAGGTGATAATGCTTACTTGTCTAGTGCCTGTGTGCTTACTAGTCCAGAGGTATGGGCCACATCTCTCTCTCACAAGTCATTAATAGTCATTTATTAGGACTGGGTTTGAGGAAACAGAACCCACAGTGAACTAAAACTCTCAGAGCAACTCATTGTTGCAGGGAAAGAAAGGGAGATGAGTATGGCCACCTTCATCTGTCTCAAGGCATTCAAGAAATTTTCAGTGTGTGTGTGAGCCTGGGAGGAACGGTAAGACTGCAGAGCGTTTCCTCATGAAACTTTATAAAGAGTAATGCCTCACAGAGATTAAGCAAATTGGCTTCTTTCCAGACTTCATTTCCTAGAACAAAAAGTACCTCACTTCAGCACTAAGACTTGATTATGCCCTCAGATATGCACAGCACTGAAAAGAGGAATAATTTATGCATTGGAAGGGCTAGCTGCAGCCTCCATGATGAACTGTTGTTCCTTAGGGATACCGTCTTCTAGAAAATTGGTGCATTGTGCTTCTGCACTTAAATATTTCCGCAAATGCAGGATAAGTTCGACCAGATGTAATGCTGTGTTCCTACATTTATTTTTTTTAAAAAATGCTTTCTGAGTTGAGTAGAACATTTTTTTGTTCTCTAACTTATTTACATAAAGGAATGCCCAAGATTTCTGGATGTGATTCTCTTACTACACCATTTCAACTAACCCAAAGTTCAAATACTAAATTCCAGCAGTATGCTGGAATACAGATCCAATAGAAACTTAGACTAATAACTTAATATATACAAAAATCAATGATCCATGTACTTTTCGTATTGCCTCAAAAGACACATATGGGAACTCCAGGCTGTGCTTGCCATCTGACAGGACTAAAGGATGTGGCCAACTGCATTCAGTCCATTCAGTCCAGCAACAGAGGTTTTTTTATTTTTTTTTTTTTGTAATAAGAAACAGAACCAGATTCATACATTTCCTAATACAACTGACATGCTATTATTTACAAGATGCCTTTTGAAAGTATTAAAATAGATATGATAGCATATATGTGTATTTAAAACTATATAACAGGAATTTAATATATAAATGTAGTAATTATAGCAATATCATATAAATATCATATAAAAATAAGAAGTTGTCTGAGTACTGAACCAAACAAAGCCTGTTTTCCATTAGATTTATCTTATGGTTGAGGAACATTTTAGCTGAAGTATTCAAAGGTGGCAACATGAACTCACCCCTAATCAGGTGGCAGGGAATCCAATGAGGGGAGAAAGGTAGCTGAAAAAAAGGTTTTTGTTAGATTGTTCATTGTTACACAGGAGGGGATCAGCAAGGGGCACTAAGTTTGACTGAGTAGGGACTGTTCTTGTGTCTGATAACTGATGTTTATGAATAAAAGTTCTTAAACTTACTGTTTTCCTGTAGATTTCTGGATACCTACTAAGATATGCTGACTTTACCCCTGCAGTTGTCCTTTTAATGAAGGTATTAGCACCATCTTTTTTTCTGTCCTGTTTCAAGTTGTTTGCTTTCACAAACGGGTGGGAAGATATGTTTAAGACTTTTATGAATGCAGGTTGAAGTTGGTCACGTTAAAAAGTTGCTAATGGGGCTCAGAGAGATATCCATGCACACACATAAACACTCATTATTTCAAAGGACACAAATCCCATACCCTCAGAAATCTGACTCACAAATACACACAGATTCCAAACACACAGCACTTGGGTCTTTCTTGGCATTACTTTGGAATAGCTCTAGTTACAATCGTAACACTGCTATGTTTACATTCAGAGCTGTAATCTAACATGATTTCCTGAGAAAGTATTCTCACTCAGAGATATTATTAATATTTGTGTAATAAATATTAATGTATACATGTATCTTTGCATGGCACTTTCCAGATATTAAAAAGAAAAGGTCTCTGTCCTCAAGAGCTTACAGTCTAAATACCATTATTGTAAAAAGCACTTACCTCCTGATGAAACTAAACCTACTCTGAAACTATTTCTTTCCTATGGAAATGCCCAGCTTCTCTAAGCAGTGCATTAGAATATGAGTGTTTTTTCCTGCATGAAGTGGGAAATTTCTCCTGGTTCATAACACTTATTTTTATTATATCTAAAGGTTTACAGATTTTTCAACTTAATTATATACTTGCATATTTATTCATTAAAGTGCTCACTTTGCTTGCTAGAGACCAATAAATAATTTTGCTAGGAAGTTTAGTTTTTAAGGAATCTGTATGCATTTAAAAATATGCATATGAATTATACATTATTAGACTACCTTAAATTCTTTGAGCTGTAGAAATATTGTGCTTTGTTGTGCTGGAACTGTGCATAGTGTTTCTTTTTTGAATATCCAAACTGGTAAGTTGCAATTTGGATCACTAGACAGTAATACTTTGCAGATTTTAATTCATAAACTTACACAAATGGATAAATATAAATTAATCATACAGTTGTGGAAACAGATGCAATGAGGGACATAAGTTATTGAATTGTATAAGGTCACAGAGCAGGTCAATTGCAGACCAAAAGCAGCTTTCCTAACTATGTCATCTCTTGGGTTTGGATTATTCTATGCATAATTTTGATCTCTTGGAGCAATTTGGTAGAAAAGGTACCTTTTCATGAAAAAGATTACCTCATTTTTGTCCTTACTAAAAAAAGCAGTTTCTAAAAAAATTATTTCTTATTGTCATTTTCTTACATTTTCTCTGAACATAATATTGCTTATTGTGTATTAATTTAATTTGCTAACTAGGCATTGTAATGAATTGTTATAACAAATGCTAACTTTACTGTATAATTTCTAACACATCAGGGAACTGTAAGTTTGATAGGCACTATTTGAATTCCAGCTCTTAAGAGTGAATGTAATCTAAAATAGTTGTATTAAAAAGTTAAGTTCCCCTGTGTCAGCTTTTAAACAGGCCTTATACTGAAGTTTTCACATGTAACTTTGTTACACAGGAAGGTGTTTGTGGGGCCTTTAGAAAATGTGAAAGAAACAGCATAGAGAGGGAGAAAAAGGGGAAGAGTTACTTGAATTGGGTGGAATGATGAGAAAGGCAAGCCCAGAAGTCTTGGGAAGGCCCCACCTGAACTTTCCCAACCTAATTCAAGACTAACTACTTCATCTCCTAAGACTTCCTTATTATTAATTCAATCTAAATATTGCCTTTCTTTGTGACAGATAAAAAACACACACACAGGCTCTTGACAAGAAAAAGTTAACAACTAGCAGCTAGCAACCACTTTATTACTAGTTTTTCTTACCTGTCCATGTGCACACATGCCACACTCTATTGGCCAAGCACTCCTGTCTGCAAGCCTTAGACCATCTTTTGATAGGTAGTTCACATCTCTCCTCATGCTGGTAAGTCTCAAAACACATCTTGTTATCCACACTTGCTTTTCTCAGTTGTTTTTCGCCTTTCTTCTACTTTCCCATGCCTGGTACAAGGCCACAGGCGTTCTCTCTTCTGCATTCCCATGCTCACAACTGCATCCTCTCAAGGCCAAAACTGTCTTCAACCCAGTAAACTTCCATATTTATTTCTCCACCTTTCCTAGTTGCCTTCAGATTTTATTCATACATTTCAAAGATCAGTAGAGTATATATACATTTTCAGGTATACAGATTTTCCTTAATACCTTGGAAAAAATTAATCTCTTTAAGAACTGTATTGCTACTCATATGTACCCTATTTGATGCTGAAGTCTGTATCCCTAGCCTTAAGTGTTGGGTTTGAGGGTCTAGGGGTTTTGGCAGGTTTGTTTTTTGTTTTAGAATGGAAAATACCTATGAAGAATTGTATTAGCTTTTGAATTAGTTATATTAGGAAAATTGTCCTCCTTATTTTAAAAGGATCGGAAAAGAGAAAGAGTACCACCTGTGGCTTCACTACAACAGATTCTATCATTTTCCATGTTTTCATTATGTTTTATGACTTTTTTTCAGATGCGTATGTTTAACTCTGGCTTGAGTTCAATTGTATCTGTATTAAGTTACTGAGCATGTGGTCCCAGATTCAGTCATCTAAGGAACTCCCTATACAGTCAGAAGGAAACAGTCCCTTCCCAAGATGATTCAGACCTTTATGAAATAAGTGGTATTTACCTTTCTGCATGGGGTATACCAAGAACTTAAAGGAACCTAATCTGTGCTTAAAGAAGATAAAATCCACTCAAGTAGATCTTCTAGGCAACCCTGTTATGGAAAATCCTCAATTTGAGAAAAAGTGTCTTTCAATTATGAGATAGATGTGCTGATGAAAAGACAGAGCACTCTGTGCCACGTTGTTTGGGACATCATGGGGCTCATCTCTCCACCTCTGTAAAGAATAAGAAATAATGGTAACTGTGTAGCACTGGAAATACATGCCTGCTTAAAAAGCATGAGTTCTTGCTGAAAAGCTCTACCTTCTCATTGCTTCCAGCATATATTTGAACTGCACTTGCTCAGTGTTTGGATGTGTGACCGGGGGAGTTGGATGCAATCCCAACATTAGCTTGCTGATACTGTATGATTATAAGAATGGGTTTGCAAACTTCATTTAGAAAAATATGCGCCCCTGTTGTTTGCATACAGTCTTAAATGACTGCAGAATTTAATGGTTTTAAGTTCAGGAGGCAAGCTTTTCTTATTGAGTAAAATGCTGCTCTGATCTGAGTGACCATTGAGAAGTCCTGCATATGTCCTTTATCCCTCTCTTGTATTTCAGTCTAATAAAAAGATAAAAATACCAACCTAGAAGACTAATTCCAGAAAATAACCTACACTTGACCTTAACCTAAGTCAAGTACTTAAAAATTAAACCCCCAGTTTTAATGATGCTTATTCTTCCAGGATCCTCCTGTCATACAGCCTTTAATCATATCCTGACAACACCATCTTTAATTATATTGGATATATAATCCTTAATTATGCTTACCAGGAATGCCCGACATAGGAAGACTGGGGTACAGGACTAAGGACTAAGCACAGAATGACATTTTTCCAGTGGTCTTTTTCCAGCATTCCAGCAATTTTTTCCAGCAGGGAAAAAAAAAAAAAGAAAAAACTGGAAGACTTAGCTGTTTAATAAAGCAGATGAATGTATGAATAGAAGTGAAACAATGGCTAAAGCAGTTGAATTTACACAAAATAACAGAATTTCATTGTCTACCACATGTTGACCTGTTAAAGGGCTTAAGTCAAAGTCACGCTTTAGTGAGTTTGCAGACTGCTGTTTACCTTGTGGTTTTTACTCTAGGCACTCATCTGCAAGCACCAGGCTCAGGCATCATTTTCAGAGCTCAGGCTCTGATTTGCTTAAAGATTTGTTGGCTCCTCTTTGGATCTCGCCTCCTAGCTTGCCCTGAGTTACACAGAATTCTGGTATTCACCTTTTCTTTTCTTTCTCCAAATATACCTTTTTGGCTGTTTGGAGCTTTGCCTTATTTAAAGAGACTGGCTAGTGATTAATGACTCAAATTCAACGACCTGCAGTGACCGCTCAGGTGCTGTCAGGGACTGGACTATTGGTGCTCGTGGCTCAGTCAGCGTGTGCTTTACTGACAACGTGCAGAGTGGCCATCCAGGCCAGGGGCTGAAGGTCTGCACACCAACATCTCAGGGTACAAGGTAAGTGTTAAACAAGATAAGGAAAGAGGCAAGGACTGAAAGGTGGGATAGTGTTTCTTTTTCCTTAGACAGATGGCTCAGCTGTGGTAACTCCCCAGAAACTTCACACCTAGCTGAAGGTTTCCATCTCTCCTTGATGAGCCATAATAGGCCATAATGGACTCACCTGCACTGACAGAAGAGACAGCTGCAACATCTCAGAAGGTGTCAAAGATTCCTGAAGTATCCTGTAACTCACAGTATTACATCATCCAGTATAAAACGCCCCACCCCAAGGGGAGTTTGGGGAGAAGATTATTCTGGCAAGTATTGAGAAACCCTAACACATCCTACCAGAGGTGTTCTCACCAAAACCTGAGTGCACATAATTGCGTTTCAGGGCTTCCTTCACCAGCTGGGGGTTCCACCACCACCTTGATGGATACAGGCTGTGATCACCACTTTGACCAATGAACACTGATAGTGCAACAACCAAGTCTCATCACTGGATCCAATGAGCATCTTGTCCCAGCGTGGCAGCTCATTGTTGTTCCAGAGCCATGCTAGAGTCTTCCAGTATCAAATCCCAGCTATCTTCCATTTCCTGCCAACACTGACTCTGCAACTATTCCTGCCAGGTTTTCCCAGACGGATGGGCAGCCACCTTGTCTCTGCTGTGTGGCCACTTGGTTTTTCTGGGTGGGGGAGACCAGCCACCACCTTGATTTGGTCCTGTGGGTGGAGCTTGGGAAGTTTCTCCTCATCAATTGGTTTAACCCACTATTCTCAGTATTGGTGTCAGTCTTCTTGGTAAAGAGTTATTTTTCCACTTACATCCTGGCGTATTTGGTTTCTTTCTTTTTGGAGAAACCAGGGATATTGAATCCAAGGGAGGAGACTTCTGTCTGAGATCTACACCCTTCTAAATCACCTAAAACAGAGAAGTGGCTTGGTTTCAGTTTTTCCCTGTGCTAATGGTAATATTAGCCCTTATAGTAAAATTTTTGTGTTGACACTTATGCAGAAAGTGTTGAACAAAACAGAAAGAATAATACTTTCATGCCATGTACAATGACTAAGACATAGGGCCATACATGAATAATGAAAATGAAAATGTCATCCCTGTCTTGTGAATTAGAGCTCTGCCATGAGAAAGCAGACACCTCACAGATTATCCACAAGTGACCACGAAGTGAATGAGTTTAAAATCTCTGTTGACAGAAGGAAAAGTGCCAGCAAAACCACAACTCAACTTGAGGAGAGCAGTCTTCAGGCTGCTTAGGGAATTGGTAAGTAAAGTCCCCTGGGAAAATGTTTTTGTAGCTGCTGGGGTCCGTCAGTGCCGGTCACTTTTCAAATGTCACCTCCTAAGGGCACAGGAGCAGGCAATTCCCAAATGCTGGAAGTCAAGCAGGCAAG
Source organism: Campylorhamphus procurvoides (assembly GCA_013396655.1). NCBI lineage: Eukaryota > Metazoa > Chordata > Aves > Passeriformes > Dendrocolaptidae > Campylorhamphus > Campylorhamphus procurvoides. The sequence continues at coordinate 147,746 of WBMV01003677.1, forward strand.
GAAGAAGGACAGCTTGGCTGAGTGGGAATCTTCTCTTGGCAATAAGGCAAAAAAGGAAGGTGTATGCTCAGTGGAAGCAAGATCAAGTGACATGGGAAGAATTCAGAGATGTTGCTGGCCACTGTAGGGAGAAAACGTGTGCAGGTGAAGTTCAGCTGGAGTTGAAGCTGGACAGAAATGTGGGGGATAATAAAAAGAGTCTTTTCAAATATGTTAATGGCAACAGGCAGTATAGAAATATCAGCTCATTACAGAATGGGGATGGTCACCTCACAAACAAGGGCAGAGACAAGGCAGAGGTATTTAATGCTTTTTCTCACTTTGTCTTCAATATGGATGGTGGACCAAGGAGGTCTCAGTGCCCTGAGCTGGAGAACCATGACAGCAAGAATGATCAACTACAAGTGAAGCCTGAAATTGTGCAGGATCTGCTGCTCCAGCTGCATCCCTGCAAATCTGTGGGGCCTGATGGGATTCATCCAAGGATCCTTGAATAGCTGGCTGATGTCATCGAAAAAACTCTCCTGTTGATTTTTGAGTGGTCTTGGGAATGCAGATGTCCCAGCTGACTGGAAGCTGGTGAACACTGTCCTAGTTTTCAGACAGGACAACAAGGAGGACCCCGGAAACTACAGACCTGTCAGTCTCACTGCAGTGCATGGTAGAGTTATGGAGAAGATTATTCTGGCAAGTATTGAGAAACACATGAAAGACAATGCTCTCATTGTTCACAGCCAGCACAGCTCCATGAGAGGAAAGTCCTGCTGATCCAACCTGATTTTCTTCTATGACAAGGTAACCTACCTAGCTGATCAAGGGAAGCCAGTTGAAGTGATTGTTTTGGATTTCAGTAAAACTTTCATTCCTGTCTCTCACAGGGTCCTTCTGGGCAAAATGTCCAGCACGCAGCTGGATAAACACGTCATGGGGTGAGTGAGCAATTGGCTCACAAGTTGAGCACAGAGGATAATAGTGAATGGAGTGACATCAGACTGGTGACGTCTCACTAGTGGGGATCCATAGGGCTCCATCTTGGGCCCTCTGCTCTTAAACATCTTCATAAATTGCGTGGATGCAGGAGTGGAAGGGATACTAAGCAAGTTTGCAGATGACACAAAACTGGAAGGAGCTGTTGACTGCCTCGAAGGCAAGGAGGCCCCATAGAGAGACCTCGACAAATTAGAGGACTGGGCAATCACCAACCATATGAAGTTCAACAAGAGAAAGTACCAGATTCTGCACCTGGGATGGGACAATCCCAAGTGTATGGACAAACTGGGGAAAGAGATGCCGGAAAAAAGTGCCATGGAAAGGGACCTGGGAGTCCTGGTCCATGGCAAGTTGAACGTGAGTCAGCAGTGCCCTGGCAGCCAGGAGGGACAATTGTGTCCTGGGGGGCATCAGGCAAAGCATTGTCAGCCGGTTGAGGGAGGGGATTGTCCCTCTCTGCTCGTCACTGGGGCAGCCTCATCTTGAACATTATTTTTGGCACTGCACTGCATAAAAGATGTTAAGCTATTAGAGAGTGTCCAAAGGAGGGCAACACAGGTGGAGAAGGGCCTTGAGGGGAGGCCGTATGAGGAGCAGCTGAGGGCACTTGATCTGTTTAGCCTAGAGGAGACTGAGGGGAGACCTCGTTGCAGTTACAACTTCCTTGTGAGGGGAAGAGGAGGGGCAGGCACTGATCTCTTCTCTGTGGTGATCAGTGACAGAACCTAAGGGAATGGCCTGAAGTTGTGTCAGGGGAGATTTAGGTTGGATACTAGAAAAAATTTCTTCATGCAGAGGGTGGTTGGGCACTGCAACAGTCTCCCCAGGGAAGTGGTCACAGCACAAAGTCTGATAGAATTCAAGAAGTGTTGGGACAGTGCTCTCAAGCACGTGGTGTGATTCATGGGGATAGTCCTGTGTAGGGTTGGACTTGAGAATGCATGTAGGTCCCTTCCAACTCAGCATATCTGGTGATTCTGTGTAAAAAGCTAAGCTATCTAAAGCAACTACAAGTTTGCTATTAATTAATTTTGGCATGGGTGAGTTAGCGACATAAAAACACTTTTAAAGTGACTTGTTAGGTTATGTTAACTATGAGGAGTGATATATATTTTAAAGTATTATTCAAGTCACTTTCAAAATCAATTTGTCTTCTAAGAAAGTTAGGCTTATATGACTGTCCTGTCAGTTTTCCTTGTCTCTTCCCTGAATTCTTGACCAACATCAGTCAAATTCAGCAGAGGATTCTCAAATGCATGACATTCTCACAGATCTTGTGCCAATATGAAAACAAACTGAGGAGTTCCAAATGCAAGAAGGTCTGCAGTGTAGCAGCAACAAGTCAGCAGAAGGCCAAGGTGCTGTAGGTCTTCTGTTTTTATAAAGGTGTATTTTGTGCAGCTACTTGTTGTCCTGCTAAGCATACAAACAGGTATGGATATACAGGGAGGCTCAGGGGTCTTCTGGTAATCCCATGACACCAGCCAAGGTACCAAGGTACTCTCATGCAATGTCTTCTGCTTGGTGTCACACACTGGGTCAGTCCTTTTCTCTACCTCATACTGCATGTTGACACATTTGTGGAGGCTTAGAAGTGCCTTCTGAGAGATGTATTCCTTTAGCATGGTCTCTGCAGGTTTTTTAATTGGGGGTGTGTGTGTGGAGAGGGTATAGTAGGGTGCTATTTTTCTGTCAGGCAAAAGCACTCTCTTAAATTTCAATAGGTCCTATAGAAGCTTGATTTAGTATCCACTTGGCAGTCTTATTTGGACATGAGCATTTTGGCTCAGATGGGAAGGCCAGATCAAGTATTTAATCTTTACAAATTGCATTTCTAGATTAACAGTAATGGTATTTACAATGAATTCACAATGACCCTCGAAGTCATGTACAATTTGTGCAACAGGAAGAAATGTCATTCACCTGCACCAGCCTCACATATGTAGTTGTCCAGAACATGAGGTTTATATTCAGTCTTCAGAAATGGCTTTCACTGACCATCACTCAGGGCTCAAGCTTATGTTAACATTGAAGTGTTGGAAGCTGCAAACAAATCTATATTGAACTGGAAACAGACTATGCACTTGGAGTTATTAGGTCTGCCTACTTATGTCGAATTATCAGGAATACCAGTTCTATTTAAAGTAGTGTAGAAAGCAGGTGATAGTACTAGAAAATGATAGTTCTGAATATATCATTAATAGAGTTAATAAATAAGGCCCCCACAAGACTGAAAGCAGGAAACAAAAAAATCACAGCTTCCTTCGCCAAAACTGCCAGTGTTGGATATATAATAAAGGACTGAGGTAAAGTCAGAATCTTGGTGGGGAAAAATATTAATGTTTAAATTCAGTTTTGATTCTCTTTGGAGAGATGTGAGAGCCACAAGCCTCCTTTGGAAAAGATTAGCAAAGTAACACCCTGAGAGAGTCTCAGACTTAATCCATGTGCCATCAGAAACGCTGCTCCACCAAAGCTGTAACCCATTAATGATACACTAAACAGCTGCACGAAAATGGCACACTGCAAGCCAAAGATTGAGAAGTTCCACACCACCTCATTAATTTAGACACACCTGCAGATGTAGATATACATATTTATTTTTTTAATATAGAGCGATACATGAGACAATAGCGGCTTTGAGATAGTGACTATGGCTACTATTCGAGACCCGTGGGAGCAGCGGGAGGAGCCACTGGGAGCTGGGGGGCCGTGCCCGCCCCCGGGCCGGGCGGGGTGGCGCTGGCGCCGCGGCGGCCGCCGAAGTGGAGAGCCGGGGTACGCTGCTCGGGGAGGAAATGGTGCTGTTTGAGAGCTGGAGAAATCCCCCCCGGCGCGGGCCGAGAGCAGGGAAGTCAGTCACCTGGCGGTGAAGGACAGTAAAACAGGGACGGAGGGGGAAATCTCTGCCTCTCTCCCGTCTCTCTTCTGCAAGAGATCCACCTCCCGTTTTCCTCCCAACTCTTTTAGCATAACCTTCAAAGAAGACCATCCCTCACAGACTTTCTTTATATATAATTTTCTTTTTACTATTACCGAGAGACTAGCTGCAAAACAATTTCTGAGCCTATGCAGGACTTGGGGGATTTTGTTATCCTGCCAGCGAAATTGTTCATCGCTAATGTCTTGCGCTCACAGGGTGCTAAATTAGCTACCAGAGTAGGCATGACGGAGAAAGGCTTTTATCAGAGTCTTCTCTTCAGTTTGAACACATTTGCTTGAAATTTGCTGCATGATGCTGTCCAGCGAAGCAGGATTTTTTCTCGGGATGCAGCGATTCGCCGGTTTTTGAGCTTATTGCAGAAGAAAAAAAATAATCTTTAAACTGAGTGGATTTGTGTATTTTTTTTTGCGGTCTTCTCCTTTCATTGCCAGAGGACGCGAATGTCTTTCACCAGGGAAGGATCACCTGTCGCTTTAATCCTTAAGGGAGTTATTTAAAAAAAAAAAGTGAAATATTTTATTTATTTATATATTTATTTATTTTAACCGGTGGAGGCGTGATCGCGGAGAATGAGACTGAAGGGAGCTGCCAGGGTTTGGAGGACAAGGCTGAGTTTAGGCTGGAA
>WBMV01003677.1:154071-496834 GCA_013396655.1 Campylorhamphus procurvoides
TGTGCCAAACAGCGGGGTGAGCCCGCAGCCCGCCTCCCACCAGAAATTTGGGGATTCCCCACCAGGGCGAACAGTGCACTCTCCACAGGGTGGAGGGCAGAGTTCTTGGGCGTCTAGGAAGTTCCCAGCTGGTGACCTTGCTGTAGTTGGACACAGTGAAGAGCACCTCCCATCTCCCCCAAGTCGTGAAAGCTTTCATCAAAAGAGACAGAATCCGGGCATACAGATAGCGGGCAGCAGTAGGTCCTGAGGTGTCCAGTGGACTGTCTCCCGCATCATACTGCACGGAGGGCTCATGTCAAGAATGTCAAATGTGGTAACAGAGTGTCATAGCAGAGCTTGCCAAGAATTTTGAAAACAGGCTGGACACTGTCATCCGTGATACTGGGTTTCCTCCATTATGACAAATGTATGCCAGTAAGCAACAAAAAATATAGGGACAACTTCCCTACTAATACAAGTCAAATGTGGTGTCTCTAATAATATGTAATAATGACACTGTAAATATATACTATGTGATATATAAAGCTGTACATCTCAGATCAGGCATGAAATACAAATTTGAAATCTGTGTTATTTTTTGCACTGATTGTAATGAATTCTGAATTACATATATTGATGTATAATGAATAGACATTTTGAAAGGTGATTTTGTGAAGAACTGAACAAGTATCATGTGTGCAGCACTTGTTAATGGGGTTACGTGTGCTTCCCCTTACTAGTCCATGCACGAAACCCTGACGAAAGATCAGTACTGAAAACAGACTCCCCTTCCAGAGGTTTTGAGCTGTTCTGGTTTTCCTTTGATCTGCCTCATCTTCTGTCTCAGATGTGTAGAAGAACTTTCCGATGACTTTTTAATTCACAAGCCTGTGGAGTTTTTGTTTTAAAGGAGTAGTGCTGAAAACAAGTAATTCTGTCGTAGTTGCACTGTAGTCTTGGGTTTAGTGTTGTGAAGGACTTTAAGTTACCTCAGGTATATGTGAGAGTCTAATACCTACATTTTGAACATACATGCAGGTGTATGGTTGTGTGAGTATTATGCATTTTACAGGGCTTTTCACTTTGCCTATGTGTATAAAATATGATGAATTAACTTACGGTGCGTTTGGTGTATTCAAAACTTATGTTGAGGCATGTAATTGCTTGAAATTGATTTGCAAACAAGTTGATAGGCATTTGTGTTTGCTGGACTCTCTTGACTTGTGATTTTCATTGACAGAGATTTTGTCCTTCACATTTGCTGTCATTTGATACACAATTCCTCTAATGTATATCATGACCATTTCTTGTATGTTTGTTTAGAAACCACAGTTTGTATACAGCCTTAGTGGGAGATAATATTCCTTGTAGTCTGTAAAACACACTGTTTCCTGGAGGAAAGTTGGTTTGTAATTGAATGTGTGATAACAGTGAGATAATTAATATGATGGAATAAAAAACATCCTGGAAACATTTATTGCTTGAAGACATTGGTTCAGTGAGATTTTTTTGTTACAATTCCAAGGTTTTTTTAATAGTGTGTTTAAGTGTCTTGAAATTGCCACTTTGATATGCAAAGAACATTAAACACTTTACTTCTGAATCATCTTGTAAATATTAGTTGAATTTCTTTATTCAGTTCATGAGAAAATATTTATAGTCTATTTATAGTTTTACATTTCCTGGTGATATAAAACTACTCAACATCCACATGAAACTGGTCACAGATGAGGTTTTTGCGATAATAGTGTACCAATATGATTTAAATATTTTTGAAATATTTGATAAAGAAATTCAAACAAGGAAACCACAAGTGTTCAAACAAGGGGTTGATTCAGTAGTTTTGTGGCCTTGAATGTGTAAATCATTGCTCTGTTTAAATTAACAGGAGAACTAATACCCTGAGGAATTCTGTAATTTTAAGATTTATTTATTTTTTAAAAGAAGGAGCCAGAAAGATTCACGTGAATGGTGTGGTGTGGAAGGACTTTTGATGAGACTAGGTAGGTGGCTATATTTCTAAGTCAGTCATTCCATAATGGAAACTATACTGCTCTATAACACTCAACATGCTCTTAGGAAAGCCTTCTTCAATTATTCAAGTCTTTGCTTGCAACATGGACAATTTAGTGTCGACATTAATGGATTAGTCTTTTTAATCCAAAATCTGTTCTCTCCTATTCTTCGCTACCTATGTTCATGGTTTAGTAGGGCCCTATCAGCAATGCCCAATAAAGACAATTAACCTTGGCATCTACAGTCATAGAATTCAGCCTTTAAACCATTCTTCATGAAAGGTCAAGTTGAAATAATTTTAAAGTAATATACATACAAATTCCTTTTTTCTGTGTTTCTCTTGTGGGCTTTCCTCTCCATCTCCCAATATGTATAAAGACTAGACATAGTCCAGGAGGCTGGAGAAAATTCTATGCATAAAATATAGTTATTCAGCAGACATGGAAAAAAGGTCAAGACAATGGCAGCGCTCTCACTATACATGTTAGAAATCATTCATGTAGTATCACTGCAGAGAATCAGTATAACCTGTGGCCGAGCTTTTTGACATTGTACATTACAGCTTTGCTAAGCTCAACACTCTTAAATCGAAAATACATCAAAATCTGAAGGCTTGGTTAAAGGGAGAAAACCAGTTTATCTTCCTGTCCTTCATGAATTTTAGGATAAATATCGTTGTTTTCCTCTGCCACTATATTCTGCTCTTAAAAAAGATATAACAAAAGAGATGTAAGAGATTTGCATAAAGGTCAGTAACACGTGTTTTTTTTCTTCCTGGAATGGAAGAGGTTGAGTGTGTGATGCTACTGAAAGTTGGGTTGTTTCTGTAGGTCTGAATGCAAGATTTGGAGACAACATATAACTCATGCTAGAGCGTTTCAAAAGTAAATCACTCCAATGTGAAAACATACTTGTGAGTCCCAGTCATGCTTTCTTATTATGTCCCTTAAGCTTTTGGAGGTTGACAGTGCTTTCCCGGCTTCCCAATTAAGCCAGGAGTAAGATTGCTTGTGAAGTATTATGGCAAAAATGTCACAAGGGACTTTTCCTCTGAAATCCATTTCACCATATGGCATTTTACATGAATTTTGTAAATCCATGTCCCATGTTCTTGTTTCTATGTCCTCTAAAGGTCCAGCATTCCAAAGGATAAATATAAGGATTCAAGTAATACTAATATTAATAATGATGGCACACTAAGTTACAAATAGACACTCTTCTCACTTTGACATGGAAGTTCCCCATAGGGAAAGTACTGTCATTTTCTTCTCTCCTTCAAAAGATACCTGGAGAACATGAGTTAGAAATTGTACTGTTGCCTTTATTTTGAAATACTTCGTACATTTAAAGAGCTTACGGAAACCTACGTAACGCCGTGTTGTACTTTTGAATGCAGCCATGTATAATGCATTGTAAAGCCAGAACTACTTAACAGCCCAAGAATGAAGACACATTTATCTACTAAGACATGTGATCCTCTGCTAATTCTAGGATACTACATGTTAACTCTTTGATCCACAACAAAACACTTCTTTGTGAAGAAAGATGTTGTGAGGTTGCTATCCACAAGATCTGGGTTTTGTTCCTTGTCACAGAAAGGAATGACTGTTGGCTAAGTTACAACAGTGAGAGACACAAAATGTAAGGCTTTATTCCCAGAATTATTACTGCAGCTAATCACACAAGACCAGATTTACAGAGGTACTGAGTAAGTTAGAGCAAGCTTCTGGTGTTCAGCAACTTTAATAAAAAAGGTGTTCTTTCTGTACCTGCCTTCTTATACCTCTAGATATACACATTAAGAGGATTGATACCACATTAAGGAGGATTGTGTGATATAAACCCTGTGTATTTGCACACTTGAAAACTACTATATAAGGACAGAGTATCTTTCTGCAATTTAAAATTAGCAATACTTAGTTGAGTCAGTGCAGTTACATCAGCAGAAGCACATCAGTGATGTGCCTAAAAATCAGTGTCACAAGCAGTTGAGTGCCTCAGGCATAAACCCCTCACCTTTAGCCATATTTTATTTCTCTTTTAGAAGTCCTCTTCAGTTCATGTGAGCAGCATGGTCTGGAATTTATAGGTTCCACCTCACTGCTCCTATAATTCTTGAACAGACAAATAAGGTTAGTGAATAGAGGCTGACACTACTGAAAAATCACATCCTTTCCAGTTTGTATTAAAGTAATTTTGTGCATTTAGTGGTAACACAGAAACTGAAAACAGAATTAATTTTAATTTGTGCTTTCTAAATGCATTGTTCTTAGTACCATGATCATGGTGGAAAGTGCAGATTGTTGCATCAGATCCACATGGGCATTTTTGTTATTTTCACTCTTCAAGATCAGTGTTGATGATACTTCTCAGTAATGTAGATCTTCTTCTACTCAAAATTGTTCCATAAGCTTATTTTGAGTTATATTCAAGAAAGGGGGAAAACTTTGTAACTTCATCTTGAATACTAGCAATGCAATTGCTAAGGTATGTTGGGACCTGTAACTGAGAAAACATGCCATAAACCACTGAAATTACAGGTAGCATTCTTTCCAAACCAAGGTAATCAGTAATAATAAATGATATTATTTCTAGTTAAAGCTAGTCCACATGCAGAGACCATGCACTTGATAAATAGTTCTGCCCTTTAACTAGTTGAAGACAAGTAACTAAACTGTGTTACAGGAAGGTTTCACACTTGCTTAACTTAGACTTGCATTTAACAAATTGCCAACATACATGAAACAATCAAGACTAAAAATATAAATCATTAGAGCCTTTGCTGCTTTATAAGCCGGTGTATTTCTGCACATAGATCAAGAGAGATGACAGAAATTGAAGGGCAATCTAAAATTTCATGAGTTACCTATAATAAAGGTGAAGAGAGCTAGTTGAATTAAGCTTCAGAATCTGGGCTTCAGATTTAAAACCTTTTATATCACCTTCAATTTAAAGCCTTATATTGGAAAGGATGTTGAATCTGAACTCAGAAAGGTGCCTAGTTGTCACACATCGAGCTTGCCTGCTGTGCACTGGGAAGGATCAGGGCTGGCTCCACTCTGCCTTTCCAGAGGGTTAGGCAAAAACATGGTTTGTTTGTAAGTACCTTTGGAAGTAGTCAAGACGTTAACAGGCTCACTATGAGAGCTCCAAGTCCTGTGTTTTCCAGGAACATTCATTATTTCCCTTAGGAGCTGCTACAAGGAAGTTGCCTATAGTGCAATGCAGCAGGGGCTCTGTCCTGGAAAGGAATCCACCGAGACCCCACTTCACCCACCAGGTACCAAGCACTTGCAAATGCTGTTTTCCCTAGTAATGCTGCTTAGGCACATCACAAAAATTACTAACACATTTGCTTGCCTATTTTCCATCTGGACTGAGAGGAGTGTTTTAGGATTTATCCTGCTTAAGGGAATTGATATTCATCCACCAGATATATTGAATTCTCCTGAGGGCGCTCTGGGATGATTTCTTTGCAAACATGAGTTCAACACACAATAGTGACCCCAATGGTTTTCTCTTGATAAATGGCCAAATGAGGTAAAAATTGCCTGGGTCTTCCCTTTAATATGATTTTTTTTACTCTTATCTTAAACTACATATATTTTAAACAAATGAGGCTGTAGCACAACTGGGCGGGGGAGGTTCTATTTTGAAGAAAAGGTTGAGCCAATTTTCTGTATTCAAGATGACTTCTTGGTCATCATAGTCCAGTAGAACATTTAAGAATGTGAATTGCAGTCAGTTGAGAAACTTCTGTCAAAGTTGTAAGGCTTTTTGTAAGGAAACATGTTAGATTTCAGTCTTTTTTTCTTTTTTTTTTTTCCGTCTTATCTTTTTCTTTTTTTGGTAATTTGTCTTGGATAATTCAGGAGTCTCCCTGCTGAGCAGGCTGGCTGTTGTAAATCCCATTCACCATGTAATATATGTGTGAGGAAGGAAGTTGAATGATCTATGCCTCAGTAAGGCAGAGAGGATTTGAGAATGCATTACAAAGAGACTGGAATTTTTTTCAAGAAGACTACTTAGCCTTAAAGCTGAAACTTATAGTTTGAATAGTTTCAATAGTTTGAAAATTAGCTCTGAAGAAGTACAAACTAGGAGACATTCACTAAAAGAATCCACTCCTCCAAAACAACACAAACTCATAAACCTCTCAGAAGTTTAGAAAAGTTCAGACAAAAAAGATAAAGATGAAAATTGTGACCAAGATCCATCTGTGTTTTGTTTTGCTTGAGTCATCAACAACAGATGGTAAATACTCTGTAGAAAGCACTCAACTGAGGTACTCCAGTTTGTGGGGTATCTGAGACATCTACTCCTAGTTTTAACCTTACACTCTTTGTTGGAACCTCAGTTCCCTCTGAAGGGACCAGCACACAGGCTTGTGTATAATTATCTGTTTAGATAATGTACCTGATATGTAAATACTGGTAATAATTATCTTCCCTTTTATTTCTTCTGAAACAATAGTATTTAGTCCTAACACAAGACTGCTGTGTCAAACTTTACAGTTGGTTGCAAAAATAGCTAGCAACAAGCTGATATTGACTGTCACTTGAGTTGACATCTACTATTTCAGATAGACATCAACTTAGAAATATTCTATGTGCCATTTCCCAATGACTTCTGCAGTTGAGCAGACATGAGATGAATGCAAAACCTGTCTGTCATATAGACTCATGTTCCCACTTAATCTTGATGCAGAGAAAATTATTCTTCCATTTCATCAATGTTTTATTAGATTTTCCTGAAAAAGCTGGCAGAAGCGTATCATTCTTCAGAGACTAACAAGTTAGTTAGTGTGTGCTGTTTCCCCAGTACTGGTATTGACATTGTCATTTCTGTAAGTATATCTTGTTTTCAAGGAAGTGAGTTACTATTTATAGAATTGATCCATACCTTCGTTTCTCCCCCAACTCATTATGAGGTGCAAGTGGGTATGTGATTGGAAAATGATCTATTTGCCTGGAAGAGACCTCTCCCTAGTTAAGCTCCCTATTTTGTTCAGTATTAATTTAGATGAGGTAGATAATATTCACTGTTCATGTAAATATGTCATCTACTCAGTCTAGTGAGACCCCTTGTGCTACTGCTTAACAAAATTATGGGTATGAGAGTAGTATCTCTCTGTCTCATGATAAAATTTCTATCATACTGCTGACAGGCATAAAACAGAAGGGCACCCTTTGCGGACATGCCATCTGTCCTATTGAACATGGACTTTTGTTAGCTTTGATCAATGAATGAATCTACCTAGTGGGTAGAAAACTGCAGCATGATGAGCAGAGCAGAGAGGGAGCACTAGGAGAGCTGTGCCGAAGCCTAGCACCTGATATGTTAAGAATTATAGATTGTAGTGAGTAAAATTCATTTTGGTTTTGGTCGTATGCTGCTGCATCAGACTATGGTGCTGTTATTTTGTAACAGACATGCAGAGCTTGCCAATGCAGTTTTAGAATAGCCAAATGGAATGTAATGATTTGAAGTTGAAAGGGAAGGCTGAGGTGTGCAATAACAATTGACAGCACAGTGATGGTGTGCTGAACTGGTGGCAAACTGAATCAAAATGGATGTATGGCTGTCTGCACTGTTACTGATGCTGATGCCACACTGGTGTATTTTAATTATTTACAGATTCAGCACTATATTTTGTAATTTTAAAAATACAAGATAACCAAGTATTTTGTGCTAACATTACCATGCAGTAAGTAAGGTGTCTGTGGCATGTGCAACATTTAATGCATGTAAAAAAAAAAAAGCTGACTTTTTTTTTTGAGGTGCTAGAAGACTCAAATGACTACTCAGAAAATTTGTAGGAAGCCCATGTCTGTAGACATGTAGGATTGCACAGGTGGTGATGGGACCAGAAAAATTCAAGAACCTATGAAAGCAGATGATGTTGCTATTGTTGGTGTGAGTTGGATGGTGTTAAGACAACTACTGTCTTACTGTCCCAGTGGAATGTTACCACTGAATTGGTATGCCATATGTTTTATAGTTTTCTGATCTAAGTATAGGATCAAAACTTGTGCTCCTGGGCAATGCAAATTTCCCCTAAATCATATGAAAAAATTGATTTTCACTTAGCTTTCACTGGATATTATTTTAGAGAAAACCTGTCTTCTTCTGTTGAGTGGGTGTACTTTTGTTTCTTATAATGCCAAATAACTTTTTTTGCTACCTCAGCCTTTAATAAAGAGCTAATGGTACCTCCAGAGACTAGCAATCACAGGTATCAATATTGTTTCCATTTGTGGAGACTAGGGATGCTCTTACAACTAATAAGATAAATAGACTTACATTTTTCTTATGATGATGCTGTGATTTTTATTTAAAACAGAAGTCTAGCTGAATTGCAATTTCAGTGACTCATCACATCTTTGTCTCTATGCACAGACTCATATTTAATATTATGGATTTCTTTAATAGTTGATAACAGTAGCAAAGTATTCTATAGCATTGATATGTAAATCATGCATCTTCTTGTGACTTCACCCAGATAAAGCCAATAGCGTGAAGAAGAAGGGGACAGGAGAGATGACAAGATGCAAGTCTACTGGAAGAACCAGTAGCACAATGTGAGCCAAATGATGGTGCCTTCCACTGTCTTACCCAAGTCAGTTCAACACAGTTTTGTGCTTGTCTCTCACCCTCACCTGACCTGCCAGCCAGTTCCACAGTGTGAGTGCACAATTCTTCTAGCAATGATAGAGTGCGATACGTTTTAATTTTAGGGGACACAAACACTTTCAGACCAAGATCCAAACTAAAATCCAGTTGACTCAGCAGTAGTGCAGCATTAGTAAGCTCTGTTGGACGGGCTGGCAGTGGGCAGCTGGTAACTGGGGCATCTTAAGTTGGATCGCCACTCAGAACTGTTGTAACAGTGTTAGGTGCCCCGTCTGCACATGATATTTTCCGGACATGCTGAGTTGCCACTATTGACATTAATCCAGAATTTGGCCCAAGAATCATGGCATAAGGGCAGATGTTTGGAATACAATATACAAATTGTCTGCTTGCTGCAGAGGGTTATGATTGCGTGTTTGTTTCTTACTTCCTTTATTATTATTTGTCTAAATGTTTTTTCCTTCTGATCTTGTAAATTAAAAAAAAAGGAAGAAAAAAATTTGAAAGTTTCACTATGAAAATATTGTTTTCTACATGAGGAAATTAAATTGCAATGACTTGGTTTTCACTCATATGTGTTTTTACACCGGTAACACTAGAAAATATTGGGTTTTACAAAATAATTTATCTGAAACATTTAAATGTAACCTTAGAGCACAAAATATGAAACAAGGAAACAGAGTTAGATTTTTAAACCAATCAGTTTTATTCACGCAGCAATTACTTCTCCTGTCAACAGAAATAAAGTTTACTGCTGTTGGAAACTTGTAAAAAGCCAAATGTGTTCCTGTAAAATGCCTTGCTAAGGGCAAGTAAACCAGACCACACATTTCAAGAACCAAACATCTCCTTATTTAACTGTCTGTAAGGTTTGTTGTTTTACCTGCTCAGAAGTAGTAGCAAGAATGTGAACTGAGCAAAGAGAAGGAAGTGCTGTATTCCTGTGTGGCAGAGAAATCCTGGTTATTGACCTTCTGAACTGCCTTAGCCAGAATTCACAGGATTCAGTTGTTCATCTCATGGGGAGCCAAGAAATGCCTATATCCAAAAGTTGAACTCAGATTAATATTGATGTCTTTATGATTGTTATTACATTTCAATAAAACTAATCCTTACATCAGTACAACTAAGTCTTAATGACGGACACAATCCCAGCTTTTTATTTGAAAAAGTATATTCTGCAAGCTTTCAAGGGAAGAGGAGACAGAAGGAGGAATAATTATTTGTCTAGTCAATTTATTATGTTTTATTCTAAAACCAGTTGAAATAACTAATTAAAAAATCTACCTTTAAAACCATACCTTTTAAAAGAGAGGTAAAATTGTAATGCATCCTGCCAATAACAGTCTATATCAGTATCAGTTTGATGGGTAGTTTGCTTTTATTGGCACCTTCTGAAAAGCAAAACAAGTGAAAACCTCAAGGCTGTAAATTTTCACAGGCCAGGGTTAAGTATGTTAACAGGGCAATGCTGTTTTCTGAGATAAATCAGGTACTACTAACAAAATTTCAGTACCAAAGGTTAATAATATCATCATCAGAGCTCGTGAAAGAGACCTGACTGCCTAAAGGCAACTTAATTTTAAACACTGAGACAAGTCAATCAGTATACACCTAAAAATATGCATTGAGGGATGCAGTTTGCATACATTATAGCTAGTTTTTTCTTTCTAACCTGTGAGATTTCAAATTTTTTCCTTTGCTTATTCAGGAACTTAGGTTCAGGCACATTTCTTTGTAGGCTATAGGTCTGCTTGTTGCTGGTCACTGGGTACAGAAACAGAGTTTCTAGGGGAAGTACAAGACACAGAAAAATAACTTTGTACTCAGAATTCTGTGCTTCCTGTTCTAATGTTAAAACATCTCTTTCACAAGACTTTGTCTGGAGATAGGGGGATGCTGCTGAGTAGAAAATGTAAATGTCAGCTGAGCCAATGTTCCTTGACTGTGGCCTGAGGGGTGGGAAGGTGTGCCCATTTCCCATTTTTACATTTTGCAGTATCAGAACTGATAGCCTGTAGCATTTAAAGTGGAAAAGGGCACAGTGGAAAGCAAAATACGGCCATTAAAGCCGTCTCAATCCTTTTGGGAGTGCTATCCTGTCTCATGACTAAATATATGTTTCTTACCAAATGCTAACATTTATGGCAAGGCTATGTGAAGGGAAAAAAAGTTTAACTTTTTTCTTTTCTTTTTTTTTAATTAAACTGTCTATTATGAGCTCCAAGGGTATTTTTATTTCTGTTTCATGGAACCCAGTGGCAATGGTGCAGGGAGAAACCCACCTTCACTTGACACACTTTGCTACACCTTGTGCGTTGAATATACAATGACTTGCTTTATTATATAAATATCTACATAGGCTGGTAAAGAAGGTGTATCTGTTTGTGATCACAGGGTAAATTAAAAAAAAGAAAAGTATTATTTCCTAGACATCTAATTGACTATCAACCTCAGAAAGAAAATACCTCATATAAATTTTATATGATTTATGGGTGCTAGTATAATTATCCATTGACTCCTGGAAAGAAGTACAGCAAACCTGATTTTAGATGTGATTTAAAGCATAATAAATTTCTGGTCTTATCAAAGCCATTGGTCTTGAAACCTTTCTGAACAGTCATTTTGAAAGGCTATCATTAACCAGGCCAAATAATAGTGCAGCAAAGTACGAGTGAAGAAAAATAGTTGCTGACAAAATACAATATCACAGAATCATAGAATAGTTTGTATTGGAAGGAACATTTACAGATCATCTAGTCCAACCCCTTTGCAAAGAGCAAGGACATCTTCAACTAGATGAGGCTGCTCAGGCGCCATGCAACCTTATCTTGAATGTTTCCAGGGATGGGGCATCTACCACCTCTCTGGGCAATCTATTTCAGTGTTTCATCACCCTCAATGTAAAAGATTTCTTGCTTATCATATATCTAGTCTGAATCTACTCTCTTTTAGTTTACTTCTTGCCCATCTTTCTTATAAGCCTCCTTTAAGTACTGAAAACCCACAATAAAGTCTCCCCGGAGCCTTCTCCGGGCTGAACAACCCCAGCTGTCTCATCCTTGTCCTCCAGTCCTTTGATCATCTCCATGGCGCTCCTCTGGGCCTGCTCCAACAGGTTGATGTCCTTCCTGTGCTGGGGACCCTAGACCTGGATGCAGTACTCCAGGTGGGATCTCATAGGAGTGGAATAAGCAACTTGCTGGCCACGCTTCTTCTGATGCAGCCCAGGCTATGGTTGGCACTCTGAGCTTCAAGCAAACATGGCCAGCTCATAGCCGCAAGGTATGATGTGGATAAGAGGTCTAGGTTCTTCCTCCAGTTTTTTCATCTATGGGATATGTGTACACACACCTGTATCTCTTCCTGAAGAAGCAGTATGGAATAAGCAGACTCATCTGAAGTGACAGTCAGGTGGACCATGCTGCTACTGTGAAAGAGGTTACAGTGAAGAGATGTGTCTCTAAGTCAGTGGCTGCCTTGCCTGCTTTCTGCCCAAGTCCCTCCACCCCTAAGGTTTCTTTGGTACAGAAATTGACATAAAAACTTATATTGCATCATATTTTTAAGGAATTTAAAATTTTCTTCTGGGAAAGACTTTTGTTTCCTCTTTTTCTTCTAAAAGAAGCAAGATCTGCATGAGCCATCTGCTTCATCTGCACAATTAAAGGGAATAGCATGTTCTGTTTTCCAGATACATAAGTAGGAAAATACTGTCCTTCAATAGCTTGCAGCTGATATGGACAAAAAGGACATTTTCTGAAAAACTTCCCTAAGAAAAAGTCTTTCTTAGGGATTCGGCCAGTTGGCTGATATAGTGTACTGTATTAGCTGAACCAAAGCCACCTTTCACTTTGAATTCGTCTTTCCTCTAGATATGATTATTCAATCCTTTTCTAAGTAGTATGCATATTAAAAAGTTTATATACATACATATAGCACCATACATGTATATAGCTTTTATAGGACTGTATTTTTTCATTTTTTCTCATTTTTAGTTTTTAAACTTCCTTCTAAGAGGTGTGCTATTGTAGCATTAGTCTCTGTTGGTTTGGATCTGATTTCATAAGCACTCATCAGAATGATCTCATTAATTTCAGTAAAATGAGGAAATATTTGCTGAGATTTTTAGCTTAAAAACGACTTAAAAAGATGAATGTATTGTAAATGTTTTTAATAGGAGAAACACTAAGAGAGGTAGGTGGGAAAAATTTTCCAATATCACGATTGGTGAGATAGGTACCAGATTTGCTTTTGTTGCCCGTGTTGTCTAGTAGCTTTCTTTGCTTTGCACCCTCAGTAATGGCAGCAGATGGTCAGTCAGCACATAGAACCAGAGCAGTATTTGGGTCTAATTACTGTGACAGTGTGTGTGTATGTAGTAAGGGGCATTTTGTAGCTGAGAGCGTAACAACAAAGACAACAGGCATCAAAATCCAAAGGTCTCAAAAATAACAGGCAAGGAACACCTTAGTTTTTAGTAACAGCCATAGCCAAAACTCACAGTGAGGATCTTTTGATTGAATCTTTCCTAGGCCAGTATTTTCCTGAAGAGGCAGAGTGCTTGGCTACCCAGCCACCTCCTGCTCGGCAGCAGTGCTGGGAACACACTGACCCATAATACGGGGGAGGTGTTGGAGGGCAGTCCTGGCTCTGCTGCAGCTGTCTCTCCCAGCAGAGCAGTACTGGTGTCTCTTCAGGGGGCTCTGCTGGGAGACTCTTCCCTTCTACATCGTAAAAGCAGCTCTGCTGAAAAGACAGTGAGGTCTCGGGCCATATTAGTTTCCCTTATGACGTCTGTAAAGAAATGCAGTCCCTGTGCTGCCTTTCTCTGGCTTGAGTCCACTGAAGTATTTTCCTTTCCTTGGAGGTGGCTGAGTCTTCCTTAATAAGGTAATAAGGAATTGGCAAATACAGAGGGTGTGTTCTCCCTTGCTGCTAGCTTCAGCTCAGAAGACTAAGCTTCAGCTCAGCTTCAACTCAGAAAATCAAGCCCAGGCATATATTTTACAGCTCATAAGTAGTTATAGTGGATGGAAGAAAATGTAGGCTAGTTATAAAAATAAGGGGCAGTGTTACAGCTTTTGCAGCCATGTAATCAAAAGTATTCTTTCTCTCTTGCACTGAGCCACTTGCAGCCTCTAATACACCCAATAGAGATTTTATGTTTCTTCTCCCCGCCCTCAATTTCCAGCAAGAAAAACAAGTGCTCTGCTTCAGCAAGTGAATCTGTGCATGCTTGTGGTACACATACAGGCTGTGTGTGAGAATTATACCAATAATTGCTGTTTAGAAGTGCTCTGCATGCAGATGCCACAATAGGACATTGAAAACGTATCACATAGTTATGGGAAACACAATAGGAATCTTTCTGCAAGTGAAATAATTACATTTTAGCCACATTGGAACCAAATAACCCAGCTAGCTCTAAGTCTTTATTCACGTGTGAAAAGATCATTTATGCATTGTAATACACCCTTGTTCAAATAATTTTGCTGGAATATTCTATGAAAGTTTTTGAACAGCTCTGTAATAGCCATACTGTTGGATGACAGCAGTATCATTAGTAAGTATAAGTATTTCTAACCATGTGCAAATCATCCTTTATTCCATTGTAATTCATCACACAGTTTTCACTTATATATTTCAAGAGAAATTAGCTGTACTTGAAGTGCTTCCCCAGCCCAATCAGCTCCATGCACAGGTTAGATGGTCCTATGTGTTGGTGTGGGAGGGAGGTGACACCATATTCTGTTTCAAGACCCACATCTGCAGGAGAGTGCTGGAAGACAGGATGGTTCAGAGGAGGGTCACAACACAAGAAGATTGCCATTCAAGGTCTCTTTATCTGGTGAGGTGCAGTGCTGGGTAAGGCAACCAGAGGCACCTCTCAAAGATCTCTTGTGCCCATTTGAAAGACTGTCAATAACATCCTTTAGCAAAGGTTCTTAAAACCTTTAAGCAGGAAAATCCTCACATGAAGAGTAACTGAATAAAAGAGAGAACATATATACTTCTCCAGGAATTGAAATTGATAAAAATATGTCTAAATACTTGTCCTGTCTTTATATGGTGTCTTCAAGTATCCTACCATGACCCCTTATTTGTCTTATCTGCTGTGTCTGTTTTTGTGCTCCTAAAAAACCAAACAGCATTACTTCTAATGCTTGCACTAGCTCAAGAACCTTGAAACAGTAACAAAAAATACCCCCCAGTGAAAGTCTGAATGAGCTTGGCCTGTTTAATTTAACAAACAAACAAATGTATCTTGACTTGATGGAATGCAGCGTAACTTCAGCATATTAAATGACTTCATTGTAGTGGAGAAGGGCATAATAATAAGTGTTCAGAGCATGTGCATATCCCCATCAGGTACAAAAATATATACAAAGGAGCATGATTAGCTGCTGGAGTAAACTTGCCAGAAAAGAGATGAATTGTCAGCCCCTTGATGTTTACATGTTGAGACTGAATGCCTTTCAAGATGCTATGCCTTAGGCAGTCATAAATTATGCTTTAGTCTAATTTATGTTACCAGCTTAATATGACAATTTTTTTTTGTTTGAAAAATAAGGAACTGCTATAACTTGCTACATAATTATTGTTAGACTATAGCTAGAAAAAGCTTGTATTTCTTGTCTGAAGGAACATTCAGGATTACTTTTGTGACCTTTATGTTCTGTAGTTTATGGGTAATCTTCATACAGATAAGTAGGAGATTGAAAAGCAAAATAAATACAATGTATAAATTCTCACAATGTTCAACTGTGAGACTGAAGACAGTTTTCAATCATTTGAAAGAGACTGGAAAACATAAAACTGAAGTTCAGTAGTGGTTGCTCTATAATTATTTTCTTGTTGTAATAAGCCATCAAGTACAGACTTTTAGCTCATTAGTATTATCAGTTTTTGTCCATTTCACTGACAAGCAGACTCAAGATGTTACAATTTGGTCTGCAGAGATCTGGCTGTGAAGCTCAGACTGTAGCAGTATACCCAGGTGGGGTCTGCAGGTCTTCAGTTCAGTCCCAAAGTCAAATTGACAGAGTCTTCTAAATGGCAGAATACATTGGTCAATACTATAAAGAATAGAATATGGAGTGTATAAAGTCCACTATATAACAATTTGTGCTCTCTTTCTGTTGTATTATATGATTTGATGTGGGGATGTTTCTTTTCTTATACATCTGCACCTACAAATACTACTGCTTTTGATCTTCTGAACATTGAGATGCTGCCTATATTTCAATAACATTAAAGGACAGAGGTTTATTTCTTCTAAATTTTATTAGATGTGCTTTACATTTTCCAGGAAAAAGTAAGCCATTTAATCAAGTCATGAGTTTTGAATTTTTGTCTTTTTCACTAGACATCTTTTAACTAAATCATCTCTACCTCTACTCTCCAAAACCTGGATATCCAGAAGGCAAAAATCTCTTTGCATGGTAAAAATATGCACTCTGTTTTTAGTTTCTTAGTAAATTAGTATAGAGTAATATTGGAGATTCAGGAAAAATAGTTTGAAAAATTATAATTTGAACCCTAGAACTGAGCAATGCTGCAGTGACAACGTAACAGTCACTTTTACTGTTCAGATTTCAGGATGCTGAAGTTCCTTTGCTGGAAAATAAAACATCAAGCATGTATATGTTTTCAAATCTTTTTTTTTTTTTTAAAATCACATTATTTGTATTGCAAAAATTTCTGCTCAGTTCATTTTACTTCATGTTTTTGTTGTGTCATGCATGATGTTTTTTACTGTATGTTACTTCCTCATTGCTCTAAACTACAAAAATCAATATAATTTTTATAACATAACCAAATTAATGATGTGTATGTAGCTGAGTTCTAATTTTGATTCTGTCTATCTGAAACCAATTCATGTTCCAAATTCTTCCAGGCTAATTGTTTGACTCACGGCAAGGCATTTTATTCAACAAATGCAGCATAAAATGTAAGGATTAGGTAGACAAAGCTCAGAGGTAAACTCAGTGTTCCACTCTGCTGACAAAACTTGCTTATTTGTCTTAAAATTCTGAGCTGTTACACTTCAGTAATTCTCTTTTACCCCACAGAATATATCTGGAGTATTACACAGCATTTCTGAATTTTCTATCAAACACAACATAGAAATTACATTGTGCTTTTATTTGCTGAGTGCTGTCTCACAAAGAAGTAATAGGATGCAGAGAGAAGATAGCCTGAAGCCCAGAATATAGTTATGGCCTATAAGCGGTTTTTCTCATCATGAATTTGCTAATTTGCGTATTAATTGACGTCCATATATCATCACTTTGCCATTAGGAATCCAGTTACTCCATTCAAACACAATTTTAGGAAGATTATTTCACCATATTTTCTGTTGGCACAGGGCACTTTTTAATAAAAAAAATAAACCCATGCAATACTGAAGTGGAAATGCCAGTTGTAAAAGGTTACACAAATACATGTGTACGAAATTTTTTTACAGTTTGTGTACTAAGAAAACTAAATAAGAAACTTCTGTCACTAAATACTGGTCATAAACAGCCATTTTTTCCCCTTCACTATAAAGCATCTTAATGCATTAATCTTTAGCACAATGTAAATGTTTCTGTTAGTTGATTAGAACAAGCCTTTGTTATGGTCTTATTCTCCTTCAATATACACCTGATTTATTATTCAATCAATTTTGTCTTTTACATTTTTTCTTTCTGCATTGTAGCTTTGCTGCTTGAAAATTCAGATGTTGTATGTTCTATATGATACTAGGGAAAACCAAGTTTTATATTGGCTGTAAATTTTAGGCAAGTGTTTATTGTTTTCAGATGTGAATTTATATTTTGGATTTTTCTAGTGAAATAGCTAAACATTATTGATTGAAGGTATGATGTTGTTCCTTACCCTTGCAGGCAAAATGCACAGAATAACTGCAATGGCACCTGCATTAATCCCCGCAAAATGCAGAACTGGGATAGAAACTAATACCTTGGTGTGCTGAAGTGAAAAATTCTTGCATAATTCTTATTAGACCAAAGGAAGCCAGGGAGAACCATTTCAAAGTGGTTTAAAATGATGTATTCTTTTATATAAAGTAAAAATGGAGGGAGGCATATCTGCAAGTACTTTTGGGAAGATATTTAAGATCTAAAACAATCTTGTTAATTGGTGGTTTGGCCTGAAAAGCAGGATGCAGTTCAAGTGGGACAAATGCAAATTATTGCGTTTCAGTAAGAAAAATCAGCTGAGCAATGAAAGATAGAAACTGTCTAGCTCGGCAAAAGTTGCAGAAAAAAAAATTGAAGGGAACTCCAGTTATCAAATGCATATTGTTGTAAGGGAAAAAACCCAAACAACCAAACCCAACACCTGGTATCTTGGCTTGGTTTTTGCACTTAAAATACTGGTCAGCTGAAGAGATTAGAGAGTAAAGTATGGAAAATTATCAAAGGTCCAGAAAACATGACTTGAGGAGGATGGAAATAATCCATTTCCTTCATTCAGTGACAGGAAGGAACGAGCTAATGTTGCAACAAGGGATTCACAGAAACAAGAAATACTTTCAAAGATCATGGAAGACGGACCAAGGGGATCTTAGTGCCCTGAGCTGGAGGACCATGACAGCAAGAATGATTAACTACAAGTGAAGCCTGAAACTGTGCAGGATCTGCTGCTCCAGCTGCATCCCTGCAAATCTGTGGGGCCTGATGGGCTTCATCCAAGAATCCTTGAATATCTGGCTGATGTCATCAAAAAAACCCTCCTGTTGATTTTTGAGTGGTCTTGGGAATGCAGATGTCTCAGCTGACTGGAAGCTGGTGAACATTGTCCTGATTTTCAAGAAGGACAAGAAGGACTAGCCTGGAAACTGCAGGCCTATCAGTCTTGCTTCAGTGCCTGGTAAAGTTATGGAGAAGATTACTCTGGGAGCCATTGGAAAACACCCAAAAGACAATGCTCTCATTGCTCACAGCCATCATGGATCCATGAGAGGAAAGTCTTGCTTATACAATCTGATTTCCTTCTATGACAAGGTAACCCACCTAGTTGATCAAGGGAAGACAGTTGATGTAATCTTTTTGTATTTCAGTAAAGCTTTTGTTGCTGTCTCTCACAGGATCCTTCTGGACAAAAGTTACAGTAAATGGGGCGACATCAGACTGGTGACCTGTTCCACAGGGCTCCATCTTGGGCCCTGTGCTCTTCAACATCTTCATAAATGACTTGGACACAGAACTAGAAGGGATACTAAGCAAGTTTGCAAATGACACAAAACTGGAAGGAGCTGTTGACTGCCTCAAAGGCAGGGAGGCTCCGTAGAGAGACCTCGACAAATTAGAGGACTGGGCAATCACCAACCGTATGAAGTTTGACAAGGGAGATGGGGCAAACCTGGATGTTGGTACAGGCTGGGGAAGAAGATACTGGAAAGCAGTGCCATGGAAAGGGACCTGGGGATCTTGGTCCATGGCAAGTTGAACATGAGTCAGCAGTGCCCTGGCAGCCAGGAGGCCAACCATGTCTGGGGGGGCATCAGACAAAGCATCAAGCCTGATAGAGTTCAAGAAAGATTTGGACGATACTCAGGCACATGGTATGAGTCTTGGGGATGATCCTGTGCAGAACCAGTAGTTGGGCTCAGTGATCCTTGTGTGTCCTTTCCAACTTGGCCTATTCTGTGATCATGTGACTGAAGAGAGCTGTTGTGCAGTATTCAACATGATAGGAACTGCCCAAAGGAATGTATAAAGGCATTACTTTATTTTCTCCTGTATCACTGCTTAAAACTTACCATACCTCTGAAACTTACCCAGTCTTCAGCAAGTTACATCCTTGGAATTTTGTTAGAAAAATTGTT
The DNA here is from genome assembly GCA_013396655.1 of Campylorhamphus procurvoides. NCBI lineage: Eukaryota > Metazoa > Chordata > Aves > Passeriformes > Dendrocolaptidae > Campylorhamphus > Campylorhamphus procurvoides. The sequence goes on from WBMV01003677.1 coordinate 173,540, forward strand.
ATTTTGTTGTTTACATGGAAAGAGCCCCTTTTCCCCCCTCTTTCTGCATTTATTTCTTGCAGCACAAAAATATGTCTTTAGATGCATGAAAAATCTGTAAAATCTCTCAAAATAATCTCTCAGGCCAAATGCCAATGTTGCGGCAGGAATGCCCTCTAGCTTTTATCAATATTGCTATAAAATCCAAGTCTCAGCTCACTTGAGTTTGTTTCTGTCAACTGATTTATGTTTCTAGTAAAAATGTATTGAAAGCATAAAATGGAGCTGAACAGCCTTCAAAAAAGTGGAGTACAAATTGAAACTGAACATAGGAAAACCTTTCTACTCCCACAGTCTTTTTCAGACAGTATTATTTCTTCATTTTATTCTTCTTTGGCCATATTTTTAGCTTTCCTAGATTTTTTGCCACTTTAGAAAGAAGACTGTTTCTTTGACAAGATTACTGTGCCAAATTACATTTTCGTATACTCTACTGCAGTGCACTTATATAGTGCTTAGATCTAAGGTTGCCTATAATTTAAAGTTGTGAAAATTCTAGAGAAATGAAGCGAGAGAAATTCTAGAGAATTAAGGGAATTTCCTTTCGTCAACCTCTCTGCTTCAGCACTGGCATCTAAATAACCCTCTCTGGTTCTTTACCTCTGTTTTCCCAAGGTCATTGTAGTTCTTGTTTGCTTATGCTGCATCCCTATGTCTTTGAAACTGAATTGCAGCCTAGTTCTGTGTCTGCCATTCAGAGCAACACCCACCTCATTTTTCCCCTATTTTGTACATCCTCTGTGTCCCCATGTGCTCAGGCAGGAAAAGAAACCCTAGAACTAAGACTTTGGAATGGACTTCTATGCATCTCAGCGTCTTGTACGCTTGCTCTTCTCTTCACATATTTTGTCCTAGCTATAACTTCTTCTACTCAGCTATGATCAGTCCCTAGGCAGAAGAAATATAATTGTTCTGTAAGGCAACATAAATTTTAGAAGTACATTTCTGGAAAAAATGGTGGAGATGTATAATGAAAAAAATGGGTCACACACTTGCTGGTGCAGAGTAGACTTCTGTGTTATATCACACATTCTTACCATCTTTAGCAGGAAGGCAAATATGTTTTGCTTCCTGAGACAGGGGGAGTGTGGTATCAAGGAAAGAAAGGGAGAGGAAGCTTTTATAACACAGTTCCTTTTTTAAGGAAGTCATGAATCGAAAAATTGCACAAGACTAAATTTCTTACTCATGGCCTCTGTTTTCCACAGATGGATGAAAAATAGATAATTATAAGTGAGGAAGATAGAAGGCCTGGTGCTGTAAGAACCACTGCTGTGAGTCATGAGCCTGAAGCAAATTTCTTTATGACAACTTGGTATATCTTACTCTGTCCATGAGGTTATTTATTCCATAGCAGTAATCAGCAGCACATTGGGTTAGTCGTGTTCCAAATACATTCTTTCCTGGTACAGAAGAAGATATCAGCATGAAGATACCTTTCTTTGACTTTGGAGACTGTTTTAACTGGTGACGAATATTGGACTTCCTTTTCAGATATATAGAAATAATGAAGGATTGGAGAATGTCTCTAATAGAGCATTAACCTTAATTTACTCACTAAGTTCTTTCTTTAAAGGTGAACTGATCAGCAGGCCCATTATCACAAGCAGTCTTCCCTTTTGGCTACTTAAGTAATTTGCCAGGTGGTCAAAAATTTCATTGTCTGGTAGAAACGCATTTTTTTTTTTTTTTTTTTTNTCTCTTTTTTTTTTTTTTTTTTTTTTTTTTTGGTAACAGACTGACGTATTTCTTTCCACTGTTACAGATATTAAACTAGACTTTTGGGGCATGTACCCAAGTTCAAAATATACCCAATTCCCAGTCCATAAGAAATATTCTTCTCCTCTACTAGAAAAGGACCTACTCCTCTCAATTTGTAATCTCTTTATTTTTTTATCTCCAAGCTTGTGTGAATCAAAAGCATCACTGGCTTCTGGCCCCACGTATTGGCTTTGTGTAGCAAGGTTTTGGTAGCAGGAGGTCTACAAGGGTGGCTTCTGTGAGAAGCTGCCATGTCCTCCTTGTCCAATAGAGCCAATTCCAGCTGGCTCCACTGCTTGCCAAGGCCAAGCCCATCAGTCACAGTGGTATCTCTGGAATAATGTATTTAAGAAGGGGAAGAAAAGCTGTGCAACTGCAATAGCAGCCAGACAGAGTGAGAATATATGAGAGTAACAGCTGTGCAGACACCAGGATCAATGAAGGAGAAGGAGGACATTCTCCATGCACCAGAACAGAGATTGCCCTGCAACCCGTGGTGAAGATCATGGTGAAGCAGGCTGTTCCCCTGCAGCCCATGGAGGTCCATGGTGGATCAGAGACCCACCTGAAGCCCATGAAGAATCCCACGTTTGGAGCATGTGAATGCTTGAAGGAGGCTTTGAGCCCATGGAATGACCATGCTGGAGCAGGTTTGTTGGCAGGACTTCTGATCCCATATCAGACTCACACTAGAGGAGTCTGTGACTGAAGGATTGCAGCCTGTGGGAAGGACTTGCATTGGAGAAGTTTGTGGAGGACTGTCTCTTGTGGGAGGGACCACATGTTGGAGCAGGGGAAGAGTGTGAGGAGTCCCACCCTGAGGAGGAGAGAGCAGCAAAGACATGAGACAAACTAACCGTAGCCCTCCTTCCCCAATCCCCTGCACTGCTGGGGGAAAGGAGGGAGAAAATTCAGCAGTGAAGTTAAGTTGATGGTAACTGCTGAGTGATTTCACCCCGCCCTTATCTTGACCCATGAGCCTTTTGTTATATTTTCTCTCTCCTGTCCAGGTGAGGTGGGGAGTGATAGAGTAGCTTGGTGGGCACCTGACGTCCAGACAAGGTTGACCCACCACATCCCAAACCCATGAATTTGTTGAGTTTCATTGCAGCATCGGTGCTGACTCTATAGTACTAATCAATAGAATAGTTCTCTTAAAGAGAGCCTATCTTTCACTCTGTTCAGTCTATATTATTCAGTTGTAGATTCAAAAATAACTAAATTTTACAAGATATAATTTTGGTGAAATCTTTATTGAAACAATTTAAAAATTAGAGTGTTTGATAATCTTCCTCTTTTTGGCAAGCTTCTAAAACAAAATGAATCAAAACAAAGAGAACTCTAGAGTATGCTGCATTCTCACACTGAGGATTTTTAAACCCAAGTGTGATTCCCCTCATGAAACACACACATTTCTCACCATGTCCATATGTCAAGGTTTTTGAAATAATTCTCACGTTTTACCATATTTTTGTGTTTCTTCTTGATTATTTTAATGTAATTAAAAATAGTTACAAACTATAGTCACACAAACGATAGTGACAAAGATTATTTCACAAATAGTACACCTTCCTTCTCTTGCTATTTTTTGTGTTTCTGTTTTCTGCATTTTTAGAATCTAGGCCAGTCGTTGAGAAAGACACAGCAGAAGAGACACACTTTTGAAGCTCTTTTGCTCCTTTTAAGAATACACATCTTTTTGCAAAGGCAGATCTTGATTGACATTCACTCTTGGCTTATTGGTATATCTGGCACACCAGAAGCTTCACAGGACCAGGCAGCTGCAGGGCAGGCACACTTGAGCAACACTGAACAGTTTGACTTTAGTGTCATAAAGGTCATTGACTACACAACTCAAGAAAGCCAGTGGAATATATATATGCCTGAATAACCATGGAGTCATAACTTTGTAAAAGTGTAAAATTCACATTTATTGGGGTAAATGTGAAAAGACACCTAACTGTAGAGTTAAAATAACTTCTAGAAATAAAATAGTTTCTAGAGATTACACATTACAGTTGAAGATATTTCTTTTGCCTAATTTAGAAAAAAAATAACTTTTGTTTAGTGTTTTAGTCAAATACTAATTCATCTAATAGATAATTTATAGGAAAAAGAAGGAAGGGAAGAGATAAATAGTTTGGAACATGTACACAGTATCTTTCTTGTGGAAAGAGATGAAAAAGGTTGTTTTTCCCACCATAGGTGGTAGAATAGGGTTACCAGGAAGAAAAATTTAGTGAGTGGTATTTGCATAAAAATTAGCAAAAAAAAATTTGCAATAAATAAAATGATTCGACCAACTTCCTCTACATTAGATCCTTCAATGCTAAAATAAAATTAGGAAGTTGTAGAATAGTATAAATGCCTTACTATACATATTTTCATGCTTAGTATATAGAAAATGTCCAGTTAATCAAAAATTCTCTGCTCTCCTGTTCTTTAAAGAAAGTGCTTTTACTTCATCAGTTTATTTTAAGCCTCTAAGTGTAGTTGCAGAATTGACCATTTAGCTAGACTACTTGCATGTTTTACATTACTTTGGATTTGGCAATTGCCTCCAATTATTCTTGTTACAATTTTCAGTGTAGAATGTAATCTGCTAATGTTGCTTGCCTAATGTTACTGAAAGCTTGACTGTATTTTTTTCAGTTTGTTCAGTGACTAGTGAGACATTTCATCATGGTGTCTTTTGTTAGATTCAGAACAGAAAATGACTGACATGAAATATAATGTCTTTTACCACCTTTTGTAAAAGATGTTAGGAGCTCATACTTCTGTTTTTGAAAGTAACTGAGTCAAAAAGTATCCAAAAACTTGCTGGATGCTCACTTAGAGCTAAAAATTCTATGACTGCAATACCCTGAATCCTAAGAAGTTCAACATTTCAGGTTTTGTTCTCAGTGAACTTCTTTCTATGGGAACACTGCTGATAAATTGGTTGACTCCTTTGAACTATGGTATATGTGGTGAAACTTATATAAGTTTGCATTTTAGAAAGTTTCTGGTTCTTCCGTCACAGGGAGGAAAAAAAGACATTCCTCCTGCCTGTCCCTTTTGTAGTAAATGGCAATTCATTTTATATAATCGGTTCTTACATTTTAATCTGTAAGAGGAGCAGCAGAAAGTGTGATCAAACGTTTGCATAAAATTGTGTCTTTTCAGGTTACAAAAGAGCTCTTCAAAAGGCTTCAATAGGAAAAGAACTTACAAATGTACTTGTTAATTGGCTGTGGTAGAAATGTGTGCCTAATTTCTAAATTTAATATGTGTAACTTTAGCTTCTAACCTTTGATTCTTGTTTCATTTTCTCAGCTAGATTAAAGAGCTCTTTACTACCTATCTTTTTCTCTCTGTGAAGATACTTTCACAGACTAATCAAGTTATTCCTCTTACATTTTGTTAAAAGAAACAGGGCTTTCTGAATCTTTAATTGTAAAATAGATTCTTAAGTATTAACATTTTAATTCTGTCTTTCTTTCATTGTATTTCACAATACCTCAGAATCCATTTTGAGAAAGGAGCACCAAACTATTGAGATTTTTCTGATGAGCTGAAAAGTCAGGTACACTGCATGGTCTATCTCAGAGTATATATTAATATGAATATATATGTATGTGTATGTGTGTGTTTGTGTATGTACTCAAAGGTTTTATTAGTCATGTTGGCATTTCATGGATGACTTGACTTCATGAGCATCTTTTCATTGTTGGCCAGTCATTTCCAGAGCGCTAGTCCATTCTTTTCTGTTTAGTCTGTATTTAATTTATGTCCTTTGTTCCTAGGTACATTGGTGAATTCTGTATTAGGTAAATTCACACAGTCCATAGAGGTCTCTCTTGCAGCACTCAGGATCGCAGCTCTTGAGGCGACATACCACAGCTGTTTAGTACAATGTACTTACCCCTGAGCAGCACTTGTTTCCTTGGTCATGTAGACCAGAAGGCTGACCTAGCACTCTTTAGTGTGATACCAAGTCTTGACAATAGGGAAGATGGAAGGGAACAATGACTTGGCTTCTCCAAATGTAAACCTGTGTTTTTTTAGTTTATACTTTCACAGTCAGCTGCTTAATACATAATTGCAGTAAACTGTCACTTGGTGGATTGGCACTGGCAGCTGGTACAAAAGATCTGTTACAATCCAAACTTTTATGAGTGCTTAAATAAAATGGCAATAGTGTGAACCTTGGCAGCAAGAAAATTGGAGTGTTACTATCCTGGAATCTGTCTCTCAGCAAAATAATACATGAAAGCACATGATAATGCACAGTAAATACAGGATTCAGCTAGTCAGTGATGCACATATTATTGATCTGATTTTTCAAGTGCCTCTATATTTTTCACAGTATTCCTAAAATTATGAATAAATTGCATAATGTGTTCACATTGTGAGTGTAAATCCTTGAACTGTAACACCACAGTTATAATCTACCTTGTCACATTTACTGTAATGTATTCAACTGGGGTTGTGATTATATGTAGATTCTAGCTATGGAGACCTTTTGGATTTATGAAGTGAAAATGTAGCTATATAATTTTTAAAGTTCAGATATTGAGGGTTGTCTGTTTTCTTGCTTTGTGCAGATTTCAGCAATAATATATTTCATAATACCTTTCAATAACTGTACAGTATGCTCCTTGCAGTACTGTGTATCCAAGAAGATATTTAAGGCAGTGAGTGAATCTTTCTTAATTGAATACCATTGCTGTAGGGCTAACATTAAAACACATTAAACACATTGAAATTAATGAAGTGCTGTCTGTCTGTGTCCAGTGTGTCCTGTATTAAGATTTTGTTTAGGACATATAGAGGTAGATTTACAGAAATTATGAAAGAACAATCAACTTGGACTACTTAGGATTTATTACTAGTTTGATAGCCACAGGCATAATTCCTGTACTTTTTACCAGTCTTACCACTGTCAGGACTCTTATGTTCCTGCTAGTTTATTTTCAGTATTACAGTCTACATCCTGATTTTTGATGTAAAGCAGATAAACAGATTTCCTCCAAAGAAATTGTTTTAACTTTTTCAGAAAAACACAGGAAAACTATAGAACCTTTACATACCTAGTATCTGTGCTGCTGATACCTGTGGCTGAGCTGTAAGCAGTGTTTTTCTTCAGTGCTAAGTGGGCTGAAAAAATAAATATATAAACTTTATATTGAAATGTTGGTGGAAATGCAACAGGTATAGTAGATTGCAAAAGGAAAGCAGTATTTTTGTCCTTTTTTTTGTTTGTTTGTTTGTTACAGGATTTTTTAGATAGAGTTTAGGGTAACTCAAGTTGGAAAGGACCTCAGGAGTTCTGCAGCCCAAATTTATGAAAGGATGTCAGAGAAGGCTGCTCAGGGCTTTACCTAGTCAGGCTTTGCACAATGTCTCTGGGGAGCCTGTGCCACTTCTGGACTGCCCTCATAGTGAAAAAGGATTTTTTTAATATCTGATTAGATAGGCTTTGGGTGTTGCTTTGTGATTTCTCAGTGTGTATTACTCAGTCCATATACTTAAAACTGTGTTCCTTTTTTGTGTATTATTTTTCAGGGAAAGGTAAGTAAGAATACAGTTAATGTCAGAATTCAGAGCCCTGGAACCTCAGTAGATAGGACACACTTCTGCAAATCTTTGTGTTTAAATGACACAAATCTGCTGAGTAATCAGATTTCTCATTGCAGACATAGCAGAGGTAAAGCCCTTAGTATGTTGTAAATAACTTTTTTTTAAACTTTGACAGGAATTGAAGATGAGTTTTGATGCAAATTGATACATTTAAAGGCGTTCTTCTTGTATGCTGCATGTAGAAAAGTTTCAGACAAAACCCCCCAAATGTTCTCTAAAGAGATTCTCCAGTTGCACTGGAGATAGTGTTGTGTTTGTTGTGTAAGGGCAATTGCAAAGGTGACTTTTTTGATCATTGAACTTAAAAATTATTACCAAAGCAAGGAAACACTCAAAAGAAATTGGAACATGGAAATAAAATTAGTAATTACTGAGAATATACAAAGATAATTCATTACATTAAACAGCTGAGGACATTACAAGCATTAATACATAGTAGCAAATTTGCACTAACTGGCTGCTTTTTTGTAAACTTGGACTATCTATTGTATTCAAAAGCTCCTGGCCTGATCACTGTGCTATTCTATCTTTGCAGTGTGCTGCTCCAGTACTTGCAACACAGTAGGTGGTATTCCTAAGTCAGTGTAGGAGCTAATTAAGCATGGTTTCCTGCAAGATGCCTGCACAGTGTGTATGAGCTTCAGTTCACCTATGGAACTTTGAAACCATGTGCAAACAATTTACTGAGTAGGTGCAGTGCCCGTCTGATTTAAACATTGACTGATTTAATGGTTTTGCTTGTTTCAGCTTTCATAGGCCTAATTACAGGCATTATGCACAGTTGCATTTTTGTCCTAATTATACGTTGGCTCGATGATTTCTGATGATTTAACTGCCAATTGCAAACCAATGGCACAGGACCGTAATAAACTGCTTTGTTCTTTAAAGAAAGTGTTCTCAAATGGCCTGTTCTTTTTCATTTGAAATTTAGAAATTCCAGAAGCAAATAATATAATCCCTGTTTTTCTCTGTATTATGTGCTGCATGGATCATATTTAAATAAAAGCTAAGGAACATTTTCCTTAGTGTGGTATAGTGGTGTGAAATGCTGCAATTTTCAGTATTAAGCTCAGTGATAGAACCTGTTTTTCTAAAAACTTTCTGACTCAACCTAATTTCAATTAGTATATAATATCTGGGTTTGTGTCTGTGACATAATGCAGCTACTACATGTTAGAATTCATGATCCACAGAATTTCTCAGGGTATCTGAGTGTTTGAAACAAAATCTCCTCTGGTTGTGTGTACACAACCAGAATTAGTAAATTTAAGGTCCCACATTCACTTATGAATGGATGAATGTCTAATGGATCTCAGCGTTAGTTTTGTATCAAACCACAACATTTGGGCTTTGTCGTTTTAGCCTTCCGAATCTGCTTCTTGAAAGACATAACACCAGGTGGCTTTTTTGACTTTAAAGCTCCCTCTTTGTGTATTCTGGCTTTCCAAGAGTATGACTGCAAGAATTTTGTTTTGCTAGCTCTGAAAGAGCACTCGAACTTGAGTATTTTTACCAGACATCTGGACCTGAAACTTCTACCAGATTAAGTACTTAGAACAAAAAATAGTTTAATGAGTTTAAATATATATAGATCTCCGTAAAAGTGAATAAAACAGTTTGCAACAGAGAACACCTTATCAGTCACCAATCTGCAGGGTTGGTTGCTGACACAAAGCTTACTGTTTTCCACTTTTAATGACTTCAGGTGCAAACAGATAGGAGAGAAGTGTTTGCACAGTGGTTCTGTATTCTCTAGCCCCAGCAGTGATGTAAGTCCCTGGTGCTAAAGTGGATTCAACCTAGTATCTGTAAGCAAAAATACTTTCTAAGAAATGGTACAACCTATATAAGAAGACAAAAGTTCACCATCAAATATCTAATTCTTTAATAGAAAGTTTTTTTTTTATGTTGTTTTTTGTTTGTTTTTATCCTTAACAAGAGGTGAATTGGGAGAATTTCCATAGTACTGGGCAACAATCTGCCTTTATGAGGTTAGAACTGCAGAGCTGCTGTTTGGTTTTATCTAACTATCTTCTCTACTTACATCTTTTATGTGTGGTACTTTCATAGTGTTACTGTAGATGCATATTGAAGACTTTTATACAATACGTAGTGCAGAAAATAATGAAGAACATATTTGTGACCTGAAAAAACTGGGAAATATTGATGATCTGGACAAAATTGTTTGTGATTTTTTAGCCTAGATAAGAGACCAGAATTTTTGTCTGAATATAACTTGTCTATTTTTCTCTTTACTAGGCTGACAGTTGTTATCCCTTTGAAAATATTTATCTCTTAGAAAGCACTGCAGTCCAGTATCACAAGCATGAAGACTTACTTACTTTCTTTCTTTAAAAACAAGAACCTCTCCAGCTTCTGTTTCTTCACAGTCCTTAATATGATGTCCCTAAAAGTCAGGACTGAATTTTTTTTGGGTGTATGGTCATGTCAATAAAGAGGTTGCATACATTCCTGCAATTCCTTCAGGTTATTCAGTGAGAAATGCTTTGGAGATGGGGTATTAGGTTTTTATTCCTTGTAGTAAATAAATTCTGGTATTTTATTTTGAAGTAATATATATTACCTTAGTTAACATGCTGCCTGATAAGCATGTGGTTGCTTTTATTAATAATTGCATTTTCATACTTGCAACAAAAGAATAGAATTTCTCAGGGTAAAAGGTAAAGCAAATTAGGGCATAAGAAGGCCCAGCTGAGTCACAGCAATGGGCCATCCAGCTTAAGTGTTCTCCAGCTGACAACAAGGGGAAGTGCTATTTAGGGAATAGCACTCTTCCTTCCCTGCTCTGATTTTGTGTCCTAGAACTGATGTTTTAGAGGTTTTGGCAGGTAGGATCTTGCTTATGTCTTTCAGTTCCCCTATATGCACCCACTGACTGTGAGGGTTGGTGTTTTGTTGTTTTGGGTTTGTTTTTTTAATTGTTTTTTTATTCTGTTTTTTAATTTACTTGTACTGTTTGCCTGCAGAACCTTGAGATACAGCAACAAATTATAGAGAGTGCTATTTTCTCTGTGTAGTACTTTATTTTACCTGCTTTATAATAGTGTCTTGCTAGCTGTAGCAAATGCTTCTTAGTTCTAGGCACTGCATTTATTAATAGTTTTGCACTCATTTACTGCATTCAGAAAATTTTGAAGCTTTGCCATGTTCCCTTTTATACCTGTATTCTCTGTCTTATTCTTAATACCTTTCCCAAGGGACACCCAGTGCTTAGTTATGTCAGTTTGAGTCCTGCTGTATGTTGACCTGGTGACATCAGAGAAACATCAGTGATGGTTCCAGAAGTGTTCACTATGTTGTCACTTTCAGTTCTGGATTTGTGGTAGATGGCTTAGATTATTGTTTCTATGCATATAGAAACCTGAAAATTCATCTTTTTGCATGCTCAGTTTCACAGAATTGCTTAGCTTTTTTTTGACTACAAGTTTAAGGTCATTTGATGCAGTAATTTTTTTTGAAATCTTGTATCTGTGAATACAGGTGACTGCTTTTGTGATACTGATTATCCTAGCCAAAATTTTATTGAATGTGAGAAATGCTTTTAGGCTGATGATAATGCACATAATGAGGCTCCATGTCTGTGTATATATAAAATGCACATAGGCAGCATATGGCTTAATTTCCAGATTTTTAATATTTGTGTGTGCAGCCAAGACATGTTTGTCAGTTTTTAAGTTAAATATTTTGGCAGCTCATTGGTGGATGATAGTAAAGTGCTAATGTTAGATGGATGAACTGATTCTGAAAAGCAGATGAGAGAAAACGGCTCAGTCTGTTATTACTCTTGTCATTATTAGTGTGTACTTTGGTAGCTCCCACAATACTCCTGGTGCTGCTTGTAAAGATGGGAATACTTTTTCCTTGCTCCAAAATGATTACAAGATATGCAAGTAACAGATGACAGTTAAGAGTTTAAAATCAGCTATTGCCAGCTGCATGTCAAATTGTGATCATAAGGAAAACAAAACAGGGAGAAAAAGAATTTAATGAAAACATAAGAAGGCATTCAGAAATGTAAATAGATAAAATTTGTATTCCATTAATCTAATGGTAGATTATATTAATTATACTCTATTCATGTATAACCTTCTCTCGAGAAAGAGTCCTTTCATAAAAATTCATATTCAAACAGATCATTTCCTTTTAATAGTTTAAAATGATCATGGAATTCAAGCTATATTTCTAAAGCTAAAATGGCTTCCAAAGGACTGTTGGAAACTCAGAATTAAACCAGATTTTTAGTAAAGAGAATTTGCACTATTTCAGTACTTTGAAGCATGTTGTAGTCGTTTTTAATGTACTTCTAAGTACCCTAAAGGTGGCTATTTCGTGAAACAATACCTTACACTTTCTGCAAGTTTCCACTCACCTTCACATTCAAAATTACATTTCCACTATTTCTGCATTTGTCTTCAAACTTGTGTTAAATTCTCTTCTGTTTTGCTTATATGAAGTAATGAAATACATGTCATTAAATTACTTTCACTTGTCTGTAGCTATCTAAAACAAAAGCATCTAGTTTGATCTTTCCTTCTATTACCTGCTTTTGATACTTAAAACTCTATTGCCATTCTAATGCCCTGGAGCTGCTAGTATGGCTCCATATAGGAGAGTGCAGGCTTTTCTGGTGTCCCTTATCATATGTAACATCTTTGTACAGAGAGTTGCAATTGCAGCTTGCATTTAGGCACCTGCCATTGCTCTCTCCCTTAGCCAGCTAAGAATGAATTTCTCTTGAACATGAACTTAGCCAAGTTATCATCTTGAACCAAACTTCTAGATTTTGATAGTTAAAATAAAAATTATTATTTACAGTGTGGAGAAGAACCTCCAAAACTACTTTGAAAATAATTCTTGTATATTCAGGCTTTTTTTGTCCTTGGTTTTGGTGATTTTGCTATACATAGGAAACAAAATATCTTTGTGCTATTTGTCTTGTATAGTTACAGCAGATATCATCAGTGAATTTTCTTTTATTGATGTGTTTTAAATCCTACAGTTAATAGCATTTTATGAGTTAATAAGTGATAATTATAATACATAAAAAGATCCAGGAGTTTAAGTTCTTTTTGACATGACATGTGCCGAATACCTAGGTATATAAAAGACATACCCCTTTCCTGAGTTCTGCCTTTTAAAGGCATATTTGCTACAAATTTGCTTGCATATTATTTGGTGAATCGCTTCTATGGTGTCAGGAACTTACCAACTATTACCTGAAAGCTTGTAAGTAAAATTAGACCTAGATCCAATTAATTTTTATTTGAGGATGTGTATGATCTTTGTTGCACAGAAATTACTTTTCCCACACACTTAAAATTTAATTACTCTGACCAATTACAAGCTATGAAATAATGTAAGCTTGGAATCAAAGTATTTTCTATCTATTTGATGATTATTATGTAGTTAAGTAAAAGCAATAGATCTTTCATCAGATGTTCAGTGAAGATTTCTTAAAAGATTTATAAAGTAATTCTAGTTAATCATAAACTTTTCTGGAAATATTGGTATCCTTTATTTTAAAAATAGGCCAGACGAATCTTCTCTTCAGAATTGTGCTCCATGATTTGTGCTGTGTATCACCGGATTTTTAAACTATGTTTAAGCACCCATATATACATCCAGTACCTTTTTTTGGTTGCTTCCATAGAAAGGAAGGAAATGTATTACTATTCCTATTAACTGCAGGATAAAACCAATGAAAGAAAAAAAGACCGCAAACAACCAGAAATGAAAGGGTCTAGCACATTCCAGGACAAGTAAAGGCTGTTGCCTATATGGGCTTTTGTCTAAGAAAAGTTGTAGAAAGCAAGCAAATCAGGACAGGAAAATATTACAGGGACAGGATATCTGGAAGGCAGGAAGGAAAAGCACAGGTTGGTTGTTCTAAGCATGCACATCTCAGGATCCAAAGGATGATGACTGCACCACCTGTCATGATTTACAAAAATCATGGAGAACTGAGAAGCTGCCATTGATATATGGTAAATATATTACTGATAGAAACCATCATCTTGAAAATTACAGCACTGTGCATAAGTCCTAACTTTAAGACTTAGTAATATACTGAAACAAATACTGCTTTTACAAACTCTCAAAGCTTATGGAGCTACAGTATAAGGAAAGAAGAAAGACTATCAGGCATCTGTAACTTTTAATATCATCTAATAAAGAACAGAGGGAAACTAGGAATGCGGGAAACTTAATGTACATAGAATTTAATGAAATATTTGTGATAGCAGAAATTAATAACATAGTGGTTTGAAAAGTCTCATTGAAAAATTAATGGAAAGTGACTTGAATAACACAGAGGCTGAAAACTGTCCAAAGGACTGTAAACAAAAAGTAATGATAAGCAACAGCATATTGAGCTGCAACGTGAAGGGCAAGAAGTGTGTAGTGAGATGTCACAGAGATCAATTTTAGGTCTGATCTAATTTAACATTTCATTAGTGATTAGCAAATGATATAACCAGCATGTTAATGAGTTTCTTCAGGTTAAGATATACTAAAAAACAACACAGACCAATGAAGTTTATTCAGAGATCTAGAGAGGCTAAAAATTATGAGGAAGCTGTTTGATCTGACAGGCCACAAACTTGCGTATATTGTGAAAAATCATTAAAGCATAGATAATTGCAGACTTTCTTGTATTATAAGCACACCTAATGTTGGGATAACAAGAAAATCACTGTGTGCAAGTTCTGATCAATAGATGCCATACATCTGTAAACAGATCTGTGTGCCAGGCAAGAGGAAGACAGCGAATGCCTTGATGTTCTCGTTAGTGTTTGCACATGATGCAGGTTGGCATTCCACAGTTGCAGCCACAATGGCTAGTTCTATTTTGCTTTCTGGCATCAGCTATACGTCATATTTTCTGGTCTCCTACAGACAGCAATAAAAAATGGTATAATCAATGTGAGCAGAGGAAAATAAAAGAAGAAAAATTATCTATTATTTGAGTTTATTTGCATGGACTTTCATGCTCAGACAGGACAACTTCTCCAAGGAGTGAATCGGCAGTATTGCATAGAGAAAAAAAATGGAATGCACACGTGGGACATAGAGTTTGAATGCTGCTTTAAAAATTTTGCTTTAATATTAGATTCCTTTCCTGGTTATCTGATCAGTTTTGGTTAATGTTCCAAATCCAGCCTGCACCAAATTGAGCATGTCTTTCATGCAACCTCTGTTGCCACTTTCATTTATTTTTTGCCTGACATGACTGCTTAGTGCCACGTTTTGTGCCAGAGGCCAGGATTTTTTAGAACAGTTTACAGTTCAAACTCAAAGTTACCTTTCAGGTTGACTGAATCTTTCCTTTGCTGCTGACTCAGTTTCCTGCTTATGAACCCGTAGTGATTTGGATTAGCAGTGGATGGATCTGGGAGCTACAAAAGCTAGTACGTTCTTCAGAAAGTGAGGAAATAAAATCTAGGTGGGAGTATTTAAAAAAAAAAGATATTATTTTACATAAGACTTTAGGTGCTCATCTTACTGTGCAATGAAGTTTCAACACTTGAAATGTCAAGGCAGTGAACAATGAGCTAGAGTGCAGTTGAGCTGGATGACTTCCTCACATCACTTAGGAGTCAAGACGGAAAGAACTTTTCTGGTTTTGTGTTGATTTCCAGACTCTCACCTTGAAGGATGGCATATTAGATGAGAAGAAAAATTGTAAAACAGCTGGTGAGAATAATCATACATGTTTGGAATGCTGTCAAATTAAACATTTGATTTCCTCTCTTTGACTTTGGATGTTCCATTCTTAAACTGAAAAGGTTAAAGTCTGCCTTTATTCTATAAATTGGAAATGAGTTCATCTCGGAAGGGTTGCTGTGCTGCTTGTGCTGGATCTGAGTAATATATACTTATGCTGAACAAAATAAAATTCAGAATTACTGGGTCTCATAACCTGTTTTGCCCTATATCACTTAGTCTATTAAAAGACTGGACAGAGCCCACATGACTTTCCTGGTTGTTCTTATATGTCAAAATGAAAAGTTTCCTAGAGAGTTGAAGTAAAATACAATCAATGCTTCAGGTTAGAGTTTTCTCAATTTTGCTTTCATTTTGTCCATAACTTTCCATATGATGCTGACTATGGTGTAAACTCATGCCTACAGTGTTCAATAGCTGTGTAAACATTAACATGCAAACTGTGCTGTCATGCACAGCATTAATTTTAATCCTTAGTGTATGTGAATGTATATGCCTGGATTGTCAAAAGCAAATACCTAAATCTATACTAAATATCTTAAATCTGAATTTAAGCACGTACTGATTTACAGATGTGCTTTGATGCATTTCAGATCTGTGAATACTCCCAGCAGAGATGAGAATTAGCAACCTTTATCTACTTCATTGTGGATTGGTAGCTAGGTATAAGCTATACTAATGTTTGGGTTTTGACGTTCTAACGCTCTCCTTCGTGTATAGATTACTCTTATTGATGTTATAAGACAAATAATTGGAAAAAAAATCCTTCAGACTTGAAGGAAAAAGGATATTCTTAATCTAAATAATGCTTGAAAATTAAAGGATTGAAGATGCATTTTCTGTACTCAGTTACGAACCATTAACAGAGAAATTGCCCATAATTTATGGAAAAAAACATCTGCTAAATTACACAGCTAGATATTTTCTTATTAAACTATTTGACTCTTACTCTTTAGTCTGTATAGCTTGCACTAACAATCTCACAATTCAAAAATTCTTTTCATTTTCAAACAGGGGAGATAGAATGTAAAACACTTCAGCACAGGGTGTTTGAGATACCAGGTCACGAGCCTGTCCTCAGTGCTGTTCCATGAATAAAATGGAGAAGCATCGGATCTCCAGAAGAGGGCACTTGTGGCCCTCCGGTCTGTCTGCTCAACCCAAAACACCGTCTGCACTACAAACTTCTTGTGACTGGGCGGAAAAGGCTTCAGAGACTCTTATCTGCATTGAGCCAAAGTGCTAATAAGCAATTATGGGTTATGTACGGCATTAGCTGGAAGATTTGCTTGCAGTTTCTGCAGTTAATGGGCGTATTTATCACACAAGCTGCTATCAAAAAAGAGCAACACCTTTCAAAGGCTTTCAGCAGCTGGTGATGGCAGAAGGCCACCTTTCTACCATAAGGGCTAAAGGCATTTTCTGCTAAAAGTTCAGTCCAACCCATTAGGTTTGATAAATATTTAGACATTGACACTGAGAGGGGGGTTTAGGACAAGAAATATTGTTTTTCTGTGTTTGTTGTAAAGAAAAAAAAAAAGGAATGTTGTACTTGATGCAATGTAATTCAGCATTTGAGGCCTCACATAGAAAAATAAGCTACAAAAATTTTGACTGTTAAAGTTTTTAAACGCCAGCTAACTATGCCCTTGAAACCTAAGTAGGTACTTGAGTATGATAGATGGACATAGTTTGTTCATGTAGCATTGAAATCAGGACATGTAAATTCTGTGTATGTGAACACAGAAGTCAAGTTTGCTCCTCAAGAGTCTGTGCTCAAGGTAGGAAGACTAGCCTAAGACACTTTAATTTCTATGACTAATAGACGAGACATAAAATGTAACTTCTCAGGGGGATTATCAATGTGCATGAAATTAGAAGAATAAAGCTTAATCTGAGCTTTTTCCTCATAGAAGCGTTTGATATATTTGGTAGAACAGACATTTTGAAAGTGTCCATGTTATAAAATATCATATTATTCAGTACACAAAATTATATTGTTTTAAAAGTAATTTCTATTTAAACAGATATTTTTTTTTTTAATTAGGAAACTCCCCATGAAAAACTAACTTCCAGTAAATCCCTTTTCCAAGGGTGGCTGAAGCTGTCTGACCATGTTTTCCTTCACTGTTTTGGAACTAGTTTCTGTTGGAACTAACAGGACTGACTTCTGAGATATGTAAACTTGTATCATCTGTCACATACAGCATTCTGAAGGCTGGAGTTTAATGCTTTTCTGGGCTAGAGAAAAACATTTTTTAAAAAATAATTTCAATGCCAAAAATGCATTTGTTTTACATACTTTGTTAAACTTTAGTGGAGTAGGTGTAGAGACAAATCTCGAAGTAGAAAACATTTCAACATTTATTGATGCCATTTAGTTTTCAATAAATGAATGTTTTTTATAATTATATCAGTTAAAACTTCTCTGTTCTGCTGATGGTAAGAGTGCCAGGCAAGTGTGCGTGTGTGCTCTCTCTTGCGGGGGGAGTATGTGGAGGACTGTGTGGCAATGGCATCTCTTTGCTTTTTTTTTTTTTTTTTTAGTTAACTACTTTTTGCAAATTAGTCTTATGGAATGAATGAATCCTATACATTTTTAGCAACTCTCCCTTCAGTTGCTATAGCAATGCTGTGGCTATCATATCGTATGAGGAAAGGATTGGCTTTCAGGAAAAGACTGCTAGACCAGCTGATGTAGTTTGAATGAAACGGAGAAGCTATCTGACAAAATTCTTTTAACCTCAAGATTTGTTTGTCTGTATTGAGCAATATTAGTTGAGAGAAGTCTCTTCTCCCTATAAATCTTGGCTTGCTTAGTTTTTCCTCTGAGATTTCAACTCATCAAAATAATTGAATAACACTAGATACAATTTGTAAGGTAATATCATCAAATTCATTCCAGTTATCCCTCTATACTGTATTTCTCACCAGTGCCCTCTTGAGTTCTTATTAAGTGAAATTTGATGAGCTGTGATGATTGCAGGGTCACCTTCCCTGATTCACAAAGAAGCAACAATATTCTACAAAGGATTACAGAACTAATCCCCTAATTTCTCTCGCTTCAAAGACTGTGTTGCTTATCTGTTCAAGCTGGCATGAATGACAAAAAGAAAAATGGCATTTTTTTATTAACATATCTGTACAGTACCTGTGGCTGAGATGATCCTAAATTTAGGCTGTCATATTCTTAATTCTGACTGAAAAACAGGTGATGAAAAGAAAATAGCTGCATGCATTCTCAGGAAATGAGAGACCTGGAAGATACATGGCTGATGTAAATGTCTGCTCCTTTTAAGGTGGGCAGAGCTATGCTGTATTACATCCGATGAGGTGTGTTGTTCCCAAATGCAAACCTGTATGTTGAAGAGCATACCCCAAAGCTGCAAGAAAAAGACTGTATGGAAAAATCCTGAGTACATCTATGAAATGATGAGGAATCAGGGAGTGTGAAGGGGTGGGGAGAGTTTATGCATATTAGTAATGTGTTACAGTTGTAAGAACTTGTGACGGGCCCAGTGTTGCACCTGCTTTAAAAACAAAACAAAAATAAAAACCCCAAAAAATCCCATGCATTTAAAAGTGTCAGGTAGATCTCCACTATCATGAACTTAGTTATTTTTTTTGTGTTAAGACCAACAGGATTGCCTATGATTAGTGTCTGTAGATCCAGGAGCACTTTGTGAAGAACAGTCAGAGGACTATTACAATACTGATTATGTGTTATTTCTTGGTGTAGGCAGGAAGATGGTTCCACTACATGCCAAGTACAAAGGCTACTATTGTAACTGGTATAATTTTTTCAATTCCTTTTGTCATTAGAAGGAAGAAAACATGAAAAATAGAAAGTGTATGCATACTGTTGGATAGAAAGTATGGTTCTAACCAAATTATCATTTTTCCCTGTGTTTTCAGAGACACTAATTACTGGCAGACTCGTGACTGAATACAGAATAAGTATTGTCCTTGGTCAGATCATATAATGTATATGATGAACAGAGCAGGTACCAGTTAATATATCCCACACCTCTATTTTCTACAGCTTGCTAGAAGTATTTTTCTGCTGGAAAGTTGTCTGAGTTTTTTTCAGCACAGACATTTGTCATGGTTTTTGCTAAAGACAGCAAAATCAAGTATTTGCATTTTTTTTCTAGGGATTTGGATGAGCATTTTTAAAGGTTATAAAGACAGCAGAGAAAAACTTTGTGGAGAGTCTAACCTGCAACACGACATTCATTCAAAGTTACATGTAGTAATAAGGAACTCAGAAAATTACTTCAGGCTATAGGAGAGAGAGATGAGAGAGCAGATAGTTTCACTGATTAAACCCTATTATCACTGGGAGTGAATAAGGAATGTTGAGGAAGCATACCTCATGAGTATAAGGAACCTGGACAGCGGCTGCTATAAGCTATGATACTGCACATTTGACTTCTATCATCCAAAGCATGCACACACAACATATCTCTTAGATCATTGCCAATTGCTCAGAAATATGATTTATCATTTCTTGATCTAATGAACCACTTCATTCTCTAAAACTGTTTCCAATGCTCCTGTCAACTAATAAGCATTTAATTCTACTAGAGAGTTCTGCAAGATAAGGGATGGCTAGAAGAATTTTTGTAGCCAGCTGGTCATTATCTCTAAAGTATGCAGAAAACCTTTGACTTGCAAAACAAATATCAAGGTACTCTGAGATGTAGCAAAACAATGTTTATACAGTTATAATCTATTCAATTAAATAAATGCAAACTGCATCCTTTCAGTGTGAGGGGATTTTATTTATTTTCTAGGATCCCTTTGGCATATTGATTCAATGAATATGATCTACTCTAGCAGCAAAACTGATATGCATGAGGAGGTCTTTGTTGGTTTATGTCTTTTGCAATCTGTCCCTAGTCAATGCCATCTCCAGTAAATTTATTCTTCCATCATATGTGAACCCCAGGCACTGACTGTAAGTTGCCTTCTTTCACCAGTGCCATACTGCTTCCTGTCTTAATATGACCTCAGTCTCTTTCCACTAGCTTTGTTCTCTCTGCTTGTCTCTCTAATATAATCTGAGAACTTTGAATCTTAATTACTCCATATGTCTCTCCATGTATTTATTCCCTTTCAGTGCTTCCTGCTTTGCTTCTGTGAATTTCTTTACTTGCTTTTCAATCTGGCTTTAGACTTAATTCTATGAAGAGCATTGTAGTAAATGCTCACTAGAAATACTACTGAATAAACAGCACTTTTTACTGTCAGCACTTCTTATCTGGTGGTTCTGATAATAATTAAGCAATTGCCTCTGAGCAACCAGTTCACTCCTCCCGTGCTTCTTTTCTCAATTCTCCAATTATTTTGTCTATCTTCTCTTAATAGAGTGATTTGGAGAAAATTACTTGCTCAGAGTTAGTGAAATAGAATCCTACAAGTGCAGAATGTTTTAGGTTGCAAGGGGCCTCTGAAGCTCTCTTATTCCCTCACCCAGCTCAAAGCAGATCCAGTCATCTGTTTGTTTAGCTGGGTTTTGAATATATCCAAGGACACAAATTGTATATCCTCCCTGAGCAACCAGTCTCAGTGTTTGACTGTTCCTCTAAGTGTTTTTATCTCTTAAGGGTATTTTCTCTGAGATTTTTTGCTGTTCTATTGTCCAGGGGTCTTCTACTTGGAATCTTAATATTCTCAATCACTAGAAAGAAGCTTTATACTTGAACTGAAGTTTGCCACTCAAAAAAATTTTTAGCACTACATTTCTTTGAGAAATTAAATAAAAATTATGCAAATTTTTTCTGTACTTAAGAATATGAAAACTTTGAACTAAACCCATCATTAAAAATTTAAAGAAAAAATAATATTAGAACAGTTCTGATTGTTTTGTCCAGTGGGTAACAACTCAATGTGTTTTTTCACACTGTGCAAAGCTGAATCACTGCTTGTGCACGGTGTATGTGTGTGCTTTTGGGCGCTCAGTAATTACTTTCATTGATAACAAATGAGTAATATGACAGCTGAATTTTTAAAAGTTGAATCACAAATTAACTGATTTCTAGATGCATATTACAGGTGACTCTTGAAGTTGATACTGATTTAGGGTGCCCAAGTACCTCTCAGAATAAGAATAAAATCAAGACCCCAAAGGAATACAGGAGAATACTGTATACTATATGACAGCATTCTATCATAGCTGATCAAATCGTCCGCAAATCAATCCACTAAAATAATGTATGCAATCTATAACTGCAACCATTCACAGTGGAATATGCTGAGTCCAAATGCTGTTATAGTTGCTACTCTGCAGATCCCAGTTCTGTAACCCTGGATAAAAGGTGGATACTTCCTTTGCATTATTATTGTTGTATGACTAAGATGCTGTTTCCTATACGCTTGTTTAAACACAGCATTCAGAACTGAAAACTTAAGGTTTAATCAAAGGTTTCTTGGGGCAGATCTGTATACATATGCACTTCAGAAGTATTAAGCGACAAATATAACCTGATTGAGTAGTCAAATTATATGGGCCAGATATCCACATATCTCCCTCTTTCAGTCTGAAATGGTATTAGTTGGACTTGTTTTTATTTCAAGAGAAAGTAAAGCCAGTTTCCTTTGGATTAATTGTTGTTCCATTATCTCTTAATCCTACTTAGTCTTTCTATTTGATCAGTTTGCAAAGACTGAATGACTAATCTACTTGTCCCAAGAAAAGAGCTAAGAAGTGAGACTCTGTTTTTGACAGTTGCCAGACACTTCCTAGAGTAGGCAAACTTGTGACAGAAGCAAGACAATTTTGGAAGCAATTTGTGAAGAGGTAGTGCTTTTTCACACTTCAGTTTTGTTTGATTTATGCCTTGAGGCAAATCTGAGCATTAGTAGAGTCACTCTGTGCCTTCATTTGTCTATTCTGGGCTTCCCTTTTTGATTCAAGTGATGATCTTGGTAAATATTCAGAGTATTCAGCTGTATTTCTGCTGTCGGTTTCCTGACAGAGTTGCTTGTCTGTGCCGGCCAGTTAGGAAGGGCTTTTCCTCAAAATCTGTCACTGGATGCTGACATTTGAAGTTCAAAAGAGGCTTACCCCAATACCTTGCTTCTCTTCCAGGAATCTCAAGGAAAGTTTTGGCCTTGAAAGCTAAGTGTAATGACATGCCCAGTGCTCTTAGACTGTCTGACACTGTTATATGAAATTAACCTGATGTGTAGCATGTTACCCTGCTATTTCATAGTTCTGAATATCTTTTATCCCTTTTTGCTCAAGATAAAATGTCCTCTGCCTTTTCTTCTGAAATTTAAGAAATGTAATTGGCTTTTTCTTATGAATGGTCTGGATTTATGTACCTTTAATAAAGTTTATTTGACTACTCCTATTTTCACCAGTTTTCTGAATTGCTTCTGTTACAAAGTGCCCTTTGCCTTTAGGAAATAGCCAGAGAATAACTGAAGACCACTGAAGTCTTTATAAAGAGTAAGTTTGAAGATAGCATCTTAGTCAGTACTTAAATTTGGTTTCGTGTTGCCCCAGAGGAAACAATAAATTTTAATAAATCCCCTTTAGGCCAAATAAATATGCTTAATGAATCACTTCTAAGCCATACTCTGGGCTTTGGAGATCTTCCAGTTTCCTTTGACTGTCCCCATTTGATGTGCCAGAGCTATTGAGTACCACGTTCGCATAGCTGCA
The DNA here is from genome assembly GCA_013396655.1 of Campylorhamphus procurvoides. Lineage (NCBI taxonomy): Eukaryota > Metazoa > Chordata > Aves > Passeriformes > Dendrocolaptidae > Campylorhamphus > Campylorhamphus procurvoides. The sequence goes on from WBMV01003677.1 coordinate 196,377, forward strand.
GGCAGTTAGTGCAACAGCTGGGTAAGGCTTGTCAGTAAATAAAAGCTTTGGATGTGCTTATAGTAGTGTTCATACCAATACATAAATGGCAATATATTATGCCATGGCCTAAGCTTTATTGTATATTTCCTGTCATGCACTTCTGTATTCTTACTCCTTTGGAAAATGAGGAAGCCCATGTTTCTGATTAAATCAGTGTCAAAGCTGAAAAATCTCGCACTGTCAGTGAAGCATTTTGGTTGTCCATGACTCTTTTTTTGTATATAATATATAGGCATAAATACTCAGAATTTTTAGCCTGATTGTGTCAAAGATACTTTAGCTAATATATAAACAGAAAATAATGAGAGATGCAATTTAGACAAGAGAAAACCCATAAAAAACCCACCCCTGCCACTAAAATGACACCTGCCTTCTGAAAACGGTGTTTTAAAATATTAACAGAAACCTTTCTACATTTACTTTCACAGTGGATGGGATGGAAGGAGAGGCAACTTTAGCAGGGATAAGACCCAAAATCTTGCATATTCCACATTCTGCACAAGTGGTGCAATAAGCAGTTGACAGTCTGGTTTATCACTGCAGAACAGAGAAAAAAAATAATTTTTCTTTGCTAATCCATGTTCAAGAAACAGAACTGTAAAAAATGAATTCCCAAAGAACATATTCCTATAGATGCAAGCTCTGTCTATCATAAATTTGAAGTAGTATTTTATGCCTTGCCTAATTACTTTCTTGAGTTATGCTTCAGTAACTTTAGAACTATTTAACTCTTTTTATTTTAATTGCTGAGACTAGCATTTACATCTCACTCACTTCAGTGACAACATTCATCACAGTCAGTTTATACAGAATTATTATCTGTGAAAGAACAAGAATTTTTCTTTCTTTTTTTTTTCCCCACATATAACTCATTTAGGTACCTTGTATCGCACTGATCTTGAGTTCCTTGGCAACATGTTAATGTCTCAGCTTTATTAATCTATTAACTAAATTTTAATATCAATTTTAATGTAAAAAGATTTAAAAACTAAGTAAATTTATAAATGGTTAATTATTTATTTGCCTATAAAGAACTGGAAAGTATCAGTTCTATTGTATCTCTATGGAACCACAAGGAGCAATAATGAGAGAGCCACTACTATAAACCTAAAAGTTTAGCCTTTATTTCGGTGTGCCTCCTCACTCTTGAGTGTGTAACTGTACAACCTTTAAGTTATACTTAACTACTTAGTGAATTTTTGAAGTGGGCTTGTTTGTTTTAAATGTATGGGAGAAAGGTGAGAAGAGTGTGGTGTGTATACATCAGTGTATATATATGTATGTATAAAAAGTACAAAGTAACTGAGAAGCAGTAAAATACCATCTTTTGGACGTCTGAGTGATATGTTTTATTAGAGAAATTTAGAGAAAAGTTAGGGTTTATACTCTGGTAAGCTCTCATCAAACATTCTTTTCATCTTTCCTCAACAGTCCATAGTGGGAGAATGGGCTGAGTGATGCTTAGATAGCTGCATCCATTTCTTTTTTTCCCATTTGAACTCATTTTACTTGGTTCTCAAGCTTTATTGAAGTGATATTGACAAGTTGCCCAAATTTAAAAATAGGACATGTATGTTTAGGGTTTTTTTTTTTAATCCTCTGGAAAGTATATAAATAAATGTGCTAGCCTTTACAAAATGTGCAAATAAAGCATGCTCTTAATTTTCCTTGGAATTAACTTCCCTTGAAATTTTTCTTGGCAGAATTATTAGCTGAAAAATTATATTTATGCAACACAGCCTCATCTGCTTTATAGGTGTTGCAAGTTGACAGAAACATCTATTCCAATCTTCTAGTTTCCTGGAAATCAATATTGCAGTGTAGTGCATGATTTGTTTAATTACGCAGGCATAAAAACAGTAGGAAAAAGGCTACATGTTTGCAGAAAATTAGCATTGTTTTCAGATTTTCTTCTTGAAAACACAATGATTTTGGAGCAAGACAGGTATAATAACCACTGCATGTCTTAAGATATGATCATACAAATATATATGTCCATTCATAACTTCTGCAGCTGTATTGATTTTCAAGAGAAAAATGTTTAGTAAAACAAATACAGCATCAGTCTTACTTCGCTCTTACTAGGCGTAGAATCCAAACCTCCTAAACAAGCAGTTCTGTTATTTAGACTATAAAGTGCAAAGCCTTACAGCTATTTGAATATATCAAACTTTAAATTATGCACGTACCATATGATAAATGAAAAATCTAAGCCAGACTTTATCAAAACTTTACATGTAAACCTCCCCCATGATGTGGGGAGGTGGGGATTTGAGATGTGCTTTCTTTTTTTTTGTAAATTTCCCTACTTCCCACATAAAAAAAGGTAAAATAAAGTGAAAACAGTGTTACTGTGGAGATATGAAGGCTACTAGAGAAAGGAAATTGAAGTAGACAGTGAGGAAAAATGATTAAACTAAAGAGTGGGAAAAAGGTGGTTCTTGGGTTGTAGAGTTGTTTGTTTTCCCCTATAAGGCTGAAATGGGGAAGGTCTGGCAGGGACACAAAAGGAGGTGCATTACCAGTAATGGACATTTAAGAATAGAATTCAGTTGGAATCATAAGTTAATACCTACTCTTTTGTGTGTGTAAATATTTTGTGAGGAAAAAACATTGCCATTTTCACGGTATGACATTTCTAAAAAAATTTGCTGTTTTTTTAAAAAAAAACATAAAGTGAAAACTGGTGTTTTTCTTGGGCAGTTTTCAGCTTTGGGAATAGCAAGCATCTTACTGTGCTTTTAATAAATAAAAAAAACCCTATAGAACAAATAGTAAAATGTATTTCTAAAAGGATGTAAAGGGACATAATTTCAGTGTAACTTGCTAGTGGTGTGCTTTCTAGTCAAAAGCACTTCATGATAAATGACTGCTTTACATTTTAGAAAACCCAAATGAAGTGAAGATTACAGATTTCACATCAGGAGGTACATGATTTTCTTTGGAATCACATAGTTTCTTCGACAGTGAAACTAGATATGAAATGCACTTTCAGATCTGATTCATCCTATGGATCTTCTATTTTCTCATGTAGACAGCCTCAGGGAGCTGAGGCAGGCAAAGGGAAAGAAAAGACTTGTGAGACAAATTTGGATAATGGCAAGAAGAAAGAATATGACAGAACTGGAGGGAAAGATGAGGTGAGATAGAGAGATGGTGGCAGTCTGACTTAAAAAGGCTGGAGCACACTGAGGGAGCTGTAAGGAAGTCCTGAGAACATTAAGAGTGCTGTGAGGTCTTGAGCACAGCTTCAAGGGAAAAAAATGGGAATGAAATGGGGAGACTGATTCTGACTGCTCTGAAGAGCACCACCAATAGGTAGTTTGAAAGCTTTGGAGGCTATCTTTGAAGTCTATGGATGAGTGTCACTTTTCCCACCTCCTGTGCTAGCCCATGGTGATACCTTGGCATTTCTAGAGAATCCTCTCTATACTTGTGTAACAGCTTTGGAATAGATTTTCGTGCTTCAATTCTGGTGTCAAGCTCTGCAGGTTTCTTAAAAAAACGCTGTTGCTGGAATATGCAATTTCTGAATAGCAAACAGGGCAAACTTTGCTCTCATGGTTTAAGCAGCTGGTTTTGCAGGCTTACCCTTTGTCAAAGGGTTTGTGTGTTAACCCGTGTCAGTATGAACATGTGAAATGGTCTTTGTTGGTTGAGGTGTTTGAACATGTACAGATTCCACTGATCAATGGAAGTTTGCTGGAATTCATTTGGGTTCTGATGCTCCTACAAATGTTCGGTGCCTTTTAAAAATAAATAAATTAAAGAAAAAAAAATTATCCAAGGCTTCATATCCACTCACTTCAATTACATTTGTTCATTCCCATAGGCTCTCACCTAACTGACAAGATATATCAAGACTTTGATTTAATAGCTCAGGAATTAGAGGCATTAGAGGAAGTTAGTAATTAGGATGCAAATATGCTGCTCAATGGTTGAGACACCACTTCAGCCCCTAAAGGGTTACAGCAGCTGCCAAGTGCTAAGGCAGGTGGTTATTGATGGGAAAGTCTGAGTGCCCACTGGCAAAACAGCACATCAGGCACTGGCTGGGGAGTGGTACTGATGGAGAAGGAGGAGATGGGGAAAGTAATCACAAATTAAATTTAGCTTGGGCTACAATGCTAAGGAGAAGAGAGCTTTGCTGCTGCTACTGAAGTCAGTAGAGCTTTGTCACTATCTTCCACATGTGGCCTCTGGCACTGTAAGAACATGTCTATGCCTGGATCTGGCCAGCATGTCTCCACATTAGACATTAAAATCTCTATGTAGAAGAGAAACAGAGCCACTTAATAGGGCCTTAGATAATCCCCAGCTGTTACAGTGCAATCATTCTGCAACGATTGAAACTTTTTAGCCATCAAAAGGGAAAAATGTAGAATTTTCTGCTCTCTGGGAACTTCTCTATGACAGCAATTAAAGACTTTCTATTAACCACATGATAAGTGTATCTGCTTTTCTGTCTAACTGATATTAGTGATGGATATTAGCCAGAATGTTACACTAATAGCTCTGCAAAAATATTCAGCTTCAGGTCTTGAGTTTTCAGGTTAAACCTATTGTCTTGGTTTTTGATACAAAATTAATCACAATTTTCCAACTTTAACTCTGGAAACAAACCAAGCAAACCTTGATTGCCACCCCTCACTGCATAACTAACCAGAGATTAAGATGTTTAAAGAAAATCCAGAATATTGTAAACTTATTTTGTATAATATTTCTTTCAACAGTTTAGCATGGCTTTAATTGCAGGAAAAAATGCATCTGTATATTGTATTTTTCCATCTTAAATGTCAACTTTTTAGTTTGCATTCAAATATATTTTCTCTGGATATATATGTATGTATAAATGAATTTATAGATTCCATCATTATAGCATCTTCCATTATATTAAGTTATAAGAGATTTTTCTTTAGCTTTTAGTTGCATAGAAGCTATTTTTGAGGTCAGTTAGGAGAAGCTCACCTGGCAGCAGAATAACTCACGTTTTCGGATTCCTCCTGGGATGTCATGAGACTGTTCGTTCCTATTTTCAGGTTCAAGTTTTCAATCCCAGAGACTGGAAGTTCAGTTTGCTCTGTGGCTGGAAAGAAGTCCTACTCTGTCCTGTGAGTAGACAAGTGGTTCATCTTCCTGTGGGACACTTCCATTGAAAGAGAAAGGCTCTATCTTTTTAAAGAGCTTTAGCAGCTACCAGGTCACTTGATTTGTGAAGGTCATGCTCTCTTCTTTGTGTTGCAGCTGGTAGAAGTGGAAAAGAGGGAGGGGAAAAAAGAAATTTTACAAAGACCTAAGATCTTATTAACTTCAGTAGCTTTTTATGTGGGTCATCCCATATTCCTCTCTCCCCCCCTCCCGCCCCGCTTCCTTTTAGTCCTCTCAGTGTATGTGTTAGCATCATTTTTGTTGAGGGAAGAGAGAGATGAGACCATAAAGATAACACTCAAAGGTAACATCCATCAGGCAAAGAGGACAACTTCATCACAGTCCTTTTTGAGAAATTAAAATATTCTGTTTGAATACATTATTCTAAACTGTATGGGTGATAAAGGCATAATCTGGACACACTAAAAACCTGAAAATATTTCTGCCAGTGTCTGTCCATATCATCCTATTTTGACATAATTGTATGCAGGCTTCTACAAGTTTCTGCTTCTTGAAAGAAATAATCTATCAGTTTAGTATAATTGCATTTTCCACAGTTCTGTCAGCTGGGAAGAGTCAATGAGTACTGCTCAGATTAAATTCATGGTGTAGTACACCACTAAGACAGGCAACTCTTATCTGAGCAAGAAAAATAGATTAAGCAAGAAGATACTGAGGTCCTTTAATTCATTAATTAGTTGTAAGTAAGCTGTCCTGGTTTTGTCTGGAATAGAGTTAATTTCTTCACAGTAGCTGGTACAGTGCAGTGTTTTGGATTAATTATGAGAATAATGTTAGCAACATGCTGATGGTTTGCTTGCTGCTAAGTAGTGTTTACCCAAGTCAAAGACTTTTTATTCAGTGTTTCATGCTCTGCTAATGAGGACGTGCACAAAACAGCTGGGGGTAGCATAGCCAGGACGGATGACCTGAACTGGCCAAAGGGATATTCCATACCATAGAACATCATGCCCAGCATATAAACTGGGGAGTTACCTGAAAGAAGGTCCAGTATTGTGCATCACTTGTTTTTCCTAGGGTTTTATTTATCATTACTATGAATGCTTTTTATTTATTTCAATTGTTAAACTTTTCTTATCTCAATCTACAAATTCAACTTTTGATTCTATTCCCCATCCCACTGGATGGGGGGCGGGGGACAGGTGAGTGAATGGCTGTGCTGTGCTTAGCTGCCAGCTGGACTTAAACCGTGACATAAGCAAAGAAACACAGTCTTTGGTTTAGCAGTGACCAGTCTGATGGCATTGCAACAACTTTAGATTTTCAGCTTCTGCTTATTCCATTGTTATTGCGAAAATACAGATACACAGCTTATATTTTGTTGGGGTAATATTACTTTCTTTACAGAAGAGAAAAATGAAGATACAATTTCCATCTATAAATAGACTGTGAATACTGGAAAATCTTCCCTCCAATGTGTGCCTCTGGGAGAGTGGAAGATTATTCTTTTGAGAAGTCAACATTATATATGCCAGAAGAGTAAATGCCTGATTAATTTCTATATGGCTGCAACAACATATTGGTGTGTTTTTCTCCTATTAAACTTGCACAATGGACGCTTCCTGGAGGTTAAAAATGAAAATCTGTTTTTATGGAACAAATACTGATACTTCCATGTGACTGAAGTTTTAGGCAAGTTCCCAGTACTGTAAGGTCTGAATTTTGTGTTCCTGGGTTTTGTTTGGTTGGTTTTGGGTTTGCGGGGTTTTTTTTGTTTGTTTGTTTTCTTTTTTGGTTTTTCTTTTTCGTTTGTTTGGTTTTGGGGTTTTTGTTAGGGTTTTTTGTTTGTTTTTTTTGGTGGGTTTTTGTTTTTGTTTATTTTGGTTTGGGGTTTTTTTTGTTTGTTTTTTTTTCCCCCAAGGCTTCTGGTCAAAGAGAGGCAAAATAATCATTGGTAATGTAGTTACAGCCTGATTGCAACTGCATCTCAGTCATGGCAAAACTAGTACTGAACATAAATGGGTAAGGTCATTCTTCTGCAGTTGCGAGTGCTCAAGATGAGCCATGTGATACTTCCAGAATTAGCCATGCGAACAATAAACTACCTAGAAGAGTTTTCATTGCGAGAAAAAGGTACAATAGGAACTTCAAGTTCTTGTAAACTATGTTGAAAGGAGGGACAGTTATTTATGGAAATATGCAAATAGTTTTTCTTTACTTTAGCAAATACTCTGAACTGCTTGTTGAATATGTGCTCATATGAACCAATTTTGGAACTCATAAGTTGTTTTATGAAACCAGATCTCATGAGCTTAGAATACTATGTACTGTACTTGACTACTTCACATATCACAAAAGCAAAAAATGTCTGGTGACTATCTTGTATGTTAAGATTTTAGAGAGACATATGATTTTCATCGTATAAGATAATAATAGAAATATATTTCCTGCCCCTCCCCCCCCCCCCCCCCCCGCCCCGGAAATTTATTGTTTCCTGGCATTTTGATAACTTATTTTCAATATCTTGAGTATGTTGACATTCAGGGGTCTCATTTAACTTAACCTGGTAGTGTGTTCCTTCATCCTCACATAGTGAAGTAAGCTAGCAAGGGGAAGAGAGATGCTTGGACTTTTTATTGAGAAAAGTTGAACATATATGTCTGCATACACTGGTCTCAGTTATCTAATACCCAGAAATATACCATATTCTTCACAATTAAAATTATTTTGATAAATTTGCACAGAAATGCACTTGACTATGATTCTGAGAAATTGAGAGATGGTGGTACTCCTCTTTTTGTAGGACATCTGGGAGAAGGAAGTTTAGTCACACGAAATATAATGTTGATATGTTACTGAAAGAAGTAATATCACATTTGATTTTGTACTTTCCCTATAATTAATGATCGTCTCTCATTCTCAGAGAAGGCTCACTAAAGACATGGAAAATGCAACAACAAAGGCATGTATTTGTCATACATGATACCTAGCAATTTACAACCTGTTTCACTAAGACATTTTACATGCTAACACTTTATTATTAGTCATTTCATTTTACTTTTGTGGCACGTACTATAACAAAAAGAGCACTAAACAAGTAAATTTGAAGTATTTTAGTTGTCTTATTCTTTTACATAATTTATTTAAACATAGGCCATTATAAACAATTTTTATAAACAATTTCCTAATTTCATTTAGGAAATCTGTTGGAGTTGCTTTATTAAAATCATAGAATAGTGTGGGTTGGAGTGGACTTTTAAAGGTCATCTATTCCAATCCCCCTGCAATGAACAGGGACATTTTCAACTAGATCAGGTTGCTCAGAGCCATGTCCAGCCTGATCTTAAATGTTTCCAGGGATGGGGCGTGCACCACCTCTCTGGGCAACCTGCTCCGTGTCTCACCACCCTCACAGTAAAGAATTTCTTCTTTACATGTATTTTGATTTTGCATTCTCTTAGTTTAAAACCATTAGTCCTTGTTCTATCATAACAGGCCCTACTAAAAGGTCTGTTCCCATCTTTTGAATAAGCCCCCTTTAAGTACTGAAAAGCCACAGTAAAGTCTCCCTGGAGCCTTCTCCAGGCTAACAAACTCAAATCTCTCAGGTTTTCCTCATAGGAGAGGTGTGCTATCCCTCTGATCAGGGTTGTGGCCCTCTTCTGGACTTGCTTCAACAGGTCAGTGTCCTTCCTTGTGTTGGTGGCCTCGGAGCTCCATGCAGTAGTCCAGGTGGGGTCTCATGAGAGCAGAGGGAAGAATTGCTTCTTTTGAATCAGCCCAGAATGATAGCCTTCTAGACTGTCAGTGCACATTGCTGGCTCATGTCCATCCTCTCATCCACCAGCACCCCCGGTCGTTCTCAGTAGGGCTTTTCTCGACCTGTTCATCCACCAGCCTGGATTGATACCGGGGCTCACCGCAACCCAGAGGTAACACCTTGCACTTGATCTCACTAAACCTCATGAGATTCCCACTTCCTGAGCTTTTTCAGGTCCCTCTGGATGGCATCCTGTCCTTCAAGCTTCACTCAGCTCAGAAACATACATAGATAAAAATGGAAGTTGATTATTTTATAAATGTCAAGGTTCAAATAGCTTCTTCTGTGAAATAGAACAGAAAACGTTGCCTGCATTTATTTCCTTTGAAATGATGTTTCATTATTCCTTAATTTCACAGGGAAACTGTGTGTAAACTGGTTACTCTACATCTCCCATACACAATATTGTAAATACTGAAATACCAACATGAAGAACCCTTTAAAAAAACAATTATCTTGCCACATTAAAGTGCATAAAATCCATATACTTCTTGGAAATATGCTTTTCTCCACTCTTTCCAGGCTACCGAAAAATAATCCTGTGCAAAGTCATACATGATTTTACATTTCTCCAAGTATGTGCTTATACTGAACTGTATAAGCAATATGTGCTTGTACACTTGGAAACTTAAATGTCATTGTTGCTTGAAGATGGTTAAAAGTTGCTAAATCAGGATGTGCTAAATATACTGTACTTCACCTGACTTTATTTCCCGTCCAGGGACTCTTTTCATCTATGTGCTCTGTGTATTTCCTCTCTGATAATGTAGTGTACATATGCATAGGGATTCCAACATTTTTCCAAACTGCTGGGTATTAAGACCAATACAATTATTAAAAATAAACTTTTGAAAAATAGTTGCTGCTAGATTTTCTCAGAATTACTTATTCTTATGAAACTGAAAGGTTCTGTTCAAAGCACAGTTTTGGGGTAGATAAAGGGAATGTTCATTTCTTAAATGATATCCAAACTGGAATAAGATACTTCTGCACTTGAAACGTTCTGAACCTATTCTTTGAGGTGAAGTTGGTCTAAGAAAACTTCTGCTGTAAGAAAATGTTTCCACTTTAAACTGTGTAGTACATAAAAATCAGGGCATATAATAAACTAATGAAAACAGATACTATCTCTTGTAACTTTGTCCTACTTTTTATAGCTAGTATTTCTACAACAATGTTTAGTCACTGGTTTAGCTCAACATATAATCAATACATGTAAGTGGTGACCAACTTTTTTCGTTCATGTTTATGTCCCTTGGAATTTGCAACCGTGCGAAGCGGTAAGAATATATACACCCCAGAAAGAATAAAACCAATCTTTATCAAGCTAGAGATAGTCTCTATTGCTACAATTTCAATACTGCCTTCACCAGTGTGGCTACCATAATTGGACTGCCTGACTGAATTATTTCTAAAGCATATTACTGCTTAAATAGCAGATAGATGCAACTTTTCCCTGTTAAACTAGTGAATTTCAGCAAATCATTTCTTCAAGTATTTTCACTTGGAAAAGCCATGGATTAATTAGGGAAGACTGAGTTAAAAATACTGTTCTTTTCCCTGCAGCTCTTTGCATGTGTTAGATGGTTTTGCACTCTTGCAGAGTTCTAATGATGGTAGAAAAAGGCGCAGGAGCAGAGTAACTAAAAATAGTAGGAAAGAGTAGGTGCAACAAGAAGTAAAAGACTGAGGGAGGAAAGAGAACTGAAGGAATACAAAGACAGGGCTATACTGAAAACATCGATGTCGAGCAAAGGAAAAAACAAACAACTAATACACAAAAGAGGAAAATCAGTGATTCTTTGTTAGATCTCTTTCACTGATGTGCCATTTCATCTGAAATATTTTCTCATAACATTAATTCTCTTATAGCTCATAATTTTTTGTAATATTTTGTGCAAATTTTTACGCACACAGTACCAAGGAACGTAAAACATTAAACAACTAAAAATATTATTAAATACTCATATAGCATTTATGAAAAATACTGCACTTTTCAGGTAATTTATTTAAACTAGATGCCATTGCATTGCTGGGAATTATTTAAATATGTACAGTGGTTCTGTATCCATGGCAAACAAAAGACTAAAATAATCTTGTTTTATCAATTAAGTTATATTTTAAGTTAAATGAAAAGAATCACCTTTTGAAAGCAAGAAGATATGTCTAGTCTGGATACATGTGGGGGAAAATACATATTTGCATTATGCATCAGATGACTGGGACTGTCTTGTTTGTTAGACCCTGATAAATTTGGGTCTGCACATTTATACTGATGATCTACTATTTATGGTATGGGCTTAGGACCTTGTTCTTTTTGTTGGACAGAAAGTCACTTTTTTATTTCTGTTTCTGCTCTGTGTATCATGTATGTGTGCTGTGAAATACTCGCTCTGCAAATATTTGCTCTGCAAATCTTCATCGTGAATTTTGTTGTGATGTCATGGTTTAACCCTAGCTGGCAACTCAGCCCTACACAATCACATTCTCACTCCTTTCGATGGAACGGGGGAGAAATAAAACAGTAAAAATGAGAAAACTCATAAGTGGAGATAAAGGCAGTTTAATAGGAAAAGCAAAAGCTGTGCACACAAGCAAAGCAAAACAATTAATCACCCTTTCCTGTGGATGGGCAGGCAGGTGTTCAGCCATCCCCAGGAAAGCAGGGCTCCATTGCAGGTAACTGAGTTGGTAAAACAAATGACGTGGCTCCAAATACCCTTACCCCGATTTATTTACTCAGCATGATGCCATATGGTGTGGGATATCCTGTCCTGGCTGTGTCCCCTCCCAGCTCCTTGGGCATCCCCAGCCTCCTCCCTGATGGCATGGGGGAGGAACAGAAGAGTGCTTGATTACTGTTTAAGGCCCTGCTCAGCAATAACAGAAACATTCCTGTGTTACCAACATTGTTTTCAGCACAAAACCAAAACATCACTGAGTACCAGCTACCCTGAAGAAAATTAACTCTACCAGCCAAAACCAGCGCAAATGTAGAGCTTATAATCAAGCTATAAGAACATCAATTCAGCAATTAATTCCCTGATTGTATTCCCTGTGACTGTGTACTCAGGAGAAACAACATGAAAGGTCATCAGCTGATATGACAATATACAAATGAATTTTTGAATTGTTAATTTATGAAGACAAAATCTATGCTATGAATTCTGAAATATCTAGCAAAAGTGACAAGCTTATCGTTTAGCAAGGGAATCAGTATGGTTGTCATTGGCTTCAGCATACTTGTGAGCTGAGAGAGTGATAAGTATTTTTCCAGAGACATGAAAGGCAAGTCTATGAGTGTCAAAAATTGAGAGTGCTATAGTTAAAATATGTGGAGTTATACATAACAATTTAGAGGATGAAAAGAAAGGCATCATTATCACATATTTCTACAACTCAAACTAGTAATTTATTTTCCACAGAAAAGGAAACTTGTAGGTTAAGAGAGGTAGTTTCTAAAAAGATGGTTAACACAGCTTGCTTAAAGTTGTTTAATCTAACAGATGTTTTACGTGATTTTTCTCACAAAAGGTTCCCATGTGCTACATAAGTACAGTGAGAGTGGAGGATACTCCACATATTGGTGTGTTACATTGATTCTACTGATGTCATACCGTGTTTTAACGTGCAGTCTGGCTGCATCTACCCTTTTGGAGCACAGTAACACCTAGTTGTAGGATTGTGATTCAAATTCACTAGCTGTGCAGTGAAGATACCAGATGTTCCATCCATTTGTGCTGCAACAAATGGGTAAAAAGTAAAATCTTTTTTTCATGGGAATTTGTGAGATGGCTCCTGGGGCACAGCTGAAGCCTCTGCCTCTTCTCTTACAAGTCACTTCTGAGAAGCTCCAACTGCCTGTGAAAGAACTGCTCTGGTCACAGCTCAACCTGACCCAGACCCACCTCACCTCCCCTCTTTGATCAAACTGAGGAGGAAATGCAGCCCAGAAGCACTGTGCAATTCATCCTGCAGGCATTACTGAATTACAAAGCTGTCATGGTGAGAACAGGAGAAATGGAGGCTGCAGAAGGAAAGGGAATTTTCAAAAAGACTAAAAGTCCTTTTACGTAGTGGTCCTATTGTTTTTGAGCATTGAGACCCAGGAGAATTGTGGGAAGCTTGCTTGATGGAAGGATAAGCAAGGGAGTCAAATGTACCCTTTTAGTCCAGCGGCTATAAGAACTGTACTGAACACAGTGCAGAACTGTGGGCTTGCTAGAGATGGCTATAAATCTTATTTAAAAACTAAACTTCTTCCCCTTCCACTTTTTTGTTTTGCATTTTTTTTTCTCCTCTCTTTTTTAGCTACCTGCCTAAGGGGCTTCTTGCTCCTCTTCTAACCATGTCAAGAGAGTGTGTATCAAATGAGAAGCTGATGGAGAGGACCTAGCAAAAGCGCAGAGTGTTGTGGCCTTTGCATGTATTAGAACTGCTTAATACGTCAATGTCTAATTGGAAAATGCTTATACAACCGCTTTGGCAGAGATGCTCGAGATGCTTAAGAGAAAAAAAGATTGCTAGAACTGCACAATTTGCAGAAAATAGCTTTATGCCCTTGTTATTGCCTGAAAACATGGATTTTTCAAAGGAAATGCTACTAGGATGAAAGAGAATAGAAAATGAAAGGAGCATGCATTCCTCTAGCAAAAAACACACCCTACATTTCTGTAGTGATTATTTACAGACTTTGGCATTTGAAAACTTGCATATTTTTTACTTGTGTTGTCCAAAAATGGATCTGTGCATTTAAATTAGGTTAGATGGCAATGATAATAAGATGAAAGCAATAAAACAAAGAAAACCATAAAAGGTTGGCTATGCTTGACATAAAATAATTGTCTCTAGTGGCAAAAGAAGTAACATATACAGCTAACAGAAATCATTGGATCTCTAGAGTATTACTGAAAATACAGGAACTACATATAAATCAAGACATACCTTCTAAAAATAAAAAATTTGTCATATTAGTGCTTAAGTGCTAAGTATGTTATTTAATGGTAGTTGTACTATTTTATGTAACATATGCAATAAATATTGTACCTTCATGCTTCCATATTTTTCAAGGAAAAAGAAGCAGTTGATTCTTCAAAAACCAGAAGAGTCAGTTTTAAAAACAAGGTAATCTGAACTTAAATCTTGTGAGCTACGTTTATTACCTTTCCAAAAGAATGAATGTTATGACTGCCTTTCAAGATTTTACAATAGCCCTGTCATAGCATACTTTGAAATAATTTGTAGGAAAGAGTCCCTGTTGGTGTATTTGAATATAAATAAGAACTACTTCTGGTTACTTTTTGCTTGGTCTCATATTACAGAATGATAAGTAAACCGGTAGATGGAAAATCTATATTTTTGCAAAAAAGTATAGATCGAGAAAGATTTTAGAAGAACCTTTTCTTCCTATCCTCCTTTATTTCAAGTTTTGAAATAAAGCTTATAAAACAATGAAAGAACTAAACCTCTATGAGCTGAAATAATTTAACTAGAATTTTATCAATATTTGAAAAAAGAACTCATGGATTTTTAAGAAGTGTTAAGAAAATTTATTATAAAAAGTCACACAATACAAGATCATATTCTTCCTTCACATTTAATTTTTATCAATCTGGTTCTATATGATTAATCTGGGTTTAAAAAGTGTTAATTAGACCAAAAACTGGACCACTTTTCCTTTCAGTTGCCTACAAACACTATGAAAAACATAAATATATGTAGATTTTGGAGCTCACTTTATATTGTATTATATTGCAATCAAAAATATGAACATGATAATTTATTTTTATCTTGTATTTAATGCACATTACAATTCTTTATTATTATCCTGAGTAAGTTTACAGTTATGACCTGCTTGCATTTCATTCAGTAGCATAAGGTGTGCTTACTGCTTTATCACTTATTTGAAAATATTGCTCAGAGGACAGTTTATGCATAGGTAATGTTGGCCTCAGAAATTAAAACTGATCCTGTAAAATATACAAGTTTCTGATCAGATCAGGCTATAAGGAGTTGATTTAATTATGATAAGCTAATATTTGAAACTGTAAGTCCTAGGAAAAGCATTTATGCGCTCTTAAACTGGTCCTTAACCCTTTTTGGCTTTTGTATCTAAGGGTTGTTTCAGTGAAGAATTAAGAAAAGAAACAATACTTTCTGCTTTTTGCCATCTAACAAGTTACACTGAACAAATTTTCTGTGTGGGGTAGAGGACTGCTGGTCCTCAAAGGAAAGAGCTAGGCTGAGTGAAGAAGAATTATGAAATACAGTTTTCAGTAATGGTTCAGTTTCTTGCTAATTGTTTTTTGCAACACTTCTAAGAGAAAACAGTGGGATAAATGTAAAGCTGTTTTCACTTTCCCGCTTTCTGAGATTGGTCTTTGTGATAACTGTTGCTCACAGGTAAAAAATAATCAAAAGTAATTCAGGAGTTACCAAATTGATAAATGTGTTAGGTCTACATTCACTTAAATTTTTGAAGGAATGCAGTATGCTTTTCCTTACTGCTTCAAATAAAACTGTAGAGCAGATATATAACTATAGATACAATATAGATATAGACAGATGACTATTGATACAAATGCTTGTGCTCAATGGATCAAGCAGAACTATATTTGTACAACACTGATTTTTTTTTTTTTTGCAAAAAGTATATTTATTAACACCATACATTTAGCAAATTTATGTTGCTGCTTGGTTTCAAATAGACTCCTCCAGAATTTCAGAAACAAAATATTTTGGCTTTTTGTCTTGAAAATTTCTGTTGTTTGGAAAGTCTGGTTTTCATATGAGCAGTTTCAAGGGACAAAATGGCCTAACTTAACGAATAATTTTCTTTTTCAAACTTTCAGGATGGACTGAAAAACCTGTCCACACTGTTCACAACAGAACAGAGAATTTTGAATTAACATGCTTAGTTTCATTTCTCCTGGTGCACATTGTGATATGCCTTTCTAAGAGCACAGAACTCAAATCAGCACTCAGATGTCACATGGTAAATGCATCTGGCTGAAGTTCTGATTTTGGAGTTGAAGCACCCAGTGACAACTACTTTTGGAGAAAAGGGCTTTACATCTGAAATTGCTGATTGGGGAAGAAAAGTTCGGATGTTTTCAAGTATACACTGAAGTCTACAAGCAGAAAAAGAATAAAAGTATGAAAAGCTAATCAAAACCATTGATGGTATGAAATGATGCTTGTTTGGCCGTCTCATGATTTGTTTTGGTTTTAAATTGAACCATCATTTCTACATAACCTAATAATCTCCACCTCCTTTTCTTCCAGCTGCTTTCTATGGTTTGGGAGGTATTTTTTTTTTCCACAGGAGGGGGGTGGGTGTTCTTTAATTTCTAATTGGCAGCAATGTCCTCGCTTGTGCTCAAAGCTCTGTTGGCACAGTGTTTCCAGACAGCTCCAGTGAGGACAGCAAGTCTTTAAGTAAGCTCTAGCCCTTCTCTATGAAAGACATTGCCACAAGGTTGTGCTTAGTGTAGCAGGTAATACTTATCTTCCTAGCCATAACACAGATAGCAAATACTCCAGAGCTAAAGTAACAACTAAATACGTGAGTTTGGGAAACTCAAGGAATGCTGGATACATATCCAGTGAACCCTACAAATGAGAGATTTCCAATGACAATGAAAAAATGCATGTTCCAGTACTCCAGTGTGGTTCTGCTTAATGTTGTTAATCATTGTCCTTTATCTAGCTAATCAGGCTGCAGACAGATATCTTACAACACAAGTGATTATCACTCTCAGTACTAACAGACATTGACTGAACACAGCAGTTCCTTCAAAAACCTCTAGGCTGATGTCTCCTAATGTAATTTAGTGATTAAATCTTAGAGAAAGAGAGGACCTGAGTGATGTGCAAAGGGTTATTGAGTGATTAAAAATGCTGTTAATCTCAGACAATATTTTTCCTATTTGAATGCTCTCAGTGGAATAAAGTACATATGCATGAGGTTTGAATCACTTAATTCCATATGGGCTGCAAAGGAAAACAAGATAGTTATAACTTTCATAAACTAATAGACTCCAGTTAAAGGATTAGTGTTACCTACACTAGAAAAAGCTGTGAATAACTTTAATAACTGTTACCTTCTAGCCTGATTTTTCCATTGATCAGTATTTAGGGATTGTTTTTTTTTAATTTTAAATTACTTATTTTTCTGTTATTTTTTCACCTTTTTTTTTAGATAATTTCAGAAACAGCTCAATGATAGAATATTTATTTTTCTAGAAAGTATAAGGATCTATATCCTGTGCATTAAATAAAGAAAATATCAGAGAGGAGAAAAAATAATTAAAAATATATATATAGAAAATGCCTCTATCACTCCTCTCTTCAGCAAGACAGGGGAATAAAATAAGATGGAGAACAACTTGTATGTTGAGATAAGGGAGTTTGCAAAAGTGAAACATCATGCACGTGTGCCCAAGCAAGGAAAGGAAAAAAACCCCAAATATTCTGTACTTCCCATCTGAAAATGACATCCTGCCACAGTGGTTGCTCTGGAAGACAAACATTGTAAATAACAAATGTCCTGCCTCCTCCTTTGTCCTAGCTTTTATTGCCGAGCATGGCATGGAATATCCCTTTGCTCAGTTTGGATCAGCTGGCTGTGTCTCCTCCCAAGATCTTGCCCACGTGCAGCCAGCTGGTGAGGGGGAATGTTGGAGGGGCAGTGCTGTAGATGCTGTGGGAGCACTGCTCAGCAGTAGCCAAAACACTGGAGTGTCATTAGCACCTTTCTGGCCACCAGTGCAAAGCGTAGCACTGTCAGGGTTGCTGTAGGGAAGATTTACTTTGCTTCAGCAAACCAAATATACACACAAATACTATGTTTTCAAAATAAAATTACCGTATTCTTGATTCTTTCAATCAACAATTGTTTAAAATATTTTCTAAGGGCTGCTGCTAAGTCATTAGGGTAGTATAATGCGCTACTGCATGTCTCTGTGAGGTTAATTAAATGTCTAATACTTTATCAGATAGTAAATGAAAGAGTATTTGGCATTTTAATTTAACAGATACTCTTTTATATTTCAGTATGGTGATAAATTGTTCAGAATGAAGCTAAATTTCATAATTAATCTAATAATAACAAAAAAAGCGTTTTGAAAACTTGCATAAAATCTTTTGTCTTTTAATCTTTTGAGAGTCACCTGCATGAGCCTTAGTCTGTCATGAGCATTTTCCAAAGATAAAACCAAGGCTGCTAAAAGGAAGAATGAAAGAAGGGGAGAAGGGAAAGAAAAGAAATTAAAACTCAGAAAATCATGTTTTCATCATACATACATCATTTTCACAATAAAAGGATTTGAAACAAATATATAAACATCTTTGCGAAGAAGCTCATCTTTAAATTTAGTTTGAATTTTCTAGCTTCAGGACTTAAAAAATCCAAAATAACATAGCTTAAAAAAAAAAAAGCTTCTTCATGTTCAGTTTTTGCACTAACAGATATAGATACTATATCTATTTAATGCTAATGCATACTAATTGTATAAACATACCTGTAAGTTTCTGGCTTAGTGCTGTCTTCTATCAAGTATAAACTATGCATACAAACATGTCAAATACAAACTGAAGGAAACATGTCAGCTATTTCCTATTAAATTAACTCTCTCTTATTCTTTTTCAGTACACCTACCCAAAGCAAAAAAAAAGAATTGTTCATTAAGTAAGTTTCAGAAAACCTCAAGATGTTTTACAAAACAGAAGTGTAACAGGCCTCAAATTACTTTAATTATTTTTTAATATGGAATGTTCAAATTTGGAAGTAGCTGATCTTTAAGTGGTAAACCATTTCTGATTTAGATTATATTGTTAATGACGTTCCATTAGAATGAACGTAACATAGCAACTATAGTAATTGCATCACAATAAGGAAATCTTGCCCTTGAAAGATTAAAAGCTAATTATAGAATGCCATAGTGAAACAAATGGAACTCTTTATTTCTATTGTGGTAATGTCTGAATTGCTACTAAGCATTTTTTTAGCAAAGGTACTTTCTAAATGACAATAGGCCTAACTATTCTTGTTTAAGGTCCAAAATAGTTTTGGCACAGCAGCCATGCTCAGTCTTACTGGCAAAGTTGTCTGCTGCATGTCAGTAGAGAAACAGCTCTGAGGAAAAGGTGAAGTGTTTCTTCATCAGGGTTGGATGATGAAGAAATCGCCCTCTTTTAGACTGATAATAGGAATCAGCTGGAGACCAGCCCTGATAGAAAGTGCTCTAAGTCTCACCTGCCTTGTTCAGGTACAGCCCTCTCGTTGTCCCTAGGACATCACCACAGACCTCTTGTAGGGTTCTCTCATGGTTGTGGTCATCTCTTTTCCCCTGCACCTTTTAGAAAGCTTTCAACGATAAACACTTCATCAAATAACACTTTTGAAAGGCTCATGAGTAACTTTCATTGCTGATGTGATATGTAACACTCAAAAGAACCTGATATACGTTTGCAATTTTAAAATTTTTGGATTGTCCCTCCATATTTGAACTCTACATAAAAGAAAACAAATAAATACCATAGCCTGAATTTTGTTTATCTCTTTATAATTTAAATTTTAAAGTAACCTCAAGTTATCTTCAGAGAAATTAACTAACTACTCAGTTCTATGTTATTTTCTGAAATAAAAAAGGCAAACAGAAATGTTGCCAGTGATTGCATTTTGAGTTTATACCCTCTTTAAACAGTGTAAGTATTTGCCAAGGTACTTTCAAAAACTAGTATGTGCAACCTTTCATTGGTATTTCAACATAACTGCTTGCTGTGGAAGCATGTAAAACTCTGGAACATGCATGTCTGCTTTTGTTTTAAATGTATAATAGTGTTTTATGATGCTTGCATTTTATCAGACTCCCGGAGTCTGTGAAACTATTGGGCTGCCAGTACTAGAAGGAAGCATTTTATCTTCCTGGATGGAAGCAAATGCCAGAAATGTTAGTGGGACACAGGCATGCTTCACAGCTTTCCAAAAGAACAAATGACACTGCTTCAGCTTCAGTCACTAGAAAACCAGGATTACAAGAAGCTGAGCCCTTGTCTGCTTCCTCACTGTGCACAGCAATGTTTTTTAGGGGTTGGCTACACAATGTCACAGCAACCCGGTTCTTGTGCAGCATGAATTTAAATAAAGGTCAGCACTGCAATATCTCCTCGTATGCATGCACTATTTATTTGGATACGGGTAATTTCTTTTGGAAAGAAGAAAAGCTTAGACACCCCATCTATGTATTTAAATCTTGGATAGTTTGCCTGTGAGGTGTTTCTCAGGCAGTCAGGCTTTGAAGAAGATAAACTTCTGCTGAAAAGGGACAGTGCAGAACACGGGGTTTCATAGAGAAATGAACACTAAAGCATCTCTCTGTGTTCTTGATGCAACCCCTTTGGTCTTTTTCCACACTGATCAACATTACTTTATTGTAATGAATAACTCTCATCCTGAGACACATACAGGGGCAGTCCCTTCCCTTCGTTGAAGGTAACAAGAAATTTGCCTGTAACTTCAGTAGAGACATGAATAAATCATTTATTCTCTGTTGCCGAAACACATAAAAGCTTGAGAAGTCTATGAATAGGTAGCTTCATCCTTTTTTTCTTATTTTAGACTCTATTTTCAAATGTTCAGGCTCTGTATCTTCAATGAGAAAACTTAACTAGACTGTGCTGCTTACTTAGAGTCTTGGATACTATGAATAACTGTCTCCTGAAGTAAGCTATTTTCTCAGACACTAATATTCTGCAGCAATAGAAGTACAGGCTTCATTATTTATACATTTCCTGAAATACACAACTTCCCTTTCTTTTAATGGACATAGTGAAGTGAAAACCAGAATAGCTTCAATCACATCTTGTAATCTTACAATCTATCTGTAATGTTGAACATGCTTGTTTCTTACGGTCTTTCCTTTTCCTCTGGTTAAATATACAACTGGCTGCTATTTTACATTCTCTGTAATTAATAGAATTGGGTTATACAGGACATGGGATACAGGAGAGATAATGGAACCCAATCACAGAAACGCCCTGAAAGAACCCTTCAGAGCAGTATTTAGGAATATTTGCATTGCAAGTTCAACTGCATTTTCACATTAAATAATCCTTGCAGAGTTGAATTTTTTGAAAAAGTGAACTTGGTTTACAACATTCAGGAAAGAAGATTATTAGTTAAACAGTTTTGTTTCATTATATGACTGCTAATTTAATATTCTCTTACAAACTTAAAAATAGATGTTTTCCTGTCATTTCCTTTAAAATCATGCTTGTTTGACTTCCCTACCTAAAATACTTCAAAGAACAGTTTTCTGTATGCAGAAACATTTTTTTTTTTCTGGTAGCTATAAAGATTTGTTATATTTGGGATATTTCACATTTATTATATTTTTACATATGGAGTTATTTCACATTTATTATATTTTTACATATGGAGTTTTTTTCAAAGTTACCATACCACATTACACAGGTACCACAAAATTAAGGAGTTTGGCCAGGACCTCATGAGATCATCTCATTTAACCCTCCCAGCTCAAGTAGGGTCAGCTAGAGTAGGTTAGGACCCTGCCTAGTTAGGTTTCAAATATTTGCAAGATTGAAGACTCCACAATTTCTCTGGGTAATGTGGTATTTGACCACCCTCACAGGAAAAATTTTATTACATGTAAAGTGAATTTCCTGCATTTTATTTTGTGCCTATTGCCTCTTGTCCTGTCATCGCTGAAGAGTCTGACTCCATATTTGTTACCTCTCCCCATCAGATTTTTATATGCATGATGAGACACCCCCCCCAAAAGCTGTCTCTTCTCGAGGCTGAGAAGCACAAGCTCTCTTCAGTTCCTTAATCATCTTTGTGGCCCTTGGTTGGATTTTTCTCCAGTATGTCCAATTATTCCCCTGGAATTGGGGAATCCAGCCCTAGACCCAGCACTCCAGATGTGTCTCACCAGAGCTGAGAAGAGGGGAAGGATCCCCACTTTGACCTACTGGCAGCGCTCAGCAGCCCAGGAGGCTGTGGGCCCCATTTACCAGTGACGCATTGCTGGCTAATGGACAAATTGTTATCCAGCAAGTGCTTTTTTTTCTTTTTTTTTTTTATCAAGCTTCTTTCCAGGCTTTAGTTATACAGGACTAGAGGAAACATCAGAGGTGATAGTGAGCAGACAAAGTTTCTTTAAAAATATGACTTCACTCCTACTTACATTCTTGTGATGACAGAAACCAGCCCAAAGTGGAATTTCAGCATCTTATTCTAGTTAACCTCTTTGTGTCAAATTAATTTTACTAGTATCCAATGAAGGTGAAAATGTTGGTTAGTGTGTTATTTAAAAGCTGTTTAGGGGACAGGGGTTTCTGGAGAGTGGGGGAGAGCAAAGCAAGGAGCTAATTTAGTAGGTGAGATGAAGTTACTGTGTTAAAAGGAACTGCATTTTTCATGTTTTTGTTCTTGTTTGGATTTTTTGTTGTTCTTTTGGGTTTTTTAGTTGTTTGGTTGGTTTTTTTTTTTTTTTCAAGAGAGGTGTTTCAAGGACTAACTTTGTGAACAGTTCCTCAAACTGTGAAATACAAGCCTCTGGAAAGCAAGTTCAAGTACTCTTAATCTGTGAAGGAGGTCTAATTATGTAAGTGGTAGAAGGACTGAGTAACCTGTCCTTTTTCTTAATCTAAATCTGCATTATAGCTATGTCCCTGAAATTAGAGTGTTCATTTACGAACATAACTCTGGACTTTCTTGTATCTATATTTTTCTTTCCACTATTATATGTGTATATGCCCCTTCCCGCAGCCAGCTCTGTGGCACTCAGCCACTGTGAAGTGCAAGCAGCACTTGTAAAGCCTGCTGTCTATACAGCTTGTGTGTAATTGAGCTACGCAGATGCAGCAGCTGAGTCTTTCTTAGAATTGCTGCCTGTGTGATTGAGCTGAAATACTGGAGTAGTAGTGATTATGCAGATGAATTATGCTTGTTTATGCAGGACTCTCCAGCACAAGTGAGGTTGCAAATACCCAAAAACCTCTTTACATCCCCACTGCAAGAAACATGTCTGCTTTAGGCTCCTGCACAAAACAGCTGCTGTGATAGATACATCTTTCTCTCTACTGGTCTTCAGAGTATCTGACTCTGCCTTACAGCTGCCTTTGGCCTTTAAAGGATTAAACAGCTGGGTAAGGTATAGACATTAGACTTCTACAGAGAGCTGTGAAAGACTACTTAAGTGTTTGTAACTTCTAGTATTTTAGTAGCGTTTGAATATGCTTGAAGGTAAAGCTTTAGTATATGGGAGGAGCATATGTTGTTGCTTGCTTTCAATACTAAAATGCACAAGTTGCTGTAAGAGCATCTGCCGTGTACAGGCTATGTTTGGTAAGCTACCAGCTACTGCTCTTCAAGCAAGCCAAAGCTCTCTATTAAGCCTTAGTTGTTGCTTTTGATTTTTCCATAATTGTGTCAGCACTTGATAGTGAAGAAAATGCCAATTTTTCCTTCTGCTGGAGGAGGTTTATGTTCTCTCAGTTGTTTTAGTTATTTTCTACACTTTTCTGTGTATCATTTTGTGGTATTTTATGTTAGCAAAATTTAGTTAATTCTGGATTTAAGTCTTATTTTTTTAGGGAAAAAATAAGTATATCAAAGTGTCTTGAATAAAATTGCACAGATCTCTCTGTTGGTTCCTTTATGTAAATGTCCATATTTAAAGAAGTAAAAGTCACAAAGAGGTGAGTAACATTCCTAACTTGCAGTTCCTGTCTCCTGGAATGATTTCTATGAAATCCCAGGTGATCTAGAGCAGCTGCTCAGTGCTACCAATGGAGGTATTTCTTCTCTGGTGTAGAATTACTCAGGTAGCTGTTATACAAACAGCACTATAATTTTTCCTCCTCTCTGAGACCTAAAATAAAATTGTTTAACATGATAAGCTGCCTTTTTCTTTAAGCTGAGGTATTGACAAAACAGTATCATTCTCCAGTGCTTTTTATTTCTGTTTTTATTCAATGTCTTTAGGAAAAAACAACCAACCAACCAACCAAACAAAAAAACAATAGCCAGATGAAGTTATACAGCACTCAGTGGAATCTAAGCTCCACCTGTTTTGGCGGATCTTTCTCCTGCTGTTTGTGGGTATGGGGTATGTGTTGAAGGTGGGATTTGTTTGTTTAAGATTTAACTTAAGTAGCTTTAAATGCAAGCAGTCATTCCATGAGAAGTCTCTTTTATCTTCAGGGTGTTTTGGCATTTCTCTGATAAGCAGACATAACTGTCAAATCAGATTTAATTTTTATTACACTACTCAAGAGTAAATGTCTTCACCCATGAACATCCCCTCCATTTCACTGTGACCATGCGTGTTCCACTGTTATCTTGATTTGATAAGGACTGTCTGCACTCTTATATAGCACTTACTACAGCAGTTGCTGAAAAGCTGATGTTTACTTTTAAAGCTTGGATCGAGAAGTGTCAACATATTTAAGGCAAGAAACCACTTTGCTCTCAGAATGCAAGGTTTTACTCTCACTTTTTTTGCCCACAGGACTGACAGGGCTCTGCCTGACAGGGCGCTCCTGGAAAAGTACAGACAGAGTAGAAAAGGAGTGGGGGTGAGGCGTGGAAGAAAAAGGAGTAGGAGGAAGCACAAATAGCCGCTTATTGGTCAAAATAAAATAACCCTAATCCTAAAGTGCTGCAGGCACTTGCCGTTCATCCAGCAATGTGTGACAGAAACAAGTGGATTTTTATTTAATGTTTGTGTAAGCCTGTAGCCTTTACAGGGAATTTAGTAAATTGTAACTGAATGTGTGGTCTTGAAAGAAAAAACATCAGATTTTTGTGTGACATAATAACAGACGCTACAAAAAAAAAAAAGTGAGTATTTGGCTAAGTTTTTCCCCCAGAATAGTAATTTCCTGCAAGGAGGGGTGGTGATATGACAGGACGCACTAAATGAATTCTAAGTGCTATATTTACAGGCTATTTTCTGAATCTAGCTAGGAACAGTACTTGACTCCTGGCCTTCTGACTTTATTTTTTTATACTTCTGACTTTATACACCCTTATCTGAAATATTAATAGTGAAACATTGGAAACTCATTTTGAAATACTAATACAAATAGTGCCTTTGTAAGGAAGGCTCTTTTTCTTATGTAGTATAAGATTGTAACTTTCTGAAGCGTGGAGTACTTTTTGAAAAAACAAAATACTTAACTGCTTATTGCCAAGTGGTAGGGATGAGGAAGTCATCAAGAGTCATCAAGATGCATTAGAATGCAGAATGGTTTGGATTATATTTTACTTAAAATTTGCAATGTTTTGCTGCAACCATTATGAGCTGTGTGATGTTATTAATTTCAACCATATAAGAGGAAAAATTTGTATTCACTAGTCATTTGTCCAAAGACTATTTAGGAACTGTCATATTTAAAAAAAAAAAAAAACCAACATTTTTTTTAAAATAAGAATGAAATTTCATGACATGCTGATAGTTGTAGTGTGAAGTATTAGAGCTATTTAACTGTTCTTTCCACAATGACAGCTTGATGCAAAGCTGCTAAAATCTGTGTTATTAATTGGTAAATGCAGAACTAAATAAACATGACAAAATCTAGGGCACCAGGGCAAAGTGACCTGAAATGGCAAGGTAACAAGGGAGTCTTAAGGAATAGCTCTTCTTGATTCTTACTGATATATTCCCCCAGTTAGGCATAGGAAGAAAATTTCAAGCAAGCATTTGAGTCATACTTGTTTACTTTGTCACAGTGATGATATTGGACCTTCATGTAAGAGCAAACAGCTTTGCTGCTCATTACTGAAATCTGAAAGAAAACAGAGGTTTGCAAGGATTAACTTGTGGAAATCCTCTGTGCCATAGAACGCTGCAATAGCAGCAGATGCTGACTGGCCTGTGCAGCAGTGCATGCTGCTAGCTTTGGTGCCCAGGCTCAGCAGCTGCTTGGAAGAAAATAAAAATGACACCATATTTGAATAGTACCAAACTATAATGACAGTGCTTTATGCCAAGCACAATGGCAAGTTAGAGCACTCCACCAAGTTTTGCATGATCAATGTGCTGCAATGTGACAATTAAAGATCATTTGGGTGAAGTGGTAACTGTCATGTCCAGCCAGTAGGGAGTGTTTGACTACCAGTTTGGGACATGAGCATATGGCTGCAGTCCATGAAGGTTGATGCAGTGATCCTTCTGAATTTGCAGCTGTACCTCATCTGATGATAAAGTAATTCAAGAACCATGAGTTAAAATTGCTAAAATATTTCAAGGTGTCAAAACAAACTCTGTAAGCATGCAAAAGTGATGTATTTCTTTCAACTTTATATTGTCATCTATTCAGCGAAATTAGATATATACTTTTTTCTGTAATATTTGCACTCCTCTAAAATAAATACCAGCCCATTTGAAGGTTCCTTTTTTATTACTTACAAGAAAGTGTTTCTGCCCATACATTACACTTATTGGCAATGGTATCAATACGTCTATCTAGGCACTAATTCAGTAATTTATTTATTTAATAATTTCAGGATTTTACTTTTTTTTTTTTTCAGAACTGCAGAGAATCTTAGTTTATTGTAGGAATAGTGTCTTGAAGAAAGTAGACTAATACAGCATAAAGGCTTCTATGCAAAAAGATTCTGAACAACTTAATTTGAAAACCATAGCCCAGAATAAAATTTTGCTTGTTGAGAGCCCAGAGAAGAACATCTGTGTGCCCAAACCTCATGGAATTATTTGAGGACTAAAGAGAATGTGTTTTCCAGGGAAACAAGTCAATATTGATCCAGAATTTAGAGACTGACTGAATCAGACATATTCTACTATTTTAACTTACACATTTTTTCTGGAGGTGAAGGGAAGGGATAGATGAATGTTTTAGGCCAGGTGGAAAACATCTAGGTAAAACCTAGAAAACTACAAAATCAGGCATGCTTTTTGCAGACTGGATACCTCTAAAGGCTACAAACATAACATTGTCCTACATTAAAGTGGTAGTTGGAGGGGAAAAAAAATTGCTGAATTTTAAACTAAACCTCTACTGGGCAGGTCTGTTTACCAAAATGTGTAAATGTACCTCTGTGAAGAAAAAGAAACAGTGACATATATACCTAATGTCTTCTCTGCTCAGTTAAACCAACTATTACCACCAATACTGAATACAGTTGAGTGAAGATAACATGAGCAGCTCATTCTGCTGAGAATTTTACTTAAACACCTACTATCTAGGTATTTAATTTAATTTAATTAACTAACTCAATTTCTGAGACAACAGACCTGATTCTAAATGTTCATTACTTTTCACTTCATATCAAGGGCTTCGTAACAAGGAGCTTTGCTTTATTTCATAAATGTTACAGTGGGGTTTTTTTAAGAAAAAAGTTAAGTTCACTGCTGATTTCAAAAGATGGCACTTTCCTGAATTGCCTGCATCAGTTTGGCATCACCCTGTGTTTTTCAGAGGCTAAGCCATCAACAACCTTTCTGCTTTAACTGATATTTGGCCTTATGAGTTGCCATTAATTTTCTTTCATTAAGCTTTGCCATCCTTTTTAGCAGGGCAGGTATCTCCACTTCAGTTCTGACAGATTTGCCTACAGCCAAAGGTTTGTTTAATAGGACGTCTGGAAGCATTGGGCAACCAATACGATAATTATCTAAATAATTGCACTACATATTGCCAGCATCTAAGATCAGATGGCCGGTGTGTGCTTGGATAATCAAGACTCCTTTCTCCCAGTTTCCACCTTGATACAGTTAATTTTGTCTTCATTGGAGGCAAGTGGGTGGTTTCTGTAGTTGAATTGTAGCTATACAATTGCTGTTTTATTAATACTATTGTAGAATTTATTCTTTTTCTTACAATCTTATTTAAAGTGGAGCTATCTAACTGCAAACATCAAACATAATTACTATGCAGTGTTAGTTTACATTTTAATGGAAAAAAACACACCTATTTGACTTCCTTATTTTATGGATGAAGGCATCTCATAGCAGGAGCCTTTTTTTCCCCCTGCAGTCATTGAAGCGGGATCTTTTTGCCAACAGGTCTAAAGTCCTTTATCCTACAGCTACTAGTTTCATTGCCCACTTGAGCAAATAAACCATTCACTTTAGGGAAGAAATTTCTCAGCACAATTTTAAGAAGGTACTTGAAAAATATTACCAAACTGCTGTTTCTTAGAATCATAGGCAAATCAACATTGTGAACAAAAGATCCAGATGATCTAATCATGAATTACCTTCATATCAGGCTCATCAAGGAAAGATTGAGCACAAAATGCTCTCATAAATATTTTGTATCAGAATATAAGCTTTAATGTGCTTTTATATATATGTGCATACATCACATAACACAATACACTATATAAACCAAGTATTTTAAAGTAATATGGCTGTCTTAGACTCAAGTTATCTACAGTGAGCAAAATCCATTCTGTCAGTATAACCTTAAATCTGCCTCCAGTTGTGCATAGTACTACACATTGCATATAGGAATTGTTATACATTGGTACATATATACATTGATACCTTTTCTAGACCTGCTTTGTGCGATGGTGTATCTATGAAGGTTATAATGTTTTGTTTCAGTGAACTTTTTTACTTAAGTATATTCCTGGCTGTAATCCACTGTGATTCAATTTTGCTTGTGATTTCACTTGTCTTTCTTCTCTGATAAAGCATCTTATGTGACTACTGAAATATGACTTAGTAGGTGGAACGCAGTAGGTATTGAACCATTGCCTGTGCAGTGGATCAACAAGCATCATGCACATGAAGCATAAAATGTGTAGTGCAGGGTAATTTTTGTTTTAACCAGTTGTAAGGCCTCCGTGCATACAAGTCAAAACATCCATCTGGCACCCAGCACCAGATCTCTAATGCAAACTGCTTTTGGAACCTGATAGGCAGAATTTCATCCCAGCAACCACCAATGGATTTGTTTGTAATTATACCTGTTACACGCTATAATTCTATAATAATATTATGAAATCTAGGAAGTTACTAAGGCTTGTTTTGATGCCCTGGGACCTCATCAGAAAGAATTCTTTAATATCATGTGCTAGAGCATCATGAGATGTCATTGAAATGAATGGTTCATTGTCTCGGGCTCCTGGAACTCAAATGAAGCTAACAAAACAGCATATCCAGCTGACAGGCAACACTTTCCATTTGGAAATACCTTATTTGGTGATATAACTGTACAAAAGCTATAGACTGACATTTGATACAAGCAATTGAGGGTGACTGTGTTACCAAGACTGAAAAGTACTTGAAAAAGCTTTCAAAACTGCAGTTTTGTTAAAAATCATGTGATAATCAATCTATAAATATGACATTTGAAGTATTACTAAATTTTTCTTCTAGAAACATTAAAAAATAGAGAACTCATTTTCACTTTGGCTTAGAATGCTGTTCTTTATTAAGAATCTAATTTCGTATTTGAAAGTAAACACTGAATGCAACAAAACCATAACTTTATACAGGAGCTATCAATATTGAAAAAAACCCAGAGACCACAAAACAAAAAAACCTAGACAGCCAAACATAAAACAAAACCCAAACCAAATTGTGTGGGAGAGTGTTTCATTACACCTAAAAAAAATAATAAAAAAGAAAATTGCCTGATTTCATTGTCTGTTTTGGAGATAAGGAGCCAGCTAGCTGGAGTATGCAAGTGAGCTGAGTGGGTGTACAAAGCATTTCTGTTACTGATTCCTAGGATGGGTCATTCTTAAATGAAGGCAGGAACATGGTTCAACAGTTTTGTGTCAGTAACACCATGCAGCTATTGCAATATGACTAAAACTTGCAACTTAGAGAACGAAAAAACTTATAACTTACTACAAAGCAAAGGACACTTTATCCTTGGTCAAGATACATAAATATGGACATATGTATACAGAAATGTGTATATACATACATATTTATGCATGTATATATTTATGTCTTTACATATGCACATCTGCAATGGATGTATGTAAATTTTCCAATAGTGATTAAAAAAAGAGAGGGCATATTTATGATAAAGATATAACCTGCTCTTTTTTTTTTTTCCTAAGGATGTAATTTACAGCAGGTTAATGGAACAGATGCTAGTTTCTGTCAGAGACGGGGCTACAGTGTGTTCACAGCCAACAATGTATCCTCATGTTAATTGCCACGACTTATGTATAACTTATGTAATAATTGAGAATTCTAAGACTTCTGCTTTTATAGATGTGGGGAGAGCAGTAAAGGAGAATCTCATAAAGCTAACAATCATCTTAGCAATGACAGCTGGGGCTGATAGCACTGTGCTTCTTTCAGATGTGTGATTTATGTGTTTTTAACAGTGCTTTGACATTAAAAATTCAGGTTCAGAAAACACAGAATGCCACCCTTGAACAAAGAAGTACTGAAAACCCATATATTGTATCTAGTAATAATGCACAGCCTATGCTCATTATTGATATTCTCCAATAAACTGCATGTGTTCAAGCATATAATGGGAAATTGAGCTAATTCTTGGGCTAGTTGTCTGCTCCTCTTTCCTTACACTCCTACTATCTCATTCAGAAAGAAAACTTACACTGAATTTTGAAATATACATTTTATAATTTAATTCAAAGCTATTTAATTTTTATACATTCAACTTAGTTTATATTTTAATTCAAAACTTTAATTTTTCTTTATTTCTCTTATTTTGATTTCATTCTAGCAATTTCTGTCATTATGCAGTAGTCTTATAAGGAAGATGTGGATAAATATTTCTCTAAGTATGGTACACTATAATAATTTAATTAATTACTAGAAAATTAGCTCTAGTGTGATACTGAACAGTAATTGGCTTCACACCTAGTTGCAGCTTTGGTTATTTCCAAGGAAGTATTTCTGTGACCCTGTCTTTCATTTCCTCCCATCTCCTGTGATCTCCCATATATCCTAAGAGATTACTTTGTTGGGAGCTTTGAATCCTTTTAGAAACAAAGCAAGCATGTGTGCCATAACAACCACACTCATCGAATAGTTCATAGTTTAAGAAAGTGATTAAACCAAAGACCTACTCAAAGTTATTTGAAGAAAATGTTTTCAGACTTGTTTCCCCTGTGTTTTGTCCCACTAAGGGAAACTTTGTGTAAATAAGTCAAAGAATAGGGAAAGGTATTCTTTCAGATGAGGTACCTTTTCCAAAAGATGTTCATTGAAAGCAAATGCAAACCCTTCTTTGTACTTGAAGTAGTATTGCAACAGCTACTGGGGCTTCATCTTTTTTCACATAAGTACCTTTTATGCCACACCACTGACTTACAGGACCATGGGCATTCAGAGATCATGTATGTCACTGAACATACTAGTACCTTTGCTCTGCCTGACATAGTTTATGGCATCTAGCAAGGGAAATAAGGAGATAGGGTTTTTTTCCTAAGTTTTAAAAGAGGAATGACATCTCATAACTCTTGAAAAACAAGCAGTAAGAAAGTGTAAAGAAAACTACCTTCTTGTGTAAAGAAGGCAGCTTTAAAAATCCTCAAGACCCTTTAACACAAGTAGTGTTTTCTGAACATTTGGTTCATGAATTCATTTTAGTGGATGTAGCTCATAAACAACCTCTGTCACACACTGTAGATGCTATTCCATATCAAACCAGTAATTGGCTGTTAAGTTGTCTTGAGTGAACTCATCTGTAGGCAGTTCATCTCCATGAAATTAAGTGACAAAAACAAAAGAACAATTCTCTTTTTCTAAGTATGATCAAATTTTCAATAATGAACAAGTTATTTTTCTTGAATTATATTTCTTTGCAGGATAGCTTTTGCACATTCAAGTCTTGGAGGTGAAAGAAAGGATGAGGATCAGCTTGTATGGATATCTGCACCTTTAATTACATGCCGCTGTTTGAGTGAATCTTTCAGGCTGAAAAACCTTTGTGCAGCAATGATTGAGTGACAGGGCCTGCTAAGATGCACATTTATTTCAACAAACCCTTTTTTTGGGTGTATGTCAGTAGCTTTGGATCAAGTCTGAGGGTACTAAATAATGACATATAAGCATAAATTGCTTACCTAATATTCCTCCTCTCTTCTCAGCATCTGGAGAGCCTTACTGTTGAGTGTACTGTTTCAGGGTACCTTACTGACATTCATACTGAAAACCTACTACTGACCTTTCACATTCTCTCTGTACTGTCCAAAACAAGGTTACTGTGACTGTAACTCCATAGGATTGTCAAAACCAGCTTAAAAGCCATCTAATGGAACACAAACAATTTTAGTGTCTCAGCATGTGCAAACTGGTGGGAGCCTCATTGGATGCCTCTGGCAAATTACATTTATTTAATAGCTGTGCTTTTAAGTCAGAGGGAAGTGTGCAGCAGCTGTTCACCTGGTAGAAGAAGGGTGTTTTCTACTGAATGCTGAACTGAGACTCTGGGGTTTTAGGAGGCTTTTCATTTCCTTGCAGTTACATGTTTCATGCCTTGCAGTTTTCCTCTATTTCAGCTTATTTCTCAATGTGGTGTCAGGAACATGGCTCAACTGTTTGGTGTCGACAACACTTGATATTATAGCCAGCTGAAGTGTTTTCCTGTCCCCACAGCTCTGCAATGTTCTGTGAGTTCCAGGAGGCTCATGCAGTTTCTTAAACTCTTTTCATTTAGTCTTACAGGTACTAGCTGGTAGACTAGACCAAATTCAGTATTCAAGCACTTCTGCCCTTTTAGTATGCCCCCTTTATGCTGCTGAATAGTCTCCTACAAGCTAAAAATATCTGTTCTATATCAAGCTGTTTTAATCCTTTTACAACTGCTGTGGATTTGTGCCTTACCCTCAGTAGTCTGGCAACTGAGAAACAACTATAGCCTGGCCCAGGATCTTAAGGTATTGATGCACTTCAGCAAACAGGTGACTTATTTTTCTAAATGTAGGATTTGACTTGGGTAATAAAACATATCCAAGTCTGGAGTTTTAATATAGTTTCAGATCAAAGGGGAAGTGAATTTAAACTAATCCACCATTATCATTAAAACTTGATCAGATACATTAGTCATAAGGTTTTAACTGAAAATAACAAAGGAAATGAGACTAAGTAATTGACAGTTTTATTTTATTGAACAGAATATGTTCACTCTCCACTTTTTTTCCCCGTTTTCCCCTACCAGGATAGACACTCAAGGACGATTTCCTTAAAATAAGCTGTGGAAAGTGAATGCTATCTAGTTGCTAAGAGGTAACTATTTGTCTCTCTAAGGAAAGACCACTTTGGCTGCTATGTAAAAGACCTCAGTTACAGATCTCTGCAGTCACATTTTTGCCTAGAGATAATGTGCCAGAAAAAGCTTTTATACAGCAATACATATCAGTAGATTAAACTAAAAGCAACTCTATTAAAGCAAGAACTCCTAACAATGTTATTTGTCCTTCAGACTTGTGGATTGTTTTAGGAAAGCCATTACTTGGAAATATTAAAAGAAACAAAGGAGAAAGAAGCCTTCCAGTTTTTAGGAATTTCTGTATGAACAGACTCAGGTATCTGAAATTTGTGTATCTCGCATGCTATAGTGCAGTTTTATTGTCAAATGTGTGTGGCAGGCTCAGGAAAGGGGAGAGTATAGTTTTGGGGCAGGTGGAGATGTTCATTCTCTAAGGTTGTAGAGAGTACCAAGTTCTTGAACATGTAAAGTATGCTGTTCTATCTCTCTTCTGTTCAAAATCAAAGGTTTTCTCCTATAAGATTTCTCATCATGTATCCTAAGAAACTCCACAGGAGGAAGAGCCTAAATGGCTTCTTTCAGTGTTCTGTGTACAGAACTCTCTTTATTCAAGGACAATACTGAATCAGCATTGATAGGTCAGAAAACCTATAAAATGAGTCAAAAGAAAGAAAATAAAAAGTACATAATGGCATGTGAGCAATTAAAATGCTATTTTGGGGTCACATCACACTGCTAGCTCTGGCTCTTTTTCACTCTGCTTGCTTGAAAGCACAGCAAATCTAAAAGAGCACCATTTTATAGTGAATATTACTCAACAGAGATGCGGATCCGGATATTATAGTCTTTGATATAGTCTTTGATGTAAGGTCCCTTCTAAGATTAGACAAAGTAAAACTGCCTGAATTGATCTTAAGCTCATAGTTGCCTCATGTTATGGATGACTTAAAATTCTAAATTATTCCTGTTGGTTTTGTATGACTTAAACCATCTTGCTTATAAGAATAGTCTCACTGTCTAATTATGTTTTGATTCTCTTAACTCTATAGATACTCATTTCAGAAAACAGAGCACCAACTATTAATGAATCTGCAAAGACACTTGTTGTCTGTGGGTCATCTGTACATAAGCATCCCACTTGCACTGAGTAACTGTGCACCATATCAAGGTGAGAAGTGATTATTTCTGAGAGCTCAAATGAGGTAACCAGACTAGTGTGTCTGTCTTGTCCTTGGTCGTGGTAATGCTGCCTTGAGTTGGATGATAGACTGGCTTTATTTTGGCAAAAAAAAAAAATAGGACATTCAAAAATTTCTATTTATTCTCAGAGTATATGGCTAGGAAGGATATCAGGGACCTTTTCAGGGTCTGGGTCACTTTTCACATGTCCCACTCAACCGACCATCTCATATGTTCACTACACGTGCCAGTCGTGGGAACCTGTTTGGATAGTTTTTCTCCGTGTCATTCTGCTTTCTTCAATCTCAATCTCCTTCGTTTTGCTGCCACATAGTAGCCAGAAAAATGTTGAAAACCAAGTTAGCTGGTGAAGTTATCTCATGTCTCACTCTAGAGACTTAGATTTCGAATCATCAAATTCCCATGGCATACTGACCTTTTGTTTACCATCTTTCTAACTCTTTGGTACCTTTTCTTGCAAACAAACAGTAGAATTACTTGTTCTTGGTGGAGGTTGGGGGGTGGTGGAGGAGCTGTTTTGTTTCTGTTGTACTCTCTAGCATAACATTTCCATTCTAAGCAAGACCATTGGTTGCCAAATCAATATTCATGTATGTGCATGTATTGATATATTAGTTTGGCAAGCAAAGATTGTTTGTGGAACATAAATCCTGAATGTAACTGATGTGACTTGCAAATATTCGTTTTATCTTGTTTCTGTGTTGTTTTGCTATTATGCTTTAAAAACTTCTTTTAAAAAAAAAACTTTTAAAAAATGCATGCAGAATAACAGAAAAAATCAGTCAAACAAAAACAAGTGCCTCCCCCCCAAAAAAACCAATCCCAAACAACACAGTTGAAAACATGCCTTATTTCATTTGTTCAAGGGACATCCTATACTGCAGTTTACTTGACTCGAGGACTATTGTGAAAGTTAATTTCTGTTTTTTTAAAAAGTGCTTTTTGTAATAAGCTTTTGTTTTTATTGGAGGGATGAAGGTAGCAAAAAAAAGTGTCTATTTTTTGGAAGACAGGATGCTAAATTAATAATTCCTCCATCATTATTTTCTCAAGACCTAGAATACTGCACGGGCTTTAGCAACTGTACGTTGTCATGAAGATGTAGCTGATTCTTAACAAGCCACTTGTAAAGACAAAGGAAAGTACTGTAGCCCTTTATGTATTTTATCAAAGTGTTAATCCACACTCTAAATGTAATATATTTTACCTGGTAACTCAATGTTTTAATAGTGGATTTGATTTAATTAAATTGAGATTCTGTGCAAGTAAAGTTAATTCTAATTATCAATATGAAAATTAAATTAGAATAAAAATTAATATTTACTTTCATAACTATTTATGAACATAGGCTATTTGACAAAATAATCCATGGCTATTCTGGATTCATTGATATCTCAATTAATTGTAACACCTTCCCTTCATTATGTTTCACTTGGACATTTCAAGGGACAAATATAAGAAGCTGAGGCACCAGGAAATACATTTACATATACTCAAAAACAGCACTTTGATAACATTCATCCTTGAGCAGCCACTGGAACTGTAAATATTGTATGAGCAGTTAGACTGGCACACCTAGAGCTGCATAACCACGAGTGGGTAACACCAGGAATTTTGCATATAAGAGCAGATGAAAGCTCTCAAGGTCAGGATAAATGTAAAGACCATAAAACAACATGGGAGGGAGGGCAGAGGGCATATTGTTTATATACACCTGCACACTTATTTTAACCAGTTCTGTGTTGAATTTCTATCCTGTTTTTGTCTGGGATAGAATTAACTCCCTTCCTAATAGTTGGTATAATGCTGTGTTTTGGATTTAGGATGCGACTAATGTCAATAACACAGTGATGTTTTAGAATCATAGCATCATTAAAATTGGAAAGGATCTCCAAGATCATCGAGTTATACCTTTGAGCTTTTGGCTATTGCTGAGCAGTGCTTAAACTAACTTATGAATTTCTCTGGTGCTCATCCCACCAGTGTGGAGGCTGATGGTGTACAAGAAATTAGGAAGGGACGCAGCTGGAACAACTGACTCCAACTAGCCCAGGGGATATTCCACACCATGTGGCATCATGCCCAGCAAATAAAGAGGGAGGAAAGCTGGCTGGGCGCCACTGCTTGGTAACTGGCTGGACATTGGTTGGGGGTGGTGAGCATTTGCGTTATAAATCACTTGTTTTGTATATTCTAATCTTTTATATTTATTATTATTTTCCCTTCAGTATCTGTCTTATTAAACTCTTAAATCGTGCATTTCAATGTTTTTTTTCCAATTCCCTCCCCCATCCTGGTGGAAGTTGGGATGCGGTGAGCAAGTGTCTTTTTGGTGTTTATCTACTGCTGGGTTAAACTGTGATGTTCTCACATCCATATGAGTTACTCTGGGAGCAATTAGGTAGGACTCTTTTTTTTTTTTTTTTTGGGCAAGGGTGGTGTTTTGTATGTTTGTTTTTTGGTTTGTTTTAGTTTCTCTGTAACAGATAGAACATTAGCATAAGTAACTTGACATATTTAGATACAGAAAAATCATAACAATGTTCAATAATATATTTTATATAATTTTCTATTAACTATTTCTCAAGTATGAAAAAAGGCCTAAATGATACTGTATAAGATACAGTATCTTATTGGAATCTTATTGGAACAGTATGTTAGGGTCTCTGATTTTGCATTATTCTGAACTAATTGTTGCAGCAAATATTTAGGCGCTTTTTTCTGGGCTTGTTAACAGGCTTTAGGTTGAGTGGTCAGCTGAGGTAAATGGAATTGCTGATTTTGTCAAAGAAGTGGTTTCTTAACTGGTATATTTTAAGGAGACATGACTAAGTCTGATTTATTAACCAAACTGAAAGGATTTATTATGCTCGTCTCCCCATACAATGAGTTTTTGTAAAACAGTTATGCTGATTGGAAGTCTTGGTGAAAAATTTGTTTTCTTTCTCTTTGCAGAAGCACCCGTAACATCAGGAGCTTTGGGTTTTTTTTGCATAAACTGGCATTGTATTATTAATATCAGTATTCTTGCTATATATTTATTAAATTCTCTTCACCTAATTTATTTCCTAAAATTACCTTACAGTAATCTCAGAACTAAAATGTTTTGAAGGCTTGAAAAATATCAAACTAGCTGAAATACTTACAATATATAATGGAAGGACTAATCATTTTCATTAGTAGCTATCACAATACTTCATCTGTGATCCTTTTAGACTGCAGGTTGTACACATCAAGTAGGGTACTGTAATTTAATCAATGGGCACATTGAACTCTATCTCAATGCTCGTAAGTCTTGTGCAAACTGAGGAGTAAAAATGTTTTTGGTACATATAATTGAAAGAGAACTAATGAACACAAGGGAAAGATATCAAGTGCCACTTTTTAAAATGGAAGTGCTAGAGAATCAATTTTCTGCAGACAATTGTACATACACTCTGAACTTGTTGCTTTAATTTCACAAATACTATAAATAAATGCAGTTTCTACATCTCCCAGTGGAATGTAAATAGCAACTGTTGTTTACATGCTTACTGCCTGGAGACTCAACATGGAGCTACAGAACGAAAAAATATTGCTGAACAATAACCATCCTGTAGTGAAAATTCTCCTTTCTAATGTAAGCTTTATGCACAGACTATTTATGTCTCCCAAGTTCAGAAGGAATGAAAAATCTTACCATTACAAAAAGGTCAAACCACTTGCTTTGAATACTTTTTAGAATAAGCATTTGACAAAACAAATCTGGAAGTGTAGATCTGCTTATCCATGGAAATGGCAACATCTTCGCTGATTTTTGAACTGTGTGAATGTTTGGCTCTGGTCAAACTTAAATGACTACACACACTCATGCACACAGACACACACTCTGCCGTATTATCCACTAGGGTGCTATATTGTCTGTGTTGTCCAAATGTGAACAATTACATAGGGTGGTAGAGGGCTGTAGAAGAAGAGAGACTGTAGGCAGAGAACCTGGGGAATTCATGCCCTAAATATTGCTTTTTCATTTGGGTAAAATAAAAAAAAGGGGTTGGGGCAGGGATCAGAAAATTGTAATTTTATTGTGGGAAAATCATTGAATACAACTTTCCTGTTATTCGTCTAAAAGGCTTTCCAATTTGGTTTTAACTAAACAGATTGCACCCATAACATTAAAAAAAAAAAACCCTAACAAAACAAAACAAAAAAACCCAAAACACAAAAAAGCATCCCCAAAACAGCAACAAAAATCTACAGTAAAGCCAAACAAACAAAACCCCCAAGCTTTTAAAATAAATAATAAAAAACCCCCTCTAAGTCTACTCACTAGATTAGGTATAAGTTATGCATTCAGTGTGCTAAGCTTGAAATATATTGTGTATAAATTCTGTTGGTGTAAGACGTTTCTCCTGAGTTGACACATGCATATGGTTTTTTTTCCAAAAAACAAAACAAACGCTAGCAACCTCAAGTAATTTTTCCATTTTCAAGGGTAGTTTGTAAATATCAAGATGATGGATTTATGTGAATGAACTCATAAATATTCCAAGTAGGAAACATTCTAGTCTCTACAGCATTTGAACTTGTTTGACTTGTGGATATCAATGTAGTCTATTGGGAAGCCACTCTTCTGTGACTTGTTTTCATAACTAGCTTTCACTGGAGCTGCTTTTCACACTTCTCCTTGTGTGACTAAAAATAGTTATACAGAGACAGCCAATAAAGCATTCAAACAATAATACATAAATCTTTGTCAGCATTCATTAACATTTTATAGAATGCAAAATACTTGAATGAAGTCAGATCTTTGTCTAAATCCTCCTTGCGAACTAATAGTGAAGACCCCATAGCATTTTCTGTAGTGACATTAATGATGGATAGATGGATTTCTTCAATGCTTGGTCCTCCAAAGTGCATTGTATGTAATGATTTAGCACAGGATGGATTTTCTGTAGGCTTTCACTTCTAAACAGGCCTCTCTCTGCATACTTCTGTGATGCTCAAAAAATATCTTCTCAATAAATACACCCTTTTTGATGAGTCCACTCCAAAAATTGTATCTGCTATGAAAGGTATTTCCTGTTTGTAATTAAATAGGGCTGTCTCAGTTCTGGGTGTAACTGATATAATTGATGCAGGCTTTCTCTTTGTATGCTCTCAGTTCAGTAGCAGAAAAAATAACTGTGGGGAGTTGTAGGTGTGTCTAAGAGTCTTGCCATAAGCAAGTAAATGGTATCTTTAAAAATGGATGTATTAGGATGGATTGGAAACCAACAAACCTCATGCGTAGAAATCTCCTGCTGTGAGAGCAGATGAGTAGAAAAGAGATCAACAGTAGTGGGAAAGCCAGCAAGCCAAACGTTAGTACAAAGAAATTGTCCAGGGAAGGAGTTGCTCTCTGCAACATTGTGTGAATGAGAGGCACAAACCAAAAACTGGTGAAAAGCAGAGCATCTAAACTAGGCTTAGGAAAAACTTAGAAATATGAATATCAATCATGTTGATTTAAGATACGATCTTTAGGAGCTAGTGGGCAGAGGGACCAACTGTTATTTGAAAGCTATGGATGTACAGAAAACATTTATTTCATGTTGTTATCTAGTGGCTATTGGAATGGAAAGAGACCAATGCTGTGAAAAAGCAATTGAAATAGTAGAGATTTTTCATTTAATTTTGGTTTTGCTTTGACTCCTACTAGGATTGGGAACATCATTTTTTTTTTATTACAATACTAGAACTACATTGTTCCTGTTGTGTTAAAGTGAAAAATAATGCTGGGAGGGATTTGGAAGGGAAAGAGAAGAAATGGTGAATTTTATGCATTATCATTTATGTGTTATCATAATTATTTAAAACAAACAACAAAGCAAAGCAGAAGAGTAGGAAGAGTGAAGGGTAGGAGGAACAATTGTAAAGCAAAATAAGAACATATATTTATACAATTGTATAGCAGATGTCAGTGAGAATACTAAGTAGATAAAAGATCTTTCTCAGTTTTGTCATGCTAAACATGAAATAGAATTTTTCATTGCTGATACTGTGTAGTCATGAATTCTACATCCCATCTGCAGCATACTTCCACTGAAAAGGAACTCATTTATTGCTTGTGTATTTACTTTCTTCTCTATTTGATGGTAAGCGGAAATCAAAGCTTTGACATGTTTCATATATATACACCGAATAGGAAGCTTTGAAATGCAAAGACAATCACTGCTCATTAAAAAAAAATAAATAAAAAGAATTCAACCACAAGAAACAAACAAACAAAAGAACAAACCTAAACTGAAGAATGTTTGAGAGGATGAGGTAAATGTGACTGGTAAAATGCTTGTCAAAAGATTAAAGAAAGTGCGTTCTGGGCACTTGAACTATAGAAATTGAAAACAGAAGCTAGATGCAAATGCTTTTTCTAAACACCAGTGGCCTTACTTGCACTGATCTCCCTTGGTATGAATAATAAGTGACTTCTGCTCAGAGTGGAAGATATGCAGAAGGAGCTTTACCTCCTGTAGGGAATCTAGACAAGTAGCACCTCCCCATCCCTAAATTTTTTTTAGCTTTGTGAAACTTTGGTTCCATCCTGATGTGAAGCCCTTTGAATTTATTGCATATAAGACCTTAGATGACATTTTTGTCAATATCCTGGTGACAGTCAACACACATCCAAGACTGAGGAGAAAAAAAGAAAAAAAAATACTTGCTAGTTTATCAAGCAAGTCTTGAATTCAGTCTCTCTTATACTGTGAAAGTTTTATAATAATTATCTTTAATGACTATCTGCTTACAATTTTGTGAAATGTGATCACCTTACAATAGTTCTAATGTATGTGCAGTATCATCCAGAAGTCTCAGAGGTGGGTATCTTTGGATCTGAATCAGCATACCTAAGCAAGTTTAGTTTAATCTTGACTATTGCATAGCTAATCTTGCTTACTTTTTTTTTAAAATACTTCTCCAGTGGAAAAAATTGAATACATTTTTATCAGAAAGCCTTTGTGCCTCCTAAAATTATTAGATGGTGAGCATAATTAAGTTACTGTATTTATAGGAGCAAAATAAAAGCCATTCTGGTAATAAGAATGCCAACAACTAACCACTTGAGGAATTATTGATGGAACTTGCTGTAAGGGAAGCAATACATGAGTGTAATTGAATCCTTTAGTGTGAGCATAGACACTATAGTAAAGAAGTACAGAGAACATCATATTTCTGTGTCAGTTTCCCGAAAATACTGATATATCATCCTCTTGAGATTCATGGCTTCTTAAATGGAATAGTACACTTTCATGCATGAGGTGCACTTAATATTGGCCAGCACCGTGGAAGATGGAGAACTCTGACCCACCAGCATTTTTCACTGTTCTTGTCTGATCTAGTTATGGATCTGCATGTCAGCCGTGTTAGCCAAATATCCACCAGTCTTTCTCTTAAGGTCAAAAGTCTGTGCACTCTGTTACCAATATCAATGATCTGGCATAGATAACAGAGAAAATCTTAAGATCCAAAATACTCCCCCACAAATAACAGAGAGTATGCACAGCTGCTGAGCACCACTATTCTTAACATTAAGTGAAATTAAAGGTTAGTTTGCAGTGAGGGTAAACTGATGTACTTGTGTTGTCAGAGCTGCGAAGGAAAGCAAGGTGCAGTAAAATATCTGGTGCTGCAAACACCTTTAGATTTCTTTTCAAGCATTGAAGCAGAACATGTGAGGTGTTGTTCTGAGAGTGGTAAAGGTAAAAAGGACTCCTGGCTTCATTAGTACTCCTCATGTCTGGGTGGACTCCCTCTTGTGGTTCCTTAATATTTGTAACTGAAGTACTGAATATAGACAGGCAGTACAGGTATGGGAAACAGGAAAAGAGGAAAATCATTCAACCACTAAAGGCAAACCATTATTTCTCAAGGTAGAATGTGGACAAGAAATAAGAAAATAAGTTCTCTAATAAAAAGAGTTTGTTAAATAGCTTATCTGAAAATAAAATAATTTTTTAAATGCTGAAATGATGTGCTAATCAGGGTGTTTATTAATGTAATGCATAAAACTAGGATGTATCTCTAGCAGACAATACTGCAGGGTTCAGACATGAAGAATATCATTATAGTAAGAAGTACAGAAACATTTTAGAGTTTGGTAGCAAACTCAGTTGTTTGCTGTACGATTTGTTGAGTTTATAGAACTCATATTTGAACTCAACCTTTTATAAAATAAGGCACCCAAGTTGTCACGTGTCTGTGATATAGAATCACTTTTTCTAAACAACATAGAAATATACAAACACTTTCAACAATAGTTTAAACCAAAAACTTCATTGGACTTCCCCCTTTCTGTGTCCAAACTTGAAAGAATTGGACTTCTGTAACATATCTTTTTTGAGAAAGACTGACTTGGAAACTCTTTGCCACGGAAGTTCTCTGGTGCAGCTCTCCATTTTGGCTTGGAGACAAGTTCTATCTTCAGTAATCAGTGCAGAATGAAAGACTGCACCTGGGATCAGTCAAACATCCTCAATGGTTGTCTAAACATATTTGCCTGGAGAGGAGAGATCTAGTGAACTAAATCTCAAAGAAACTTGTGAATGTTGACTTGAAGCAGGTTGCTTAGATATTGATGTTAATGATGTAGCTGCTGAAGGACGTTGGTCTCAGGTGGACTTCTTTGGTCTGAGGAGTAGTACAGCGATCAGGATTTGTTACCACTGTTGGCTAGTCTAGGGATGGGGCAGGGCAAAGTGAGTTGTAAATAAGAGGACTTTTCTTCAACACATCTGGGGCT
The DNA here is from genome assembly GCA_013396655.1 of Campylorhamphus procurvoides. Taxonomy (NCBI): domain Eukaryota; kingdom Metazoa; phylum Chordata; class Aves; order Passeriformes; family Dendrocolaptidae; genus Campylorhamphus; species Campylorhamphus procurvoides. Next base: position 239,504 of record WBMV01003677.1, read on the forward strand.
AGACTGACAAGGAGCTGTACTAATAGGTTTAACTCAAATTCTGCTTGATCTAATAATACGCTTATCTCTTGGGCCTTTAGCAGATACTCAGTAGATATTTGTCAGAGACTTTGAATAGTACAAGTCTTTCCAATTTCTCCATTCTGTAATCCACCACTAACTTGTAATCTCCCAATCAGAGAGTTTCACAACTTGAGTATAAGAATAGACAAGAAGTAATAGACAAGAAGTAATCAAATGCATTTGTATTTGAAAAGTAGTCAAGTCTGTTGTAGACAAAGAAAACTTCAGAAGCCTGAAAACTTGATTGCAGTTTCTGCACAGTGGGATTCTAAGAACTTGTAAACCTGTAACTCTTGATCTTTGTAACAAATAAAAATTTAAAATATTTACATTTGACAACAAATAAAATGAAAATGATATTAGTGATATGAGCTCTGCAGCTGCCAGTTGGTTATAAGCAATGCTTGCTAAGAGTTCCTTTTCTTCCTGCCTAAAACCATTCTATTATAGAATAGCAGTGCTGCAACAGAAGAAAACTTCAAAGTCCTGCTGCTAATGAAAGTAGTTAGAAGGGAACAAAGAAGGATTTTTATGGCTGTGAAATGACAGCCTATGTTTGGGGTGAGAGTGACAGGGAGCAACAGGTGTGTACAGAGTCCTTCTGGTACAAGTCAGAGTATCCTCATGGGCACGGGGTTGTGAATTCTGCGATATTTCAGAAATCTGTGCGTATCTGTATTTCAAAAAGTAATATCGGATGCTCCAGACATTCTTTTAAAGAAGAAATTAGTTTTTCTCTTAAACTCTATTGCATGTGTCTAATTTTGATGCCACTGCGTTTGAAGATCTATTTTATCATTAGCCATACCTTGTGAATACGTATTCAAACTAATCAAAGGTGGGTGTTAACACAATCATTCTCATTTCATCATACTTTGTCTTGCATTTGATTTAAGTTTATATAAATAACATCAGAAAATGGTAGAAATGATAAGCTAAGCCTTAAATTCTTGTGTTTGCTAAAAACGTGTGCTGAAATTATGGCTGTCCTCTACCACTGAAAATACTCTATGGCCATTTGTAGGAAAATAAGCAAATGTATTAATTCATACTCATTAGTAAGTGTTTGATAAAATGTTAATAGTGATTCTTTTCTGTAATACAAAAAATCCCCATACACAGCTATCCCACTAAAAAAAAAATATTCAGATACCATCATCATTAAACCAAGGAAATAAAAATAGTGCATTGTCCCAGAAAAGAGACATATAAGCGCATCTTTTTTCTTTTTGAAAAGTAGCTTCTTATTTCATGGAGATGGGAGTGAAGAACAAATAAAGATCCTCATAGCTTGTCAACTTCTAAACTTAAAACCAGTATAATACAAAAGAATAATAAACATCTTTTGTTCTTGATCCAGGTGGGGGAGAAAAAACCTCCCAAGAAACTATAAGCCTTGTAGTTCTCCTCAGTTTAAATGTAGGTAGTGTCTCTAGTGAGCACTCTAGTCATTAGAGGGTTTTCTTGTTTTCATAAACATACCTCTACTTCTAGGAGAAAATGTTTATGTAGTTGGGCATATACAGTTCATTTTTAATACAGACAAGATGTAATTATTTATCATGAGAAATATTGGTAATTTTTTCTTATGAAACTGTTCTCACAAATTCTTGTTTCTGTAAGCACTCTGGTACCATGATTTATTTAGCTGGCATCTCTCTCTTCTTGAAAAATTACCAACGGCTGGGACACAGCAGTCCTCTGGCAATTCTAGGCTGCAGTTCTGAATTCATATATATCACATATCTATACCCTTTTGATGTGGGAATTGGGCACCGGGTGATATTTAAAACGTCAGGTACCTGTTTTTCACCATCTAGGATTTGGAACAGGGTACTCAAGCCCTCCTGTGGAAGATGAGGCCCAGCTCAAGCTGCCTTGCCTCCCTGGAGGAGTGTGCAGTGCCTCCATCCTGGAGAAGCCCAGGTCTTGACTGAAAAGGCCACTGTTCATCCCACTTGCATTTTCTTGCCATTTATGGGGAAGTAGAGTATGTTGGGACTGGTAACAGTGTGTGCATTCTTTAACTCAAGTACCCTCTAAGTCTAGTCCATATAGGAAAATGAAGTAACTACCATTGCTATATTTAATTTTTCTCTAGGCCTTTGAAAAAATTACTGTCTGGACTATTGGATACAGTCACAACTGGCCATTTTTGATGTCCTATAATAATCTATGAAATCCCTACCATATCAAGTACTACTGAAAATGGAAAGTAAAATTGCTTGTCAAACTATGGAGAGTATAAAATTGATGCCTGCCTATAGTGAGAGAAGGAAAAGATGTTTCTAAGGAAGCTGCTGTTCTAAGCAGAAAAAAGGGACATACACAAATTGTTAATCCATCTTGCAACTTGGCAGATTTACAAGACATTTTTCTTTTCAACTGAAAATATAGCAAAAAAGCTCTAAGGTTTAAATTATTCAAAATCAAGTACCAAAATGGACATTAATCTCTTACACATAGAAGTTTCAAACACATTTTCTATTCTAAGGAACCATGACACATTTTTATATCTATTAAAATGTATTTCTGTTAAAATATGCAATGATTTTGACAGAAGTTGAAGAAACAGTATGTAAATTTTTTCATATAAAGTTTGAGCAGACACTTTAACTAGATAGATTCCTATTAGAAGGTGGGTGCTTAAAGTTTAAGATTATTACAGTCTTCATTTCCTAACAGGAACTACATGAAGTGGCATTCATGTATTTTACCTGAAATTACTTGAAGATCAAAGAGGTGTGTAAAAAATTTTCCCATTAAGAATAAGAAACTCATTAAAGAGCTATAAGTAGATCTGGAAGGGAATATACTAATGGTACCATCTTGTGAGAAGGCTAATAAATCCTTCTCAAGGTCACTCAACAGAGTACCATTTTTTCTTGGCATTCATCAGCTTAACACAGGCTTCTAGATCAGAAGTTTTCTAGGTAGAGAAGAATCTTGACCTGATTTTTCCAAGGTTTTGAGAATCCTCACATGGGGATCTGACAGTAAATACATCTGGGAAAGTTAATGCAAAGTAGAATCATATACCTTGTTCTGCATCTTACTGCTAGCATCTTATTGCTAGCAACAGCAACAGTGCATGAGGAGATAAGTTACCCAGGCAATATTTACTCTCCGAAGTTTAGAAGCTCTCTCTCTTTTTTTCATATGAAGGATGATTTTTTAAAAAAAAATGTTCTCCAAGTATAATCAGTAAAAACTCCATCACTCGAAGTAGTCAATGTGTCCCAGAGTACTCCCAGAAATTCTTACAGCCGTAAAAGCTGTCTTTGCTTGACTGGGCCAGATATATTCTAAGTCTGAATTCAGGAATTGAATTGTGGCCCAAATGTGAGCTGGCAATATGTTCCCAGCATGCAAACTCTTACTGCAATTTTGGGGAATGATTAACTGTCCTAGCAATCTCTGATCAATCTGTTTTTTGTGCCAGAGGGACAAGAAACATGTAAACAGAATGGCACACAGCCCATCACCACTATTGACTCTGATTCACATTGCTTTTTTTTTCGTTTGGTTTGGTTTTGGGTTTGTTTCTTTGTCTTTCAGAGCAAATAGTGAACCAGCCAGTTCTGTAGGATGGCACAGGGTAACCTATCATAGGTTAAGGACTTTCTGTCTTTTAGCTTGATAAATTTCCTGTTGTTCCACTCTCCCATGTCGTCCTGTCCTCGTTTGCCTCAGTCCTGTGCTCAGTAAGACAGACAAGGCAAAGAGTGGGAGGCAGCATTCCTGACAGCCCTCATGTTTCTCCCCCTTCTCTCAACAGTAGGAATACCAGTAATGAAAGCTGACAAAACTTAAAGCCTGTCTATTTATCCTCACAGAAGCTTTTAATTTTTTTCCTTAAAATATACCCTACTTTTTCTAACGCCTTTCTTTTGTCCCTAATCACCATAAAGCATCCTGTATCTCTTAGGAGGCTGAAAGAATCACTGGTAGTTTTAAAAATCATCTGAGAATGTCAATGTGGTTTAATTTCACAAATAAATGGTATTTACAAAACCAAGTCAGTCTAGAACTTGAATTTTTCAACAATAATTGATGTTTAAAGGAAATTGAATTCAGAATCTGGAAAAAAAAGAAGGTAAAAATGAATTTGCACACTAGCTTAATATCTAACTTCAGAGTATGAAGTGATGCCTTATATACTTGAAAATATTTGTTGTGTTTCATACTAATCTGTTTCTGTTTGTCAATTTTGATTGCTGTTACACAATCATAGAGTCAGATGGCACTTGGCAGAAGCAAGCAGTGAGCTCAATGTGGCTTTTGCCCATGGTGACTGTTTCATAGAGAAGGATTTGTGCAAAGAAGAACGTGGGTGAAGCTGACCACCCCTTTCTGCAGGTACTGACTGGGATCACTGCCTAGTTTCCATGACTGCTCCTAAACATCCTTCTCTCCCCACCTCACCTGTATCAGTGCAGTTCTCCCTCCTCTTATCCATTTTGCTATCTGAAAACAATTACTCAGCGTCTCAGATGAGCTCAGCTTTGTCCTGACTCACTTGTAAAGAAAATATGACTGGTAATAAGCCTCATGATATCTTTGTTTTCTTGGGGTGCTTCGTTTCATAAATGTATGATACTTCTGTTAATGAATGCATGTCACTCTGGTGAACTAGTTATCACTCAGGAAAAATTATCACAAATTTGAAAGTGTCTCTTGATTTAATCTGTATGCCTCCTCCTTTTATCTGGGAGATTGACTGTCCTGTCCTGGGGGGTGGCTGGAAAGATAGAAGCTGGAAGTGGAGGTACTAGGCACTTGTGGGGACATGTAGCCATTAAAATGTGGGTTGCAGATGTTAGGTGTGATGCAAACCCCGCCTTGTGGGTGGTTTTCTAAATAGGAAATGTTTTATTTAGGTCACGGGCTTAGAAAGGCACTCCCCCCCCCGCCCCCCGATTGCATTCAAGAATGAAATGTATACATTTATGTTATAATTAATATATATTAATTTGAATTTATTAATTGAGATATAATATTTATTCATATTAGAAATGTAACTGAATTTAAATGTATCTTCAGGTTAATATTAAAGGGTCTTGGCAATGTAAGAAGATTCGTCATTAGCAGTCAATTAACTTTTTGTCTCCTGTGGAAAAGTTAAGTAAAAGCAAAAGGCCCATCTATTTTTAGAAGTAATCACTGTAAATTAATTAGAAGATGGAAGAATATAAGCTCTAGTTTAAACCTCAAAAGGATGTCCTGATTTTTACTGCCATACAAAAATTATTTTTTATGAATGTTTGTGGGTATCTATGGTATATTTTCACACCAAACAGTGTTATAGCTAAATTATTCTGATATTCTAATTCTGCCTTTACATTTCCTTCTGCGTGAGGAATAGGTCAATGCAATGAGTAGGCCCTCATTCTGTCTTAGCTTTCAGTGGTTATGTTTGATATTTTTCCTTATCTATATTTCATGTTGATCAGATAAGAGCTGACCTGAAGAGCAAGCCCAGTGATATGTGGAGTCCAGCATGCAACTGCTGACAGTAGAAAATGTGCTAAAAGAAGATACAAGTACCTTGTAGATATTATTATAGAATGACTTGATGACAGAGAAAATTTCTTAATACACAATATTTTAATATTTAATCATTCCCCTAGTATTTTAGAGCTTCTGTAGCTGATATCCTCAGTTATTTAGTTTTTGCATGCTTGCTTTTCTAATCTTTGAAAGTATTGAGGTCTGATAGATTTCTTCCTTGCATGATATTACATTTGACAGCTTAAATATTGCTATTAAGCCAGCTACTATACACTACATATTCTGAACTCCATCCTAAACTTTCCTCCTGAAACCTATGCATATAGTTTTTTTCTCACTTTTAAAGTGCTGATCTATGATATTGCAGTAGTTTTGTGGGTGGTTTTTTGTGTTTTTTTGTTTGGGGGGGGTATTTTTTTAATTGTTTTTTTGTTTATTTGTTTGTTTTCTTTGTGGTAGCTGATATTTATGATTCTCCATCTCAAATCCCAACTACTGCTGAGAGCTGGGAGACATTTATCTGCAATTTTTAAAATGCCAAATAGAAAATTAATGTGAAAAGTCCCATACCTTATTCACATGTACCTGACTGCATTAATAAACTGGAACTGGCAAAAAATCCTAACCCAAGGACGGTAGTAATGCTAGAGATGGAATGAAGGGTAGGAGGCAAAGTTTCCCTTTTGAGGAGAACATAGGCAAGGATTAAGTGACTACATTTTCTTTTGGAACTCTTACTGCATGCAGTTTACTTGCATACTGAAGTGCAAAAATCATAGTTGGTCTAACTAGACACTGATATGTTCCTAGAAACTTAGGATATATTGCAAGTTGCGTTTGTGATTTCTGACAGTATCATACAAGATACACATATCCATGTTAGAAGTTGCTTTTGATTTAATCAGTTTTTCTTTGTTCATGAGAACATGGTTAGGATAATTATATAAGTAATTTCTTACTGTTTTCTGAAAGTCTCTATTCTCCATTACCTATGTGTCAGGCTTATTAGCTCTAACCTCAGTATGAGAGACAAAGAGGAAGATCTTAAGAAGCATGAACAATAGCTAATCAAGCACAGTAATGAAGCAAAGCTTATTTTCTTGTTTATGTAATCAGTCTGCCCCAAACTAGGACCTGATTCAACAGCTCTCTTAGTGACTGTCAGTTAATGCACTACCCAGCTCAAAATTTTCTGACACAATCATACTGGGGATTTACTTACCTTTAACTAAAAATTTGGAGACATAATTATTAAGTAGTCCACATCTTTTTGTTCTGTTCCATTCTATGTCTTTGATGGATTATTTTGATCCTTTTAATCAAACAGCTTCCCCTCAAATAATTATTCCTTACCAGCTCTGTCAGATAAGTGTCTGTGTAAACATGATAAGCATTCATGAGAGAATTATATCCTTTTCTCTTAAGTAGCATTATGTGCTTGCAATATATCCAGGTAAAATGTCATTGCATTGATATGATGTAAAAGTGCACAGAAGAGTATATTTCTGTAGCTGTAAGATATAAAAGTTAGAAGTATCATTAGAGAAGTAATAGAATTCATGTCAACAGTTATAAGTATAAAATTTTATATAAGAGCTTGCAGAACATTTCTAAAGAAAGTGGGAGTTTACAGAGGAGAAACCTTTCTCCTATTCCACTTTGCCTTGTGGGGAACAATCCCTGCAGGGGCACTCAGATTTGCAGTTTTGATAGATTTTTAGGTGCTGTGTTGTGTGCCATTCCCTCACCGCTTAGTCTCTTTGACACCCTGTCATGTGAATGGGGGAGATTTCTTTGACCCTTAGTGTGGGGTTCCAGTGCCCCAAGAAAGCCCAGACCCCTGTGCCCAAAGTCTGTCAGAGTCCCGTTACGAGGACCCTTCACTGAACAGTCCTGATGGATCAGAGGGCGATTTGGCTGACTTATCCAGGGAAATATGCCAACACCATAAGAGACCCCTCAGTGGGTCTTACCACTTTATTCAAGTGCATAATACATTGCTGGAAACTGCTAGTGGCCAGGAAGGACCACCACTAACAATTTATGGAGTAACATATTAATATATGTATTAATGCATTGTATTAATATAAAATTGTGACAAGTCCAGGTTTAAGGGCTGCCACTGATAGTATCTGACTGCAAAAAATGTGTTTAAGCAATACACAGACAAGCTCTAATGCCCAATAAAAGTATTCAGTGTACACAGTTTTCAGAGTGTGATTCTTACCCAAAGGCTTCCCTATGGGGGAGCAGACGGGCTCTGCCTATTGACTGATTCCAGAAGTTACAAGCAAGTCTTTCCTAACTTTCCCCCCATTCTTGACTTACTTTTTTACTATTTTTTTTATGTTTAGGTGGAGCTTGAGTGATTCTAATCATAAACATTTTTCTTGATGATTCTCATTTCACTTTTAAAGGCACAATCAAAAAAAAAAAAAATAGAGCACATGGCCAGTGGGGGGTGGTTGTACCTTAGAGGCAGGTAAATTTGGAATGGAAGTGTGTGTTAATATTACAGTTGTGCTCTAATAAACCAAGTTCATCCAAGGAGAGAAATTTTGCCACAGTTGTTGGCTCAGCAGCAGGACATCTCTTGGTTGACAGGTGCTATATAGTCTTATCAATTACAAAGTACCATCATGTTCCCTTCCCTGCAAGAATTGCTATGGACAGAGGCTGCAGCATCTTTGTTCTACTCCACCCTCTATCCCATCCCTCTTAGCAGGTGCTTACTGCTACATGGGGAATCATAGTGGAGCATGCCAACCGTGTTCCATCCAGGGACTAGCAGCTGCACTTTACCCTATAATTTCCATACCATTATAACTTCTTTTAGTATGTGAATATAACTCCTCAGTTTCCTCTCATTTTTACCCCCACCCATCTCCCCACACACCCCATCTGGAGGCTTTCATTGCTCTTCTCTTATGTTAGTCTGTACCTTTCCTAACAAAGTCTCTGCCAAAGTCTGTGGAACTTATTAACTTGTTTTTGCATTCTATGTCTGTTTCCTATATTCATAATCAGAATTAGCTACTTTAACTGTAAACTTGTGGAGATAAGTGCTTTCTCCTCTGGGCACTCTCACAGTTTTGATTGGGCCTGCAGCACTGCATGGGTGTGTGATAATGATGATTAATGACTCCACAAAAATCCTATTATTACAGCTGGTTTGAAATGTCTAGATGAACATTTTATCAGTAGATGCTGATTCACAGAGTTCAAAATGTGTCACCAGAACCATCTTCAAACTGAACCCCTGAGCTACCAGTCTGCTCTGTCTCTGTCCCTGCCAGCTGCCCAAAGCCTCAGTTTCCTTTCCCCACTGCTGTGATATTGCCATGCACTCAGCTGTTCAACTCTTACAATGGCACATGTTCCCTCAGATACCTCACTGACCAACTGCTGAATCTTTGCTCAAGAGGCAGTTCAATTTTCTCTCTCTTTTTGCATTAGAGAGTAGAGAGTGCATATTTCAACATGAAATACCTTACAAAGCCTTCTGCTTTGTACCAACCTGTAGACAACAAACACAATGTTTGTTTTGGAGGGGACAAGTAGGTTTGTGCTGATTCCATCAATAAAAATTGGTGTGGAATCATTCATGAGCATGCATGGAACCAGATCAAGAACCAGCTTAGGACAGACTCCAGAGCATTCCCCGGAGCCTGGGCTGGAGGTTGAATTAATCCAGACCTAAGCTCCCAGCAATTTAATTGTGCCAGATGGAGTGGGAAAGGTGGAGATACGGAATTGCAGAGTGTTATCACGGTTGAGAGGGTCTGCTCTCCCTCTCTCCAGTCCCTTCCATGTGGTCAAGTGACTGGGCCACAGGGTCCTCCCAAGGTCTCAGTAAGGAGGACACATACACGCTGGGAACAGGAAGCAGAAAGAGGAATTTATTCACCTGGCAAGGTCATTTATAGACCTCACAGCCAGGGTAAAAGGGGAGGGATACAAAGGACCAGTCAAAGGGGGTTTCACACAACCTGATGGGGGCTTGCATACTAATTAGGAAGGTAAGAGGTGGCTTTCCAGGGGTCTGGGAGAAAAGGGAGGTGGCTTTCCAGGGGCCCGGGAGAAAGGGGAACACAGCAATAAACCTCATGTTATAATACAGTTTTACAAAATGCTTTCATTGGTTTCTTCATCTTTAGTGGCCCATCTCCTACAGGATCTGTTCCACTCTTGGTATTGTGAGTCTATTCCCACAGAGTGTGATGCAGCGATCCATAAAAATGTTAGTGTATACTGAACTCCACCTACAGGCAATATGAACACTTTGATCCTAAGCCAAAACCAGTGATTCAGGTGTAAGACATGGAAATCACAGGGCTCTTGTTCAAAAATTTGCTTTTGGACATTTTTTTCACCATAAAACATAGTTAACATAGCCTGAGGAACTTTGGCAGCCCAGAAGTGAAATACTTTGGAACCTATGGCAGAAGCTCTGAACTGATAGGTAATATATATATATATATATATATAAAAATATGGGAAGAATTTCTGTGACTTCATTTTATTCTAGAATGAAAGTTTTGAATTCTTCCAGGACTGATGTTCCTTTTTCTTGGAAAGGCAGTAGTTCATAAGAATTCTTTTCTGATGTCATTTTATGGTGTATCTAACATTAAAGTACTGAAAAATGCTCCACAGTCATTTGCCCTTGAAGTTAAATTTGTGCATGAAATATCTGCAGCAAGCAGAGAGTTGAACAATAAGGAGTTTTTATTGGTACAAGTGTTTTGAGAGGTGAAATACACTATTTAGTCATAGTACTTAAAATTCTCTCTTAACTAAGTTTAGGAATCAAATTTCAAAGTTAACTTCTGATGTGAATACTTGTGCAATTACATTTTAAATGTATGTTTGCTCATGTGGATTTATTCATTCATTCAGTTACAAAGGAGAAATATTATCAAAGCTTTCGGGTGAATATAATATTCCTCTAAAATTTCCAGTAGGGAATATGTAGAAGAGAAATATTGCCTGCCTTGCTGAAAAAAAACAACCCCAAACTAATAATAACATATTTAATAATTTCAGATTTATATTTTAAACAAAATGTCCTTGATATTTAAAGAGTGGAAGAAACACTGAATATACCATGTTTTTGTTATATTTTTTCCTTTGTAAATATGCCTTAACATATATCCATTCAGAAATCAGTGCCTCTTTATTCCAAAGAGATAGATATATATAGGCAGAATTACATCAGCATTTAAAAAGAAAGTTAAGAAGATACACAACTACACTAAGAACTGCAGTAACTGCACATGGGAGTTTAAGTTCTGATTGATCTCTGATCAGAAAAGCACCAATGTATTAAGATATTTGTTCTATATATCATTGGTAACATGATGTTAACTTGTTAATTAAAGGTATCTACTATTTAGATTCTAAAGGAAACCTACAGGAGAGAGCTTTTTAGAGTGGGATCAGTGATCAGCTTGATGATGTGTTGGGTTCCGCTTGATAAGAAAGTGGCCTCTTGGATGAGTAAACCTCCTTCAGAGTAAAAGAGTAGAAGATTTTCAAGGAAATTTTAGATCCACAGGAAACATTTATCAATGCTAAGAGCAATGACGCGCTGCAACAGTTTTCAGGAAAATCTTGTTCAAGCTGTTCTGTAAAGGAATGGAAAATCAGATAAAAGATATTAAATGTACCTGAGAGGGGAGAAATTGTTTCAGGTAAGGGAGCTAAACACTACACAGCTGTTCACTCACTCACTCACCACTGGGATGGGGGAAAGGCCTGGAGAAAAAGGTAGAACTCATGGGCTGAGATACAGTTTAATAGGGCAGAAAAGGAAAAATAATAATAATGATAAAATAATAGTAATGATAATATACAATACAAGAAATGCACAATGCATTTACTCACTATTGACTGATCAATGCCTGGCTCATTCTCAAGCACCAGGCTACCATGTCTTGGCCATATTCTCCCAGTTTTCTTGTTCAGGACATACATATGGTATGGAATTTTCCATTGGTCACTGGGGGGTCCCCTGTCCCAGCTGCATAACCTTCCAGCTTCTTCTGAACACCCAGCCTCCTTGCTGGTAGAGTGGGCTGTGGAGCTGAAAATTCCTTGACTTAACAGTAACTAAAACATCAGTGTGTTATCAACATTATTCTCATCTTAAATCCAAAATATGGCACTGTACCAGCTGCTATGAAGAATATTAACTTTATCCCAGCCAAAACCAGGACAGGTATGTAAGAAGGTGGTTTTGTTATTCAGGACTTCTGAATTTAATATTTAAAAAATGAAAATCAAAGTAATATTTTGAGTTCAACTGTAATTCAGACTTTTTCCTCATCTGTAATGCTAGTGAATTGCTGATTCTTACCTGCACTATTCATCTCAAGTATGTATAATATATTCAGAAGCAGTACCAAAACATATCAGAACTTCCTGGATAAAAGACAAGAAGCTTTTTATTATTCTGGCTTATGTATTTTATTTTTTAAACTAATGCACAGTTTTAGCCTTATTCCTGTCATATTTTCTACAACAATCATTTCTTTAAGTTTTATTCTTTATAGCAATCTGAATGGACATCAGTTTTGTTTTGTGTGACATAAATGAATCCTTTTGGAAAGTGCTCTTGCTGTTGAATTGCAAGAATTGTAACATGACCATTGTACAAATAATAATAAAAAAGAAATCTCCATCCTAAATGATTTAAAAATTCTGTTCATACTAGGAAAAAAAAAAGGTTAAAATGGCATTTTAAACTAAAAATCTGTTTACTCAAGCAAGCAACTTACCATTTTCTAGACCATATTTCATTAATTAATGAGAACTGGGTCCAATTTTCTGAAAACTGTCACATTTCTTAAAAAATGCTACACAAGACCCATACATATACACATGCATGGATTAGAAATGTCAGTCTTTGTGGAGTAGTCACATCTTTTTTTCATTTTCTGTGTGAGCAAATTTGCTCCCCAGGGAAGTGATCCCAGCACCAAGCCTGACAGAGTTCAAGAAACATTTGAATGATACTCTGAGGCACATGGTGTGACTCTTGGGGATGATCCTGTGCAGGGCTAGAAGTTGGACTCAGTCATTCTTTTGTGTCACTTCCAACTCACCATATTATGTGATTTTGTTCTTTGTTTATGAATTAAGATGCTAACCTTTGGCACATGTAGTTTTAATGAGCTAATAAAACCTAGATATATTTGGCATATAATTACATTTTTGTTTTTGCTTGAATCCCTAAGACTCAGTTACCTCTTTTGGTTTGAATGCAAATGTCTTTGAGAAGGTACCACTTAATATTCAGGAAGCATCCCTAACTGTATCAAAAGGCAAAACAAATGACTACAGTATACAGCAACAAGGTGGCCTTTATTTGCAGCAATTAGCTAGAAGCTCTTTATGAAGTGAGAATTGTGTAGCAATACTGAATAAGGAATTCAGAATTAAGAATCATTGCAGGCCCAAAGAATATCCTCAACAATTGCTTAATGTAACTTAAATTGAATAATTGTAAAAATGTATTTTTTTAAATAGAAATGAAACAAAAAGTTTATTTTCTTGTTAATATTTACTACCATACTATTATGATTTTCACAGAAAACATTTAAAGATAAGTATAAGCATCTGTTCAGCTGCATGTGAGAAACCTTATATGAGGCAATAAGAAGCTGAGCAGCTTTCTTCTGTTACATCAAGTCCATTTTGTCTGTGAGGTATGCATGCACAGACAGACCCAACAGAAAAAGTTGAGAAGACAGATAAGGGAGAGGGACTTCAAGGGATTGAAGTGATACTTGTGGATTAGCTGCAGTTTGAACAAGATGAAGTGACTGTACACTATAACGTTTGGAAAAGTAAGTAATAAATTGTGAGTGATTAAATGAAAATTTCTTTAAGGAGAAAAACACCCTTATCTTCCTCCAGGTTCCACTATGACATAGAATTAAGGAGCTTGCCCTTGTCCAAATTCTTGCCATGTTTAAATTAGTATTCTTTTTTATGCTTTACTTATGACTTCAAGACAAATAATGTATTTTAAGCATACTTCTTAGGAATATGGAAGACAAGTGTGAGGTGAAGGCTTTATTAACCTGCTAATTAATGTCCTTGACAGCTGAATGTTGTAATGTCTATGAGATGTTTGTGTAGAAAACATGGATGTAGTACTGGTGAAAAGTAGAGAAGGAAGAGAAGGAGAAACATCTTTTCACTGTGAACATTTTATTACCAGCTATTACTAGCAAAAGAACACTCCTGGGAAAAGGTTTGGATGGATTTACCAGTTTTAAATGCCTCAAATTATGAGCAAGAAGTACATTAGCTTTCACTTGTACAAATTATCACTGTATTTTCTTCGGCCTTAGGGGACAGAATTTTGTAGTTCCTCTTGATTGTAGCAACTAGCCTGCTGCTATGTGGTCCTCTCTCTATGGCAGTTCCTGATGTTTCTATATTGTTTTGTTGGGGTGTATGTAATTCTGCCATTTATGAGAGTTGGCCTGAAATAGGAAATTTCTTCTCTGTGACTCAGCCTCCATGATACCTACTTTACTGTGCAGTATTACAGACTGAACTTTTCTTCTTGTTGCAAGACATACCGAAGCTGTACTTAATGATGGTCTTCTGATTTTGCTTCCCAGCTGTGACAGCCAGGGGTTAGCTGTAGGTTAAATCAGAACCCAGAGTAACAAAAGGTCTTTGGCTTCAGAAATTCTCCAACTTGCTGTGCCTGTTACTGATAGCTTAGTTGTTTCAGCAGTTTCAGGTTTCCGTCATATCCCCGACAAGTTATTGAACTTTTGAATGTGTCATATCCTTGATAAAAGGCAAAAGGTCTTCTTCAGCATGTGTTGCCTACTGGGATGTCATAGAATGGTTTTGGTCAAACTAGCTAATTGTCTAAGCCTGTGAGGCTCTGCCTGTTGAATCAGAGTACGGGGGGTGGGGGGGAGGAAGGGGGAGATGAGGGGAAGAAAAGTTGAGGGAGAAAAGGATAAGAAGCTAAAAAAAAAGAACCCAAACCAAGAAAAAACCCAACACCTTCAGACAAAAACTTTTGCCTTTGTTCTGTTTTTAAAAACATAGAGGACTTACAAGAATTTTTAAATAGTTCAGATTATTTTCTACATGGTTTTCACAGTTAATAAACTGTGCACATTACAACACTAAAGGCTGCTGGAAAAAAAGCACCTAAATCACAGCATAAAAAAAAGACACTTCCCAATTTTTTTGCTATCAAAAACTTCCGGAAATCTAAATAGTTTTAATCCCAAATGTTAACTACAAAGGTTTGGTGCTTTATAATGTAACATAGATGATATTTTCAAGTGAAATTGCTTTTGATATGAAATTTTATTGTATCTAAGGTTAGTTCTAGGTCTTAACCCAAAACTGTGGTCTACTACAAGCTACCAGATGTTTTTATCTACTCTCTCCTTTTTGTGCTTTCTCCAGGTGCTTGCCTGTGTGTTAAGTTTGGTTCTAAACTAATCAAGATCTCCTGACTCTAATGGTCACCTGTATTTGGGTAGAATTCAATGTGGGTATTTTTGGTCTGTATTTGGCCCAGCCACCTGTGAGAAGCTGGGTGTTCTCCTGCCAAGTTATGGGAAAACAGTCTGATAAAGATGGTCTATAGCCTTGAGAGAGAGATTTCTGTGTAAACTAAAATTAATTGGTCTCTCACGATTGGCTGATGGCCCTCCAAGGGCATTTGAAGGAGAAAGATAGGAGGAGGATGAAGTAAACTCCCAGACTCAATTAAGGGAGACCCTCTGCAATGGACTGTGCAGGTGCGGAGAGACTTATGCAAGCGCAGAGAAGTATCAGTTATGCAATGTAAGGGGCCGTTCCAAATACCTTTGCTTGGGCAGCGCTGGCCACACCACTCAGATAAACGCCATTTTGGCCAAGTAGATAAAAGGGAGATGGTTCATGTTTTGGGGCTTGCTCACTTCACATGACAGGACAACGTTGCCTTGGCGGGGATGCCCGCTGTCACCTGTGAGCCAGCTGACCCTTGAGGATGCAGCCACTGCTAGGGAGGTCTGGGCATTTCAGGGGTCGGTGAGACAACTCCATGGGGGACACCGGGGCAATTTGGGTGTTTGCACCTGAGGGCTTATTTTCTCTTTTCTCTCTCTCTATTGGGTTTCTTTCCTGTTTACTTGGCCACCTTTGGTAATAAAATGACTGTTTGGGTTAAGTTTTCTGCAGTGTCTCAGTTTTGGCTTCCACATCCCTTCGGACCCCTATTCTCGCTGGCACATTACCTATTGATCATGAAGGAAATTGATAATGGCCACTGATAGTGACCACTTGTAAAGGGACTGACAGTGTGAAAGAACTTAACTACTAATACAAAAAGGGTGTTTGTTGTTTCTTGATTATTTCAGTGATACCACACTTGTCAGCAAGGTTACCTCCAGAAGATAAAATCCTCTGCTGCGGGCTGACTGTTTCTTGGCTGTTGCACTTGCCGTAATTCTGATAGCTGAAAAAAATTAAGCAAATTCTCCTAGTTTCTGCCTAATCTGAGAGAAAGCTGACATCCAATGAGATGGTTTGGAGGCAGAATATGGTAGGTTCCTGTGAAGCCATTACCTTATTGCTAATCTGCAATTAAAGTCTCTGTACTGTACATGTCTTCATGGGCTGTAGTAGATGCTCTTGTTTTGGTTTTTTTAACAGATTGTCAGGTTATGCACCATGCTAAGGAAGCACAAGTTCTGGTCTTTGATTATTCCTTTCTCTTTTGATGCCCTTTGATTTCAAGAAGCAAACCAAGTGCTGTTAAGGCTTTTCTTTGATTTTTATGTTGTTTCTCAGGCTGGCTTGCAGTTTCTCAGACTATATTTCAAGATAGATGGGTTTGGGAAAAGTACTGGTGTAGAAAGACAGTTGTTAGAAACTGCTGTACTTTAATTTATAGTGATTTTTTTTTTTTAATTTTTCAGTGATGCTTTTTTGTGTCACTTAGTGAGATTATGGCAACTGAAATCTCCAGGGTTTTTTTGTGGTTGTTACCTGAGCTTCACAGCACTGTGTAGAAAGAACTGTATGTAAGGATGTAGATTCCTTAAAGTCAATAATTCAGGTATGATCTCTCTGGTGTTTCTGTAGTGACAGGGTGTAGTACTTGGCCCACAAACCAGGAATGCTGAGGCAGATCTGTAGTTTACTCCTTCTTGTTTAACCTTGAGAACTCATATGCTTATTGAGGTCAAGTATTTCTGTTTTAGAATTCAAATGGATATTCCTGGTGTTTTTTCTTCTTTTGTGTGTTTGGTTTTAAGTTAAAGTATGCAAAGTTTCTTTTAAGATGAGCAAAATAAAGCTGGGTATGTTTAGAAAGTAAAACAATATGTTATATATACCATAATATTCCATTTTCTGGAGAAGCTTCTGACAGTCCAACCAATGCCAAACTTTGTGTTTTAATTTCTTTATAATCTACTCATGCACTGAGGAATCTTGGGTAGAAGACTGCTCATGCTCTTAACTATATATTGGTGTAAGTTATTCAGAATGAGAAAATATTATAGTGTTCCTAGAGATATGTGCTAACCTCATTTTTAGTGGCTGATATCCGCACGGAAGAAATTTGAACTAGTGTCATTTACTCACTTTCAGACTTTTAAGGGGAAAAGACAACAGTGATTCTTTGGAGAGGGTGTTGATACAGAAGAACTACATTTTTTATTTATTTCTTTGATCTCTCAAAGAGAATTTCTTTGTATTTTTCTTTTTATATACTCCCTTCAATTTTCATCTTGCATCTCTTACTCTAAGATAATGTCTATTAGTTACAAGCAATCATACTGACATAGATGCAACTGATTTTACTAGATGAGTTATTTCACTGACACCAGCTGTCACTATTTAAGGTGAATCTGTCAGTTATTAAAGGTAAAAGAATGGTTCCAGCACTCTTAGTGATCAAGGTAATGAGTTTCAGAGGGACAAAATATAAAAACTCATGCCATGTATAGCCCTCCTATTTTCATCTTGAGATAGAAAAGTTTAATTAACTGTTATCACAGTACATAGCAGCGCATCATGTCAGTGCATACAGTTTGTCTTGTTGTGCTGCACAAAAACCTGCTGCCTGAAGAAGTCTCAGAGCTAAGTCTCATAAATCAAAATAGAGAATGTTTGTTGCTATGAAATCACAATGACCAAAGTTCAGTGTTGGCACATAGCAACATTGTTATTGAATAAGAATTGTGGCTACATTGGTTTGCAATGTGTGGTCCAACATTACTGAATTACTTCTTTAATTCTCTGCAAAAAAGAATCACAAAACAACCTAGGGGCCACTAGCAAGGTAATGTAATTCAGGCTAGTGACAAAAACAAAGCCACAGCATAGAAGATCAAATTGGAGAAGTCATGTAAGTTGATGATAACAAGTACCTCCAAATAGTAATATTACAGACAATTTTTAAGTAATCTTGTGTTTTACTTTGCCTGTATATCTTTTGCTCTTCCCATGAAGCTGATGAATGATGATTTTGAAGAAGTGAGATTTACTTGGTAACATTTTTAATTGGCCAATTTTTTTTCTGCTGTCACTCTGGAATAAGCCAGCACATCTCTTAACTAATGGATCTGATAGACATTCTGACAATCCAATCAAGAAAGATCAACTGCTGAGAAGAATTCACAATTTACCTAAATAAATACTGGTTCAAATAAGAAACTGTCAGAGAATGTTTTTTAATGGAACGAAAAACTAGCTATGAATTGTGAGCTTCTGTGTGAAATAACAGTATAGAAACTTGGAAACCTGCATATTTAAGTGACGTACTGTTCATTCTTTAAACTTTTTCAGTTTGCTGGAGTTCAGGTTACTCAATGACCAGCTTGTGCTACTGTATATGTGAATGCTGCTGCGCCAATCTAATCTTTCATGGTCATCAGACCATGAAACTTCATTATAGTATAAGTGATGAAAATAGTCTCTTTTCAGAATATAGGCTAATGAGTTACGTGTTTGTAGCACTCCTTCCAGAGAATAGCAGCTCAGAATTGCAGGGTTGTAGCAGTCAGGCTGTCTGTGCAGTCTTGGATAACTTCTGTGTTTCTTACACTTTTTGTTACTCATGCCTTTGTTTTCTCGTGCTTCTTTCAACAACTCTAGTTACCCTTCTCTTCTCCTTTCCAACCTGTTCATTTCTGTTGTCTTACTTGCATCAGTCTTCTTTCTGATCTGCTCCTTCTCTTTAACCCAGCTCAGTACATTAGCATTACTACATCTGGGGATAGAGACATTCTCCTAAGGGCTGTAAGACCTACAAGTCTGACCTTTCCAAAGTCTATATTATGTTCTGTTTCTTGTCTCTTCATGACCATCCTGCAAAGTTCAAGAGTGGCTTCCTTTCTGTATTCTCTCTGGAAAGTACATCAAAAGTACATTGCAGAAAAATAAAATGATAGCCATGTAGAGGTCTGTATATGCTTTATTTCTGTATAAAACCAAAACTGCAATATATATATAATCTTTGAACTATGTATTATTCACCTATGTGCAGACTTTTTTACATTTGTATGTGTTAACAGTTCATTTGATAAATATAGAGTAGAATAGTAGAATATATGAGTTGAATTATGGTATACTGTGAACTGCTTGCACAGAAAAATAGAATTTGTTTGGCTGACACTGCAACAAAGATGACTAGAAAGAAGAATAGAGGAGTTGTGCACACGTGCACACATTTTCATTTAAAGCTCTTGACTGATTTTTTTTTTCACTTAGAAAGGTGTTTTAATTTAGGCAATTTCTAATGCAGTATAATACCTCATTCAGTGATTGTGCCTGAAAAGGCTCATAAGGACTTGAGGGTTTGGTAATATGTCTCATAGATAGACCTTCTATTGCAAGCATTTTGGTAAAGTGTCTCCTTTAAGTACTTCTCTTTGGACTACTTCATAGAAGAAACTTTTTAACTAGGATTTTTATCATTCTATTGCTAGAGATAAATGCTAGTAAGTTTTAAGAAATACTTTTGGGATCTTATGGGGGTATGAAACTCTCCATCTTTAAAGGTTTGTATCCTAATATTTCTTTGTTATCCTTCATAAATGGATACAGAAAAGTGCAATGACAAAAATGAAGTATGAACATTTTCCTGCTTTACTGAAGATAAATATCTCATTAGTGAAGAACTTGATGCTGTCAAGTCATGTTGGTGTAATATGCACAGATTCAATTTCTATCTTCAGTTTTGTCTCTAGAGCTTATTCATTTCATTGTTAGGCACTTAGAATTTTCTTTTACATGAAATTTTTATTTCAGCCCCATGCCACTTGGGCCCTCCTCTGTGAGGATTTAAATAGCTCAACACAGTCAGGATAGTCAGGATAATATTGGTTCTTGAGCTCTCAGTTACACTGTCAGAAGTAAACCGTATTTGTTTGTAATATTTCAGCCTTTGCTCAAAATATATTTAGCGTGTCAGTAGAAACTAAGCCTAGTAGCACCATTTTAAACAGGAAGGCTTTTCTTTCCTCCCTAACGTATCCTAGTTCAGAAAAATCATGCCTCTTTGTATATAGAGTTCATTTACCAACTTCAGCCCATCTTCCCTCACAATGCATGTAATTTTTCCTAGACTTTTTTTAGCTTTTGTTCACAGCATATAGCTTTTTTGTTTTCTTTTCATTCCTGCTAGAAACTTGATCTTGCAGCAGACAGTTTATAGTCAACCAAAACACTGTGTGTAAAATTATGAACCTAAATTCAGGTTTTAATCACTGTATTTTAGTTTGTACAACTACAAATGCCTGAGCAACCAAGGTATCCCACCAGGATTGAATATGTTCTGACGTCCCTGTGGTGAGTGTTGCTGCTTAGGTTTATAGGTAGGGAAGCTGGATTTGTCTGCTTTCTAGTCTGAGGTCAAGATAAGTAATAATAAAAAAAGAAAAACCCTCCCACCAAACACTTGAATTTGAATATTTTATATTTTGTGTAAGAACTGGATGCACAGCACAGGTTTTCCCCTCATTCCTATCTCAGTAACAACTAATAATTATAACAAACAGCTTTCACATTGCAAAACATTTACATATAGCAAAGGAATTTGAGTAGAACAATTTGTGTTTGGTTTTTTTTAAAGCCTGTCATGTAATCCAAACAAGAAAAAAAAACAACCTACTATTAAATAATTTTTGCAATAATAAAACAAACCTGTGTGGAAAGGGCTGTTCTGAAATCCTTGCCACTTACTGCTGTTGTTTGTGGTCACAAGTTTTAAAATTAACTTTCCTTAGCTGTTCTTGAAAAATCTCATAGCAGGTAAATTTGCCGTATGAATTAAAATGCAGACATGAAGTAAATTAACAGGTTCACTTGTTTCACACTTAAGAGTCAAGACAGTACGAGTGTTCTGTATGTTTTTTAGAGACAACATACAGTGTTTATTGATGTGTGCTTCTCTGTGTGTCAAGTATTCATTGAATTATCAGCTAAAACAATGTCAGTTTAAAAACAGGGAAACCCAAGACCAAAAAGCTTAGAATTGTCTGTGCAAATTGGGCTAAACTACCACGATGAAAGCTTCTGTTATGGTCCTAGTTTCTGAGGAGGTGAACAAAAAGTGAGAATGGCTTTACCTAATTTTTTTAATGTTTTTTTGGTCTCTATGTAAGATGAAAGTCTTAAAGTAACTAAAAATGGAGGAACAAGTTTTCAATGTAAAAATAGTTTGCCCTCTCATTTTATACTTTATTCTGAAAAGGCTAGGAATGGAGTTTTGACTCTTCCTAAACACATTTCTATTAGTTTAATGTAATTTTACTCTTTCAATACATAAATATCCACTCAGATCCCTTAGGATCCTAATAATTTCTTTCATAAAAGTAAATTGGAGGTCCACATGCAAAATTTTTACACAGGAATTATAAATATTCTTATTTCTTTTTTTCTCCCCAATGCATTCACTTGTTGGTCTAGCTCAAGTTTTCTTTTTAATGTTATGTTGATGCAGGGCTTCATCTTGCAGACATTTCAGTAAAATAAAGAATTTGAAAAAATGTCTTACACAGCACTGAAGTGCTTTCATTCCCATCTTCGTGGCAAATGTGCTGAATGAATTTCAGCAAGTGTGAGTTTAGTCCACAGCTAGACAGTAATTATTAGAATCTGAGTAAGAAGCAACAGCATTTTAAAACAGTGATGTATTAAATTAATTTCACTTACTGCAGCTGCTACCCAGTATGGTAACAGGATTTAAAAAAAACAACATTAATTGGATTACAAAAAGAAAGAGCATGCTGACTGTATTTTTTTTCTTACTTTATTTCTTCTGTCACTCTGTATGGTCTTGGTTTCTGTTTGGAAAGCTGCAGCCTGAAACTCCCTATGAAACATAGCTGTCTGCCTGAGATATCTTACATCTATTAAAAATATTCAAGCAGAGAACTGATTTTCCCCAGCAGGATTTAAAGGGCATTGCTAAAAAAATAGAAGTTTCTAAATTTATCTAATTTTATGTTGTAGTAAAGCCATACAATACAAGGATGAAAACATGCCATAAGTTATAGTTATATCATCAGAGCTTTTTCCTTTGCCCCAGTTGAGTTAGCTGAATATCATGGAAATTTAATTAATGAATCTACAGAGACAATGATTCACTTGTTATCCTGTACATAGATTTGGAGAAGGATGATTGCAATATGCACTAGATATCTGCTAATCACAATAAAATCAGCACCTGCTTCAGGTGTTTCATACAGCTGAAAATAGGGCCATAATGGTTTAGGGAAAAGTACCTAGTAAGCCTGTTAAAAAAAAAATACAGCATAGAACAATTTTGTCAGATTCTGACAGAGGCAGCTAGCCAAAAGTCTTATGCAGACTAGCAGCACATTTAATGAGTTCTATCCATCTATCATAATTCTGAAGTCCAGAAAAATTACTACATGAATTATTTTGGTTTACATGTTTTGCAAAAAGTATTTTAAAAATCCAGGGAAAAATATATTCAATAGCTAAGAATTTAGAAACAAATGGCTTAAGAAATTCTTCTGGCTGCTTGCCGAGAAAATCTTTAAGCCTTCCCATTTCATGTCTGTTTTTAGCAGATGAGGTTCAGTTCTTGTTTGAGTTGTGCTTTCCTCTCTGAAGTGCTCAGCTCTTCAAAAAATGGCACTTCCTAATCTCTGTGTTTCTGTCCGTGGCCTGTGTGGAGAGTTGCATTTGTCGATGTTCAAGACAAAAATAAGCTTTTCCTTTTCAGTTTACTGCATTGATTTAGCAACTCTAAGAAGAGGAAACATGTTTTCTCTACATTGTCAGTACAGTTTTCTAATTTTCTCTGGGTCAGAGTGAAGGAATTTAAGTTGCATAATGGTATCTACAAATAAAAGAAAGACCCTTAAGACTGTAAATCCTCAGTTCTGAGCCTAAAATTCTGACCATGTACTTCATTCTAGGATATTTCTGTGACTATCTAAAGCTGATGATCCCTTATAAAGTGAAAGAGCCTCTGGTCACATACAAAGAAAATAGTTTTGCTGGGAATGGGAAAAAGCAAAGTTATATTACATTTAGCTTCTGTCTCTATTCAACTGAAGGCAGGAATTCTGTTCTTTGTAAGATTCGTGAGAAAGAATTGAGCAGAGCTTCATCCTAGCACCATTTTCAAAGAGATTAATACTTTTCCTAGAGTTGCATGATACTGTATGTGTCCAGAGGAATAAAAAGTCCCATTAAACCCTGACAAATATTTTTACAGTACTTCCTGTATTTAGAATTTTTAGTTAAAAAAGAAAAATTAATGAACCACTGTTTGGCTCTTGGTATGAGCTTGCTCTTTTTCTGTTACAGTATATTTAAAATACTCAGTTTTGACATAGTAACTGAATATGTGGTTTTAGAGATGCAAGTTCAATACTTGAAATACTTCAGACCATAAGGAAATTAATAATATTTCCTGGTTGAACACCTGCCCAAGTAAGGACCAACTTTGTTTTTTCTGAGAGAGCCACGTGTTATTTAAGAAACAAAACAGCTAAAAACCAACCAAAGCCAAACCCTGCAAAGATAGAGGTTCCGCAATCAATCTGTGCAACCTATTATCTTAGATCTTTGGTCTCTTCTTTAAAAATATTTCCCTGATGCCTAACCTAAGCTCAAGTATGTTCCCTTTCATTTGCTCCCTAATCTGAGCACTGACATTGGTTTCTCCTAGAAGGTTACTCTGCATTTGAAGACTCTTGTGTGGTCCCTTGCCAGACTTCCCTTCAATTCCAAGCTCTCCTTACAGGGACTCTCATTTCAGTGCCTGTCTTCATAGCCTAGTCAGTTCTTGATTCCTGTGAGCTGTAACAATGTACAAAAGGAATACTCAAATATACTGTTCCAGAATCCTGGATTCCTAATGTCCTGCTAGGTAGCAGGAGCTAAATATATTAGTTCTGCTGTTAGTTTTAAAGAGCAATGGAGTGAAAAATGAAGATGAGACTCTTGGTTTCCCTCACAAATATCAACTTCTATTCCGTGTATTTATTGAACCAAAAAGTTTGCACACAAGTTCTGAGTTAGTTACAAGCTGACGACAAGCTGTTATGGTGCATTTCTTCTACAGTGTGATTCTCAGATTGTTACCTAGAGACATTTTGAAAATCATCTGTAGTCCTGCCTTAAGATAGAAAAAAAATATCTTCAGTTTCCTGGCATAAATCAATCTGATGGGAATGTTATCACAAATAACCATATCATAACAGAACATGTGTTGATGTTTCTACAGAACTCATAGCTTTCCATCAAGCACATCCTCCTTAGTCTTTTGCAAGGTAAAAAGCATATTAACACCCTTATGTATGCTGGTCTGAGTCTGGCAACAGTAATATTTGCAAATTTGCCCTAGGAGGGACTTTACCAATTTCATGGAAATATATTCTGAACATAGTAGATAGAGTTCCTTTTATAGGAAAGAGATGAAGGAAAAATACTATAGAATTTTCAGTGCCGTCATTCTAACAGTTTTGGGGGGTTTTTTTGGTAGTTATTGTTTTGCAGAGCTTGAATATGAATATAAGGCTCCTCTTTCATACATGGGTAGAAATTTTATATTCTTGGCACTTCTCTGGAAATAAAATTCCGTGAATGTTTGTAATTTTACTTAGTACCTCTTTGAAAAGGCCACAGAACCAGTACATCAGTTTGATTTCTGTGGGTGGCTACAAAAAACCCCACACCCAAACAGGTGACAGAGATGAGCTTGTGTTTGGCCAGGTAATTTTGTTTCGTGCTAACTATCTAAAAGCATACTGATAACTGCTGCACAACTGTCTAGCAAAGAAGAAAAACTGATATTTGCCATTTTTCAGAATGGACAATATATCTCTTCCTATATCTGACTTCTTAGGAGGAGTTCTCAAAATGTGTGTCTGTAAGAAAAAGAAGGTTGTCTGCTTCATGAAGATGCAGTTTCCTTAGTGGCTTTTTCTCCTGGGTTTTTGTTCTCTTTGGTATGACATTAAGCTTCAGCATTCTGGTTGCTTCTTATTTACTTATTTTTAAATAAAAATTGCACTTCTGCCACAATAGTTGACAGAGAAAAAAGATACTCTAGAGCAAGTGACAGTCAAGCACCATTTACAGTTTATTGCTTCCAGTGACCTGAGTGCTGCATGGTATGAAAAGGAAACACCATGCAGTCACCCTCTCATTTTCTCTTTCCTAAACTGCATTTTTTATGTTGCATCCTCTTAGCTCTGCAATGATAATGTGTTGAGGTGCTGAGGAAAGCCATATATTAGCAAAACAATGATCAGAAAAAAAGGAAAGTGCTGCTTTGATGGAGCATTCTCTGGAAATAGGCTTGTGCCCTATTATCCCATTGTGGTAGGTTGACCCTGGCTGGATGCCAGGTACCCACCAAAGCCACTCTATGACTCCCCTTCTTAGTTGGACAGGGATAGAAAATAGAACAAAAAAAAAATAGGAATGGAGGTTACAATCGTCTCTGTTGCTACTTCCTCCTCGTGGGAAGTCTTGTTCCTCTCTTCTCTGGCAGGTTGTTTTTTTCCCTATTATTAAATATGTTATCTCAGAAGCACTACCGCTGTCACTGATGGGTTTGGCCTTATCCAGTGGCAGGTCCCTCTTGAAGCTGACTGGTGTTGGCTCTGTTGGATATAGAGGAAACTTCTCACAGGAGCCACTCCTCTAGTATGGTCCACCCCAAGCCCCCAAAAACCTTGCCACAGAAGCCAAGCACACATGTGGCTGGGCTCTCTGTGGCCTTTGCATCTGTGAGACTGGAGGAGGGTTAGCAGGCCGCCTAGAGTGTCAGCTGTGCTAATGCCAAAACAGAATCAAATGGTAGCGCCCCAAAGCTTTTTTCAAATGAAATTGAGTAGAGGCTTCTTGTTTGGAAACTATGATATTTCTTCTCTTTTCATCAAACAAATTTCCCTTTTGACTGGAACAAATTATGTAGTTCTCACAGCAAAGAGAAATGAAAGAAATGTCAGGGCTATCATCCAAGGTGGAATTCAATTCTTACCTTTTCTATTACAGAAATGTGGAGCAGAACTATTATCTCTTTGATGGAGGCTCTGCTTACTGAACATAAAGTAATACAGTTCATGTGAAATTGCTAATAATTTTATATAGTAATATTAGTAGGGAAAATAACCTTTTGGGAAAATAGGACTTACTGAAAGATGATTCTCACCTTTAGACAGAGGTAGTTACTGTTACTCTATACTGAAATAAATACCTTTATATCCCTTCTCCTTGGACTATTCAGTTTTAAATTCAGTTTTCACATTATCTAGGAGATCTGCATCTTTATATATATAATATATATATATATGGTTTGCTCTAATATGAAGGCTTTCTAGGGGGAAATCTTAGGTGGCTAAAAGTATTTCTTATTATTTGGATTTTCTGCATTAAACTACAGCAATGTAACTATTATATAGTTTAAATCATTCACTATATGCACCTAAATAAAATCAAGCAGAAAAAAGCCCCAGATTAAATCTGTACCAGGGAGTATCTGCCCATTTTATTTGTCAGCATCACGTGCAAGTTTCAGAAAAGTTTCAAGAAGTTTTGAATGCTTACACCATTTTTGTTCTTAGGGGAGTAGGTGTAGGGTGTAGAGATATTTTCTAATAGTAAGCCATTTCCCAGTATTTTCTCTGTATCCTGGCACAGTCTTTGCACTGAGCCAGCAGGATACTTCTGTTCTGAACTTCACTGGCAGGTTATTCTATTTAATCAATTTTCACAAGTTAGGCATTGAATTTTCTATAAACCTGAGTCATTTTCACATCTGTTGATAAGCTCCTGTCATTTTTTTCATATATATTTCCCTGAGAAGGTTAAAAAGCACATTAGTGCAAAAAGTGATGGATTTCAATTAATCCTGGAAGGGGAAGGAATTTCTTTAGTTTGGGGGAGATCCTTGTGATGGAAAGTAATTAAGAGAAGAAATTTATGTATCCCTCCTGATACTACCTCTTCTGTTGAGTACATTACTTTGTAAATGCTGGATTGTCATTAGTCATCCTGTACACATAGATAATCAGGAAACTGTGTATTTTGTCCACAGCCTAAACTACATTAACAGTAAATGTGTCAGTGTACAAACAGCTTGGAAGGTTAGATAACACTGAAGTACCTCAGATTTTGCTTTATCCTTCTCCAAATCTACTCATTGATTCATTCGCATTCATGTATGGTCCTCCAATTTGACTTGAAACTAAGGCTCTGATTGAGTGCACCTTCACAAATCACTACCCAGGTCTTCCTGAAGCTACCTAGACGGAGAAAGATTTGGGTGTGGGGTTTTTTGTTTGGTTGTGGTTTTGGGATTTTTCGCATTGTTTTTTTTTGTTTGTTTGATGTAATGAAAAATGAGAATCTGATTTTTCTTTTGAGGTGACAGCACTGATACTCAATATTTTCTTTTCAGAATAGGAATTAATTTTAAGAAAATGAAAGCATATACTTAAATGTGTGCTTCAAAAGATGTCTAATAATGATGAGAGGAATTGACTTAATTGTGGTAGTCAATAATTTTTGAATGAATAAACTCCTGCAGTTATTTCCCTTTGAAACTGAAATATATCTGAACTTTTTGAGGAAGAAGGTTGAAACAAAATCATGGGTATGTGATGAACAGTGTGAATTTCTCGCATCTTCTTTTCATAAGCATGAATGGCTCCTTTCTTCTAATAACTTTGATTCTATTCATTTAGAAAATTTTCACTACCTCAAAGCAAGCCTCATTTCTTTTCAAACTGCTGCTCCTAAAAAACAAACAAAACAAAACAAAGGAAACAAAAAAACCACACCCAAACAAACAAAAAAAACACCACCCAAACTATCAAACTCCCTAATTTTGTTAGTTTCCCTTTGCAAAGATTTATTTTTCTAAAATGTTATGTACATAATAAAATGCATGGAGGTCCACACTTCTCCTGGCTATGCTATTGGTCCTTGCTGTTTATGAAGCCCTAAAACAGTTGTCACAAGTACAGCACCTTGGAGGTACAGCACTGTTATAGACTGAAAGGTAGGCAGGGACAGAAAAACACATAACAGTGTCTGCTCACCAACATAAAAGCACAGCCTGCAGTCACATACAGCTATATAAACCCACTTTCAGTGCAAAAAGGACTGTGATGGGTTGACCTTGGCTGGATGCCACATTCTGACCAAGCTGCTCTATTGCACCCCTTTCTAGCTGGACAGGAGAGAGAAAATAAGATGAAAAACAGCTTATAGGTTGAGATTAAGGCAGTTTACTTAAAGCCAAAGGGAAAGTTTGTGTGCACACAAACAAAGAGAAAAAAAAGCTAGGTTCTCTACTTCCCACCAGCAAGTGATGTTCAGCAACTTCTCAGGAAGCAGAACTTCACCATGTGCAGTGGTTGCTCTGGAAAGCAAACACTGTAAATAATGAATGCTCTTTCTTCCTCATCCTTTCCCTATCTTTTATATCCGAGCAGATGTCATGTGGTATGGAATATGCTTTTGGATAAGTTGTGTCAGCTGGCCCAGCTGTGTTCCATCCCAGAGGAGTTTCCTCAAGCCCTTTGTTAGATGATCTGTTAATGCCCTAAGAAAGCTGAAACCATTGTGCCTGCCCAGTCTGTTGGTGCCACTGAACAGTTGATTGTATCAGAGTTGTTCAACTAACTTGTTCAAGGATGTGCGCCAACAGCCTTTTGAAGTAGAATCCTTTATTACAATTTAGAAAAAGGGATGCCCTCCTGACTCTCCCCACTCTTAGGCAAGTATGTTATCTCCTGTCAGTGACTACTAGTACCCTTGAAGATCTCACATTAAACAATTTTATGGAAAAAGTTTATAGAATAGCACACTTTATTAATAAACATACTGATAGTAGAAAATTGTGACAGGTTAAGTTTTGAAGATTACTATTGATAGTAACTGTCTGCAAAAACAAATTTGAAGCAATATACAGACAAGCTCTAATCACCAATGAAAACTAGCTCGAGATAATAATTTAATGTGCATAGAGTAAGGTCCCTATGGGGGATAAAAGAGGTTCAGCCCATTAACTGATCCCAGGAGTTACGAAGAATCTCCCCTAACTTCTCCCCATTCCTAACTCACTTTTACACTATTTCTTTACATTTAGGTGGAGCTTGAGTAACTCTTGTCATACCTACTTTTGTTACTGTTTGGTGTAAAATTCTCTCTTGCTTCACTCTTAAAGATACAATTAATAATATAGAGAGTGCATGCTCAGTGAGAGGTGGTCATACCTTGGAGGCAGGTAACTTTGGGATGGAGGTGTGAGTTAGTATTACAATTAGATTATAATGAACAGAGTTCATCTGAGGAGAGCTATTTTCCCACAATTGTACTGTATCAGCTCACATGGTACTACCATGATCCTATCCATGCAAAGATTAAAACTGAGCCAGGCTGTGGTGTTTCCACCCTGCTCCACCCTCCATTTCATCCCTATTAGCTTGTGCTTATGGTTGCAGGCTGTGTATGTGGGGAATCATCATGGAACAGACTTTGTGCATGCCAGCCTCATTGCATTCAGGAAGTAGCAACTGTATTTCACCCTGTAATTTCCATGCTATTATAATTTCTGTTAGAAGAGGAATATAACTTCACAGTTTTTTTAATTTAACCTCCAGTCATTTCTCCACAGACATAGGATATGCAGTCAAAAAAGACTCTGTAACAATATCTTTATGTTGTAGCATTGCACAGGACCATTTTAAATCTGTATGCATTGAAGTATGTGATTGTTTATTAGGTAATGTTGAAGAGAGTATGAAAAATACTGGGAACTGAAGGGAAAAAAATGAAAGAGATTAAGGGAATTTATTTAAAGTAAATATATTCAATGATTTTAACTGTTGTTCTGAGAATGTAAGGACTGGTTTCTCTAATCTGCTTCTGATGCATATGATCTACTGTAAAGATTACTCATGGAAAGAATGAGCGTCAGATGGTAATTTTACCTAAGCATGCTATCTTAACAATGACTTTGGGGGGCTGCTAGAGGAGAGAAAAGGATTACAGAAACATGAGAACAGATACAGACAGAATCACTAGAAAAATCCTTTTCCAGTAATTTGCTCAAACTTCTTTTATTCTTTAATTACCTATGTGGGGTAAACACATGCTTGCTTAGAATGAAACGATATCTGAAGATGAATTTTTACCATCTTAATTTACACTTTGCTTTAATCCTGAGTGGCAAAGCCATGTGCTTCTGTTTACCTGCAGTAGTGTAACATTTTAGTGTTGTTCCATATCTCTGTGGTGCATGCTATCAAAAAGACTTGATTAAACAGCATCTGGCTTTAGGTGGTCACACAGACTACAGCTAAGTGGCTTGGCATTTCAGCTTAGTTAATGTCTCCAAGTACAGGTTTGTTCCCTATATTGGTAAGATACAAGGTAGTATGCCTTGAGAGTCCTCTACCATGATTGAAAAATGCTTGCTGCTTGATGTCACTGTTTGTTAAGTAGGTAGGCCATTCATGAAGTCTGTGCATCAGATAATTGCAGCTCGAGTAATTAAATCAAGTTTGGAATTTCTGAGCTCTATTTGCAGTGTAAGGATTCTTTCAAGTACATGACTAATACTGTCCTGTGAAGTACTGTCCTAGAAATTAACACCTTTTGTAATTCTGGAGAGAGCTGAGAGAGTTGTAAATCTAGTGAACATGTCTGCTGTGAGAAAGTTAGCTTGTTAGCTGTCTATAACATTGTTCTGGCTCTGTGTTTGTGCAGGGGGTTGGATATGTAAAGAAATTTCTGTATATGTTCAGAAAATCTGGAACTATTGGTATAATGGCAAAGCTCTAAAAATATTCTGTATTTTTTAAAATACACATTTAAACATGCAAGTCAATTATGGCATTATTCATTGCTTTTCTAATTAAAATGCATGGTCTGCAAACAAATCACAGAATAGTTTGATTTTCATTTAGTACCTAACCCTTCATGTTGTATTGATTTCTTGTGTAGAATTCTGCTTTGGCAAAAGTATTTTAGAAAAAAAACCCACAAACTCCCGCATATTTTGACAAGCTGGTTTGACGTTTTTTTCTTTAAATGAAAAAGCCAGTTTTTGTAAATGAGATATTGCTGGGTTTGTGAACAGTCACAGTCTCTTTAGATAGATAGAAAGGGATTACAGTCTAGACAGCCACATCCTAGAGGAACCCCTTACCACTTGATTCTCCCTTTTTCCTTCTCTATTTACTTTTGTTTTTAATTTCTTCTAAGCAAACCTAGACAGATTTGATCTTGATTCCTTTGTACTCTTCACCTAAGTGAGCAATCAGAACCTTACTATTGCATGTGTTACATATATCATAAGATTTTTCTAGGTTGTTCACATCAGTTCTCTTAAGAGTTTGACATTTCCTCTGCTTTCTACCACCATTTAATTTCAAGTGGCATTGCATTTAGTTCTACCTCTGAATTAAATTATTTGCTACTATATTACATGTAGGAGGGAGCAAGAAGAAAAGAAATTTTCATCAGCAAGTTCATAGGAAGACTATAGAAACACAAAACCTACACTCTTCATTTTCTTCCCAGGGTTCCCATTCAGTTTATCCCTATGTTTGGTGGTTAGGAGCTCACATCTATGGTGAGATCAGATTTTCTTTTCAAAATTTTAGTATCTCTTAAGTATTTTTATGTTGTTTTCACCTAATTTTTCAAAGTGTAGCTCAGGTAACCAGGAGTCCTACAGTTTGACAGGCACTACTCCCTTACAGCCTACGGGGCCAGCCAGCAAAGAGAACCCAGACGCCTTGCACATAAATGTTGCAAGATGCCAATTAATTCTGACTATGTGATGTAGAACATATTTTTTTTCCCTAAATGTGCAGTACACAAACACTGTGCTTATGTACATTTGCAGCTACCCAAGGGGACTGTGGTGAAAGCAAATGATCTGCTTTGATTAATTGCCAAGTTTCAATAAAATGTTTCATTTCCAATTTGTGTGTCTCTAACCAAATCAGTAAAACGCAATGTTAAATTCAGACACTGCTGTGAAAATGTGATTTGCAGTAATCTATTGTGTCATATATTAGTAAAAATTAAAGCTAAAACTTTTGCAACCCTTAGCTATTAACACCACGCTTCAGTGGTAAGCTAGTTAAATAGCAAATGACTTAATATTAGCTTGGGTGTTTAGAACTGATGTGGGCATAGCTTCTGCTTTTGTCGTGGTGGTCAACTTTTCATTGTGCTTTTAATTATGTTTCTTTTTTTCCTTTGTTTTCATGGTTTTGGGTTTTGTTGGGGTTTTTTTGTGGGTTCCTTTTTTTTTTTGTTTAGTTTGGTTTGAAGCGAGATTATTGCAGTTTTGATCTGAGGTTGTTCTAAATCCACTTCTATACATTAATATTAATAACTTCTCTCATACTGTGCTAAGTATGCTATAGTGCTCCAAATCTCTTTCATCAAAATTTATTTAATCTCTTTCCCTGAATTACATTCTCTCTTACACAGTATTTTTCTTGCTGAATGCATACAATCATAATTTCATTATTGATTTGTCCTTTGGAGAAATAAATTTTAATAAGTGGAAGAGAAAGATACTGGGGAAGGAAAATTAAAAATACAAATGCTTGTTATGCTATTTAATGCATTTTTTTTTTGTCCATAAATTAAATGAGCTTACTTGTAAAAGCCACAGACGCTTCTATGAAACCTCTCTGTTATAAGACAAAATATATTTAGTGAAGTACAGGATGGATTCACAGAACCAAGTAAATCTTGGCATTCAGTTAAACAATAACACATGGCAACAGGGATACTGCTTTGAGACTATCTTCACAGCTGGGGATGCAGAGCTATGGATGTAAGCATTTCTATAGCAACTGATTAAAAATTCCACAGAAAACTCTAGTCTCAGTAACTAAAAATTCATTTGAAAGTTTGAAGGGCCAGGCTACATGCTACCACTGAAGTTTGGTGTTTTCACATTAAACAACGTATCAATCAGCTTTTAGAAAGTTTAGTCATATTGCTATCTCTCATTTTTATCAAGTTGTTCCCTGTAGCAGTTTTGTGAGATACATCAGACAACTGCATGACAATGTTCTATTTCCAAGCACAGAAATTTGAAGCTCTTGTCTCTCTATTAAAGTCCTTTTCCCGTGCCATGGATTTATAGATAATGAAACAATTAGTATTTATGACCTTTTCATGAACTTCAGCCTTGAAAGCGTCAGAGGTGTTAGAGAGAGGGGCTATTCCAGACAGTAAGGAAAAGAAGCAGAACCCTGTTCCCTAAATTAGTGAGCTAACACCCAGGTTGCAATCACTTTTCTCTCCTGTTTAGAGACAGGATAGCTTCTCTTTTTCCTCAAAATAGCCTATAGGCCTGTTGTCCCAAAAATGTCTTCTTTCACCTGGTGTGCAAGAACCTGAGCCATTTAATGAGTAGAAATATTTGTTTATTATTTTGTGTCTGTGCAGAGATGGGTGCTAGGTGGTAAATGCTCCAAAATAGCACACCTGGTTACAGCCAAGCAGCGTATTTATAGTTTCGAAACATGCCAGTATGTGCATCTAATTTCTACATATGTGCCCACTTAATAGCTATTGGACAATCTTTTGCATGCTTTAATATAAAAGTAATGCATTTTTAATGTAGTGCACATGTTCAGTGGGTAGGGCTCTTTATTTGGAGGTGGGTAGTCCTAAGCTTTAAAAGTATGGTTTTCACATAATAATGAGCTAAGTTCACCTAAAGGACACATTTTTAACTGATTTAGCCAACCTGGACAAAGCTTCTGGTACATTGCAAATGCAGTGTCTAGTATTTAATTTAAGGTCCCTCTGTTTATGTTATCTCTTTACTTGTTTCAGAGCTATTCTGCAAGATCTTGCCATTTCTTACTTAACTGGGTCTGTATAGTATTTATTTTTCTCAATAATTCACTCTGCAAAATCTTTTCTTAAGTCACTCATCTTTCATCCCTAGGATTAGGGTTGTTCCAGGTAAAGGAGTTCCTTCTGAAGAGCAGAGCAAACTGGTCTCCTACTTACTGAGTAATGGAACCACTTGGTTTCAAAGCAAAAAGTAATGGTGACCGCTTTGCCCTGCATCTTCAAAAGTAACAGTTGTGCTGGAATTAAGATACAGTTAGACATTATAGATGATTAATTCATTTTATCACAAGTGTCTGACTTTTGAGTCAGGTGCTTGAGCTTGGTGGAGCGAATTTCAGAAACAGTGGTGGTTATTCCCCAATGGTAGGTGCAGGATGTGCCTCCTGTGAGGCTTTCCCTTACAGGCATGTGTTTTGCATTCAAAAACAGTGAAA
This sequence comes from Campylorhamphus procurvoides, assembly GCA_013396655.1. Lineage (NCBI taxonomy): Eukaryota > Metazoa > Chordata > Aves > Passeriformes > Dendrocolaptidae > Campylorhamphus > Campylorhamphus procurvoides. The sequence goes on from WBMV01003677.1 coordinate 273,889, forward strand.
TTAAGGGCTTGACTTTAGTTAACTCCAGCAGACAATGTTTAGGCACTTCAATACTCTTTTTGTCAGCAGCCACGTACTTTTTTTGAAACAGCAGCACATTACTGCCAGTGAAATATTTAACACTGTATAACTGAGCAGAAATGTAAGTTACATGCGACAAAAGTGATCACAGTGTAAGTTCTAAGTGTCCAGTTCTATATTCATTATCAGCTTGTATTTGGACAAATTACTGCTCAGCAAATTGGCATTTTGCCATGAGAAAGGTGCCTCTAGTTGCAGTAATGCAAGAATGGTCGTACTAGAATACTTCCATCAGATTTATATTATTTTTTTAATGATGAAGGGTTTAGATATTATTTATTTAATGATATATAAATTAATGGTGTATTTCTTCTTGATAGATGATTATCTGTACTCTCCTTTTCCCTCAGCCTCAGTGAAGACGGTGTGATATCATACACGGAATCTTACTCGTTTGAATTGTTGCATTGAGAGTAATGTACCAAAGGTTTACATTCAATAAGAGTTCATACTTCGACCTGAAAAAAAGGCTAGATTTTATAGGAAAAGTTAAAATATCTGCCTAACAAAATTTTAAAAATCCTACTTTTTATAAACAGTGATTTTGAAGTTTTAGCATATTGTTAAGCTTATCTGCCTCATACTCTGTTTTGATGGCTTGCTATTATGTCAAATTGTTCGTTATGAAAAATCTGAATACTTTTCAGTAGGTTTTTTCAAAAGACTTTGAGCACTCTTAGTAGCATTTTAGAATTCCCCCCCCCACCCACCCCCCAAAAAAAAATGCTCTGTTACTATGATTATTTTCATATCTGGTGATTGTCCAGCAAATTAAACTGATACAAAGGGATATATCACTATTATACTTTCAACTTGACTGCATGCATTTCTACATTTCAGTTTGCTACTACCCCTGAGAAACTGGCCTCCTTGTCACGTATATCAAGAACTTCTTTAATTTGGCAGTGACTCTCACAGCTTCTTTATTTGATAAATTCCACGTTTGGTGTTATATTACTATCTCTAGGTGTGTGTGTGTGTGTATATATATATACACACACACACTCTTTTCTGAGCTCAAAAGGCTGAGCAAAGTAATGCCTCAGGAGCCCTTTGTGACAATGCCACTGCAACCTTAACCATCCATTTCCTCTTAGTATTTTTGATAAATTTTCAGCACCAGGTAGTTTTTCTGCACTGATAAAAAGACTCTTAGTTACCAAGTTTATCTTAAGATTGAGAGGCCAGTGGCTAACTTTCCTGTGAGTGTTTATTTTAATCTGAGCCATGATTAGAAAATGCTTGTATTCCCAGGAGGAAAAGAAATGCATACTGGTAGAAGATAGCGATTATTAAATTTCAGAAGAAGGTGATTATTCCCTCTTTCGGTTGTATCTGAAATGTGATCTTATAATGTAGACCCTCTTTAAAAAAAACACAAAACAAAACAAAAAACCCTCAACACAACAAAAACCCCCATAGAAAACTCCATCTACATTTATTCAGTATTTCTGTCAATATCTTTATAGCAGATGCTTAACAGAGTATGGTAGTTGCTCTCTAATGATATCTATTTTTTTTTTGAAGAATATGTAAGCCAGTATATTTTGTTTTAGAACACAAAAATTGGTGACACACTTTGCTATTTAAATCTGATGTTATTAGAAATGCCCTAACTTTTTGGTTAAGGTTAATATATGTCTTACTATACTGGATGTTGGAAAATAAAGAAGTTGCTTTAGTACAAATATGCAAATGTAAGATTGTACCTTATTAGTTTTTAAACATGCACTGCAATGACTTACCAAAACGTGGATTTTTGTCTTTTAACTTTATTACAGCAGCAGGCAATGTACATATATTTGAAACAGACAATTGCATTATATCCCTTTGTTAGTCTGCTCTTAGTAACTAAGGAAGGCTCTTCCATTCTCTGAGGCACAAGATTAATTTGAGTTTGAGGCTTGGATGCCTATTAGGAAAGGAAACCAGCCCTTTACCACTGACTAGAATTACTCTCTGTGTTTCTGCAGATTTATCTTTCTTACCAGTGGAGCAGAGATAACCTCAAAGATCCAGCACTGTCATATTATAATCCATTTATGATAGATGATGATGCATTAGGCCAATTCTCAAAAGGGCAAAGTAAACTGTCTGGGTGACTAGAATTTGCTTAATCTTTTATATTCTACCATGTCATGACTGTCTGTGCATAGCAATCAGGATAGAAGAGACTCGCCAAGTCACCTGCTCCTCAGATCAGAAGGTGATTGTGGCTTTGAGTAGATATTAAGCAGCCACAGCACTGCCTGGTCAGAAAGAGCAAGTGTACTAGCCTTTTACATCTTGAAGATCTTGGTCCTCATCAAGTGCTAATGTCTGAGACCTGGAAGAGAATGCAGTTGCTTCCCTATGGGCACCACATCACAAACTACCTTGTCATATAACCTGGTGTCATTTGACTTAACCTCTATTCAGAAGAATCTCAGAGCAGAGTATCGACAATACAGGTGAGTGATAGAGTGCCAGTCTCTGTCATGGCTGACATTTCTTGTACTTTACCCTATGACAAAAAATTACTTTCTTCATTTTCTTGAGGTTATACCTCTAATCACTTTTGCATTTAAAACCAAATACATGCTTAATCGGGAATACTGTAATGAAAAGTTTCTTCCTAAATGTGAACAGATGAAGCTTTTATGGAGCTGAAACCTATTTAATTTCTCTCACAGAAGTAAAGAATTATGTGGATGCTTTGAAATACTAAGAATGAACATAGTACTTTGGAAGAACAATATTATAGTCTCTGTGGAATAAAAACATGTACCATGTTTCCTTTAGATTGTAATTAGAGCCTTCAGATCAGTGTGATTGTATTGCATCAATACACTCCATTCCTCAAGAGTGTCTGAGTGCAGCAAGATTGTAAGATGAATAGATTTATAAAATTATGAAATGATATGGCCTGCCTAGGCCATAAGGCTATTATATGGATCATCAGCCAACAACTGTTCAGAAAAGGTAGTCTTAATTAAATAATCTTGCTAAATATTGGGGCTGCCTACTCCACTGATTCACTTTCTTTTGTGAGACAGATTTGTCACTCAGCTATTAAGTGGCAGTGAAGCAGCATACTTTATAAAGGAAGCAAGTCATCATACGTGCTGTAATTATATAGTGACATTCTGAACATTTCAATACGTGTTTCTTGCCCAGTTAGAAATTTTATTCTACTATAATTCTAAGATCTATTAAGTTTGGGTTTATTGCAAATTAGGCTTATAAAAGACAGCCACTAACACTAAAGGGGAAGGGTGACAGCAAGTATTAGGCCTCTGAGCTGCTGTCTGTGATAAAAAACAGCCATAATCCATAACCTGGACTCAACCTAATTCTATTTTTTTTAGTTAAATGCCTTGCTATTTTTGCTGTCCAGACTCTCCTCAGATCTATGCTGTTAAACTTTATTATGCTTGTATAATGTCTCTTGATACTTGTAGGGCTTTTTTTTTTTTTGCCAAAATAACTATCTTACTTCACGATCTTTCCAAAATGAATTCTTAATGAGCATAGCATAATCCACCTAAATTTTATTCACTAACACGTGTCCAGACTCTGGCATAGCTCATGTTTAATGTTCTAAATGATACTACAATGTCCTTCCTCTTTCTTTTCAGTTATTAAATAGCAGTGATTTTGAAGCCGGGCATGTGTGGGCTCTTTCACTTTCTCTCTCTCTTCCTTGACTCCAGCCCCTGTCCCTTCCACCTTTTGTATCTGTTTGACTGAGCTCAAGAGACCAAGAACCATGTGGAAAATATTCTAATCTGAAGGGACAGTCTGCTCTGCAAAGTTATTGCTTTGGAAATGTGTCACATATGGTGAAATAAGAGTTTACGATGTTGCATGCTTTCAAATAGGTTACAGTGGTCTTTCTTTTCCAGGCTGTAAAGATCTTTATCTAATGTTTCCAATTTCCTGAGCTATTTAAAGGATAGTAAAAAAGGAATGGAAAACCTTAAAATATCTGATCTCACCTACTTAACAAAATTTCTAAACAAAAATCCAGAAGTTTATATAGATCATAAAATGAACCCTTTTATATCTGAAACAAAAGGCATTCAGTAAATCCTATGTTTGCAATATGAATTCTATGATTGGCAACTATGTGGTTTTTAAACTAGTAAGTATATTGACTTAGTTTCATGTACAGAACCCATTGAATTAAAAGGAAATTATGAAGGTGAGTTTGGACCTTGCAAACCTTGCCAAGATTTCAGTTCATCAGTAACACTGTAGATATGTTCAAATACTTACCTTTTTTGAATTGATGAAACTACATTGCTCAGTATTGTGATGCTCAGACATTCTGGAGAAAGTGGAGTTTCCTCTGAAAAAATAAACTGCAAAATGAGGTGTTGGAGATCCCACTGAGGTTAACATATTGGTTCTCTGCATGAATGATCTGATGTCCAGTAACTGTTGTCTACACTTTAGATATTCCTTCGGTGGGAACAATAAAAGGATCTCTCTAATCTGTTTTACTGCTGTTTAAATGAAATAAGTGAAACTCAAATGAGTTTCTTACCAGTGTCAAATTTGGAGCTGGACAATGACTTTAAGAATGGTAGGATTTATTTTCTTTTTCCCCCTTGAGAGCAGCTGAAGTACAGCTAGAGAAAGGTCTTGGCATATCATTTTCTTAGGAAACCAAGAAATGTCCATGTTGGTTCTAAATATAAGCAGTAGCAAGCTGCAGGAAAAAGCGAAACTTTTCAATCAGAAATTCCTGCCTAGTATTTCTTGGAGAAAATACAGTATATCTATGCAGCAATAGATATACCAGGAAGAGAATTATTTTTCAATTAAGTGTAATAAAAGAGAAAATCTGAATAAAATAAAATGTAGCCCTAAGTATGCATGTATTCTATGTCTGGGCACTTTGATTATGCACCTATGCTATATTTATTTAGCAATGGTAAGCTGCTGTCATGCACTAACTCCAAGTATATCAAGTAGATGAATTCTTAAATATTTTATTTCTTTTCATATAAGCATTTTAGAAGAGGCATTCATTACAATGCTTTAAAGCTTAACAGAAAATACCATAATCATTTGGGTGTTCTTTAAAACACAATGCAAAGAGGAGTTTTATTGTTTCTAGCAATGCATAATTTATACTAGATTTCTGGAGGTATGATAGTGATATAAGATCATCTTACAGTACTAACTTCAATATGCTTACTTGTAAGACAAAAACTTGTTTTGCTTGAAGCAGTATGTGGAGATGAGAGTAAAAGCAATATGTGACAAAAAACCTGATCTCAAAGTCATTAACTAAACAACACAGCTTAAAAGAAACATCAATATTTTTTATTTTTGAATATTTTTCTAATTATTACTTGCTATAAATTTGAGGATTTCTCTGGGTCTTAAAAAGTTCTAGAATGTCATAAAAATTACTGTAATTAGTAGTTAAGGTCATGTTGCAAAGATGAGAAATATTTTGTGAAAATAACAATTCAAAATTTTGGTTAATATGCATGGAGAATTCAACTTACATGGCTATCAGCGTACTTAAAATGTGTGCTAATATTTGATTAAAAATATTCTAATTGTTTAGAATGATGTTTTACACCCCCTTTTCCCTATTATAAACAGATGACCCAGACATACCTACGTCTGTGGCAAGTACCTTCTGCTTGCTCATATAAATTTTTAAAAGAAAAAAAGACTAAGGGTCTGAGACTAGAGTTCTGTCACGGCATCCTTGGTGAAGGCAATATTGATGAAAACCAAAGGGAAATTATTATAAGTAGCTCCCAGTTTTTCAGTTCTTTTAAAAGAAAACTAACCTTTTGATGGTTGTGTCCATTAACAGAACTATAACAGGGATACATATACCAATTAAGACTATTATAAGATTCAAATATAAACATAGTCTCAAGTTAAAATCAAATACGTGAATGTTCCATATGTGATTTATATTGAAAAAAAACCAAAACAAACCAAAGCCCTAAAATATCCAAATACTATTTTTCATGAAAATTAAGAGGTTTACATTTTAAGCAGCATAGTGAGGACAACTTGAGGTAAACATTTTTATGGTGTGCAACATGTAACTCTTCCTGAGCATTGCATTCTGAGGGTTTGTTTGTTGTGTTTTTTTGTTGTGGTTTGTTTGTTTGTTTTAAACAAAAAGAAAAGACAATACAATAAGTTCAGTCATTAGGACAGGGAAGGATGTCTCTTCTTATTTTACTTGGGTCAGCTATTCAAAATAAATAATTGATCACATATATTTGTTAGTTATTTGATTTCATAGTTCAGAGGCTATAATTGTATGAAAACTTAAGTTTCTTTCAGTTTCTGTGAATTTCATTTTTAGTTGATCTAAACAACAACTCGGAAATAAGGAATGTTTCCTGTGTTTTTCTCAGATACAGAGATACAGAAGCCAATGCTATTAATATTCTGATAGATGTATGTAGCCCTGGAGATTCCGTGTTGGTAACCTTCTTCCTAGCTACTTCTAACAATAATATTCTAAGACTAGTGATGTGGCAAATTATGGAATACATATGAAAAATATGTAAAAAGTTGTGCATGAGCCTCTGCAATGCAAGAGCTTGTGTACATAATTTAATTGTAAGGGATGAGGATGCAAATGACATGCTCATTTACTATCTTAGCCTATTTGTATTCATCTGAATTGCACTTCACCAATCTTTTAGAACAGACTGTATGTATTTCCTGGCACAGGTATCAACTGTAGTATACTGTGTGTTTTCAGCAATGAAAACAAGCATACTGATGGCTGCAATATTCTCCAAAGTCATTGGTCTACTACTGTCATGTCTGTTTGAAGACCTATACTCTGGGAGTAAAAAGTGCATGTTTTTAATTTTTTTTTAAATTGGTATTTAGTAGATGTTTTAAATACTGCTGTTGTATTTCTAGTTCTCTGCATGCACAATACAAGGGAACTTAAGTGCAAGGGAAACATAGAATGACACTACTGAGTATCTAAAAAATGACCCAGTTAGCTCAATTTCATGTTATTCTGATTTTCTGGAAAGCTGGGTCACAAGTTTCAATTTAACAGATTTAGGTTTCTTAGGTTGAAAATAATATTCTCTATTGCAGAACTAAAGACCATAGTTTTCAAATATTAAAGGTTGTGTTGTCTCCTACGATCAGCAAAAAACATATATAGAAATTGAGAGCTTACCAGTGGTGATAAATGAAATAGAGAAAAAAACATGACTTATGTTTTCCCAAGTTTCAGCACTGTTTCTTCTAGAGTTTAAAAGAATATGTACTTTGGGACACGATGTACTGACTAAAAGCTAGCTTAGAAGGACTTTCTTTTGTATGCCAAGACCATTTCTCTCTTCTCATTATAGATTACTTGCAAGTTGTTAGACAGAGGGAAATAGACTGTTAAAATGAATAAACTTAAGCAATACACTGCCTGAATTGGGAAACTGGGGAGAAAAGCCAATGCCATGAGTGCCCACAATACATAACAGTGTAGATTGCAGGATTAATTCTAGCATTAAACAAAATATTTCAGTGGGTTTCTTAGAAGGAAACAGAAAGACTGTATAAAATTCAGCTGTGCATTTTTGGAAATGGAAAGACTTAGCCACATCTAAGCATCTGGCATCCACACTTCCTTGGAAGAGAAAGGAAACTGAGTATGTCTATTGAATGTGAGAACAAAATATCTTTTCTGCCAAATCCAGTACAAATCATCAGTGCCAAGGCAAAGTGCTTTCAGAGGCTTGGCAGGAGTCCGCTAAGACTTGTTTTAATCAGATATATAGAGAAAGGAACAATGTCAAGCTGTTATTTCATATTAATATTGGCTCATATTAGCTAAAACCCACAAAACAAACCCCTACATAGTTAAAAAAAAGAAAAGTTGAATTGATTGAACTCTGTTTTCCTTCATTCTAGTTTTGATAACAAATCTTGGAAACCATTGCTGAAGCTGGTTACCAGCAGCTAGTGATTTGCACTCAGATCAGTTATACTGTCTAGTAGGAAGTCTTTCATCTCTAACTAACTGTGTACAGTAGTTTGTAAGGTAAGCATCTTCAGGAACTGAGGGTTCTGAAAGCTGCTGAAGTTTATTAGGGACAAAATGAAAAAAAAATAAAATTGCACAGCACACTACACATGCCTCAACAGATACATTTAGCACCATAGTTTCTAATGGGAATGGCACATTTTCATGTTCTTTCTGCATATTTGAACTTAAAAAGTTAAAAAGCTGGTACAGAATAGACTGAAAAAGCCAAGTTGTGGGACACAGTGACATTCATGTAAGGAGTCTGAGGCTCAGGAGCTTAGAATATTGGTGAGAAAGGAGGAGTGGAACAGGTGCTTACAAGCTAAAATATTACTATGCTAAGAAAAAAAAATCTGAACCTTTCTCTTGTCCCCAGCTTCTAAACAAGCTGAGAAAGACACGATCAGGAAAACAACTACTGCACCCCACTGAAAATCACAATTTTTTTTGTGTTACATTGTTCTGCCTCCAGAGCCTTCCTCTGATGAAAACAACATTCATAACAAATTTTTTGTCACAACTGTAATATTTCTGACCAAGTTGCATTTCTCATGTTCTAAAACTGTTCTAGAAATATCCCTGGGTCAGCCCTGAAGTAGTTCAATTAGCCCCATGTAAGAAATAAGAAAACCTTTATTTTAGTGTTGCTTCCATATACTTTGGATGCTTCTTAAAAACGAACAAAAAAACCCTAAATAAGTACAAAGATAATCAACTTTCCTGTCCCTGTAATCACAATAGCTGTGGTACTTCACAGCTTCATTAATTGCAGTTATAAATAGCTATTTAGGTAAAGATATAATGTCTTCATTTCACAGTTTAAAAAGTAAAACAACTGAAATTGTTTCTTTGCTGTACTGCTTTGGAGAACAGAAAAAGTAGATATGTACTTAAGTAATGTAAAGGCATTTAACCACTCATGCTCATGTTACCTATTTTATTATGTTCATAGTTCATCTCTTTTGTGCAGTCTGGAATAGTTTTAATTTGCCCTAGACTTGCAAGTTATTTCAAAGACACTCTTAAGTGTTTTGCTATCCCCTGTGGGATACACTTATACTTCAGAATGAATATTTTACTATTAAAAGAAGGGAGAAATAGATTTCACAAAAGTTTTAATTCCATCTGTAAATGAAATTTGTGTGTTTCTTAGTCATATGCATCCTAATTTAGAATTTGCAGGCTTTTATTTTGGGCTACTTCTTTTTGGTTAGTGTGTTTCACTTTGTAAATAATTTCATTGATTTCTTTACCAACTGTTTTTATCATTTGTTTTGATTGCTTGCATCACGTGCAGCCGTATGCAATAGCAGTTTTCACACTATCTTTGATGAATAATAGTTTGTATCTGAAGCTGCTGAGGATAATGGGAGTGTCTATCTTGCACTTCTTAAGTATGAAGTAGTAGCCTTATGGAAAGTATTTATAGTAGTTCTGTTACTAAAGATGTGGCTTTTTTCCAGGTTTAGCACATCATTGTGGGACTTGAAGATGGTAAAGAATGCTGAGATGTTTTTTAGTTTAATGGTAAAATCTACTGCTTAGTTAAATTATTGAATCCAAGAATTCTGAGTTTTAGTCTGCCACAGAGGAACAATGTTCCTGCTTTTATGCTAATTACTCATACTAATGCTTATTAATTGCATCTACTTTGTCAGGCCTTTATTGTCATCTGAAGCTGAATTTTATAACTTTAAACCCTGATGTTTCATATTTTAATAAAATCAGACTTCTGGAATGGCTGAAAGCCTGGAAGTAACTTGATCAGCAAACAGAATTATTTGAGACAGTTGTCTCATTTCTCCTGCAGTTTAGGTTTGCTTAGGCTTTTATTTGAACCAACTGTAGTACATTTAACCAGATAACATGGGATCAAAGCCTCTAAAATATCAGATGGAAGTAATGTATGTAACTGTCAATCACTGCCTGTTCTTTCTGCTAACAATATGGTATTAAATGAGACAAGATGTGTGCCTATTGTGTACATTGTTTTAATTGATGAGGATTGCTACTGTGTGAGCTAACAGTGCTTTGTGATGAGAAATACTGAGACTGCCCTTTCCATTTGCATCTGCCAAATTTCAAACGATTTTTGTCATATATTAACCAACCATTTTTTCACAAAGTTTTCCCTTTTAATTATTTTTCATTTCAAGGAAATCTTACTTTTGCCCAGTAATTTTCTTTCTGTGTCCTCTCCCTGTAGGGAAATACAATTATACTTGGGCCTGCCTCTCTCAACTCTTGCCAGACTTAAATAATGGCAATTCCATAGGCTCTCTTGTAAGACTTCCCTGCTGTCAGCTTGCTTTTTGTTTCATCTCATAGAATGTAGTGGATTTGCCTATAGCTGCTTTTTTCATTATGAAAATAATCTCATCCATGAAGTATCCTTTTATTTAAATAGCCATCTTTTTTATTGCTTTCTCTATGATCCATTTGAAAATCAGTCTTTGTTAATGGATCTATAGCTTCTGAAAATATTTTCTAGCCTCTCTCTGATATTATTCTCTGATTCCATTCTCCTTTCAGGCATGATAAAAAAGGTAAATGATACAACCAGAATTAGTGGGACTTGAACAAAATGTTAAGATTTCTGTGATGATGGGAACTCTGGGACCATTCTCAAAAGGCTGCTCTCCTCTGGAGGTTTTGTATTTGCATAAAGAGACACCAGTACTTCTCATCTAAGCTTTCAAAAAGTTCACCTGCTCTTTAATGTAGCTCTAGGAAGAAAGCCATTAAGAGCCGAGACTGCTAGCAGAGAGTATGTTGGGCTTCTCCAAGAAGCACCAGTGCATCCCACCTAGTCAAGCATGTGACTCATGAGGTGGTCTGAAGGCTTTGTAATATGTGCTTGATGGTATGACTAATCAAAAGTTTGCTTGTTTTTTTGTTTCATCCTCTTCCTTACAAGAGGATTATGTGCATAACAACATATGTGCTTTTGTCTGCATGTATTTTTCTAACATTTTGCTTTGCCTTCATCTTCTCTCTTCTCCACAAAATCACTTCTGTATTAAGTAAGTTGGGAGATTTGTGACACTCGGTGAGAGCATTAACACTGTTGTATCAAACTGCTTCCCACCAAAGGTTTAACAGAGTAGTTAAAAATTTCCAGTGTAAGCTCTGTTATTTTACTGATTGATTGAAAGGAAGAACTGATATGAAGAGACACAGTGTTACATTAAATTGCATTTCATTTTTACTCTGACCATTGTACACAGTGTGAAGGCTTGCTGCAACATAGAGAGTAATATGGTTAGGCCATGGTTCTAAAGTGCAGATCACAATGATTTCTCTTCACCTTCGAGAAAGGATGCAGAATATCCAAAGGTGTGAAAGATGGCAGTCTGACAGGATTGTGACCTATCTCAGTGAGGGACACATATCTGACCTTGCACTGCTGCAGTTACATGATGCACTAAATCTTTCCCTATCACCAGCAAACAGCTGCCTTGAAGCATGGGAACAATGGGAAAAGTGGTAGGCTTGTACTGCTGTCTTTGTATATTTACAAGGGAGAGCAAGGAGATTCCCTATAGCACCTCTGCCTTTTCGTGTAACCAGCCCTGTGCATACAGAATAGATTTTTCTTTGAGTCCTACAAAGCTGCAGTGATGTCGAGGCAGTCCAGCAGTCAGAAATATGTTCTCTCTACATTTCTTTCCATTTCAGCTGCAGAGGGTGGACTTATCCTCAAAGTTTGCCATTCAAACTGAGTTTGTAGTCATGCTGGGTAATATTTTAAAACGAGGCAACAGCCTACAGCAATAAAAAGTGAACTTTCTAATCCACCAGCTCCAAACACTTTCAACTGACCCATCTGCTACAAAAAACAGTAGTGTTTGCCACAAATATTTGCACATATTTGATACTACAAAATTACATGTGGCTGAAAGACTATTGATTTTCTTTTTTCTTTGCTTGTTTTGATTCCCTAGAACAATATATTGTACATAATGTTTTGGGGTTTGTCCCTTCTGGGAGTCCATGCTTTTTCAGATCAGACAGAGTAATTTTGAACGTTGCAGCAGCTTTATCGATTTTCTGCCCAAATCCATTTTGCTAAGTAAACTGATTGAGGAAGTGGGGCTTGTGATTGTCTTGCAAGCACAACAGTCAAGCCCTACCCCTTTCCAAAACACCAAAGCTTTATAATTTTTAAATCTGATTTTTATTAGACCTACATGACCTGTAAAATAGGAAAACCTCAGATCTGCTGGGTAAAATGGAATAAAAATAAGCAAGTTTGCAAACAAGTTTTCCCTTGTTCCCTCTGTCCTTTCAGGGTCGAGTCATATAGCTGCTTCTGCTTAGTCAACTCAGACACTCAGCAACCACAAAATTTCTCCAGTCCCCTCATGCTTCTTGAAAAAAAAGCTTTTACCTCCATTCCCAGAGGGACCAAGCCTGCCCACAGCTCTTCTCATGGCGGGCAAGCCAGCCCCACTCCTTGGGACCTGCTGCCTCTCTGGCTCTTGAAGGTTGTTCCAAGCCAGCGGCCCGTGCTCTCTCATGGCAGGGATGCAGCCAATGCAGCTTGCCCTCCTCTCCCACCCCATTGGCTTCAGTAAAACCCTTCCTACTGCTCTGGCTGCTCTCCCTAATGCTCCAAGGACAAAAGCTGTTCATGGCAGGGTGTTGGTTCAGGGAAGTGAGGTGATGAAGCCATACTTTTCACAGTCAATGAGTTAGACAGACCAGTGACTGGCTGTAAAAATGGTTCCCAGGGTACACCAGGCACCTGTTCTCCGAGCCCCATTCATACTCCTGAATTTTTCCTGCTGCTATGCTACCTGCCCTGCCTGTAGGCAGTGCCAGAGCACTGGTGGTGCTTTGGTGCATGGTTGGAAAGGGGCGCTAGGCTGCACAGCCCTCTGTGGGCAGTAGGCAAGGCATCCATGTAAGCAGGGCAACAGCTGAGCCCAAGGCTCAGCAAGTGGCAGGTTTTAGGCTTTTTTTTTTCCTTTTCCTTTTTTTTTTTAAATATGTATGTATTTTATTTTAATAATCGTGTGAGAAAGTACAAGTATCATTCAATTTGTAGTAATTAAGATTCCACTGTTTTTTAGACTGACATCCCTCATTTCTGTTCCTTTCAGGACAGGAAGCATCTTGCAGGGTTCAGTGCTCTCTCAGCTGTTCTAGAGGCTGGCCCATTGTAGCAGCTTCACAGCTAATGCTCTCTTGCCAGATTATTGCATAGTGATGACTGAGCATCTCTTTATGCTCATGAGGAACACTTAATAAAGAAATAAATCATTCACAGAGTCTGGGGGGATAAATATCCTTCCTTCAAAATGTAGTTAGCTCAAATGAGGTTGTATTGTTTTATTCACTAAGCTTTACAAGGGTATGTGGTGTTTCATTTTTGTTCCTATGATGTCAGGTGCAAATTCAGTACTTGAAATGCACTGGCTCATTTTAATGATAAACTCTGTTAAACTTCTGTGTGAATGTTTTGTAATAATATCCCACCCTACTGATGAATACTGTTTTGCATGGTTATGGTATTTTCCTGGCTTACTTGATGGATCATAGCTCAAATTTTTGAGATGTTTAGTTGCATTCCGAGAATAGTGGGCTATGAATTTCGTGGTTACCTAAAAGAAGGCTGAATAAGTTTTGTGAGCCTTCACTCAATTCACATTACCTGAATATAGGGAATACGCTTTCTTTGCCTCTGTCTTCAACACAGATGATGGACCAAGGTGGTCTCAGTGCCTGGAGCTGACAAGACTGTGAGAACGATAAACTTTCAGTCAACCCTGAAACTGTAAAGGATCTGCTGCTCCAGCTGGATCCCTAAAAATCTGATGAGATTCATCCATGAATCTTCAAAGAGCTGGCCGATGCCATCACAAAACCTGTCTCGATGATTTTTGAGAAGTCTTGGGAATCCAGAGAGGTCCCAGCTGACTGGAAGCTGCTTAACATTGTCCTGATTCTCAAGAAGGGCAAGAAGGATGGCACCACTATGTGTGCAGTATGACAAGGGCCAGTGAATATAGGTTACAGTCAGAAAGGATATATTTTATTTGCTCTCCTGGGTGATATCTGTAGTTACATGTATTTTGCTTTCAAATATATGTTTCCTTTATTTGTAAGCTATATAGAACTAAAGTGAAGACAGGAACTGATTCTGAAATGGAAATAATGGAGACAAGGGAAGGAGGGCAGGGGTTCCTAACAGTATTTTGTGAGTGGAGATAGAGAAGTATAGAAAAGCTTACTTTTGGGAATTACGTTTTGATGTAGGTGATTTCATAATTTCTTAGAACAGTTTTTTAGGGAACAGTTTTTTTTATCCTGGGAGGAGAACTAGTTTCTGCATTGCTATGCCACTATCCTATCTACTTTGTATGGTCACTGGAGTCTATGCTCAGCTTGAGCAAAGTGGGGAGAAAGAAGTCAAACTATTTGCATGCCAGAGGCAGAAAAATTTTTGTCAGCCACTGGAGGAAAGAGTGACATTACCCTTCAATATTGTCACCTAAGGTTTAGCAGCTTCTCATTTCAGTGAGAGCCTAAGCTTAACATTAGTGACAGGTGTTGGCCGAATGAATGATATGAGTCCTTGCTTTGATGAAAGTATATTTACGAAGACTGGTTTTAGGGAGAAGAAAGATGGACTTGTGGTAGCCAGGCTCAGTATCAGGTAGGTTTTGCCTTGGAGATTAGGGAAGAGAAAATGACTTTGGAGCAGGTGACTAGCTGGCATCTACTGCTTGACTAGAAGACTATGACATTTATTATCATGTGTGAGGAGAAAGTGGACTGTGCTAATTTTAATATTTAAACATTCTGATATGTGGATTTCATGAGCCACTTACTCTTTTAATTATTAGAAATGTCTTTGGCTCCTAACTTCTTCTAATATGATGAATTAACAGAAGGTATAACACCATGACATAATTAAGTACTTGCACTGTTTTTAAATGCAATTCCTTTAGTGAAAAATGCTGGTTTGATTTTTCTATGAATAAAATATATATATTTTTTAACATTTTGTTTGCTTATGTGTAGGACTCAAATTTTTATTAGAAACATAGAAATATTTTTTTGTGTCCTGGCTGGCCAGCAAACATAAAATTTCTATCTCACTCTTCCTCCTCTCCCACTTTAAATGCAGTGACAAAACTATTCCTTGATATCTAGGAGCTATGTAGAACAACCATCTGCCCACCCAGAAGAGCTTTCTTTTTCTATTGGTTAGCAGCTTTACTCTTTGACAGCACAAAGCACACAGCAAAATTTCCTTTTCTCGGCTAAAATTACATTGTTATTTACTTTTTTTTTCATTTTTCTGTTTTCTCAAAAAGCAATGAGTATGAAGTTATGTTGTGCATTGTAAAACTGTTGGTAGAGCTGACTTAGCTAACCCATTTGCATTACTGAAATAAACCCCATGTACTGACTATTGCTTAATTTTGATAGAGAATATCCCAGAGAGCTTATTTTCTGGTAGTTAGAACAGTTCATTTTAACCTACCACTGTAGTGTCACAGGGATTAGTGAAGTTTGAACCTCAAAACCAGTGAGTAGTGTATATAATATTTTGCTAAGCTGTAGTGAACTGCAAACAATGTCCTATATGATGACTTTTAATATGAGTTAGTGTGTTTGTCTTGAGCTGTTTGAGGATTGTAATGTAATATGTTAGAAGGGAGAAGTTATAATACAATAGGTCACTTCTACATTCATTTTTGCAACTGAAAGTGTAAAAATCTGAAAATTATGTGGCAGCTTTTAATGAGAATGTCCATTAAGAGCTGTATTTCCCCACTTGTTAATGACTTCAAGGCTATATTCTTTTTCAGCTCCGTGTAGAGAAGTTAGACAGTATCTTAATCTCAGAACACCCAGTTGTGCCAGTGCAGCACCTGTGAATGAAGTGCTTTTTTTAGGCCAGGGGTACAAACCGAGCTAGGGTTTGGTATAACCAGCCAGCTTGACCTGGTGCATTTTCAGGTAGAAGCTTTAAAATCCCCTTTTGTGACCCTTGTCTGGCTCTACTGCCAGCACCATGTCCTAAATCTGAAAGTATTTGTGCGCTGCAGCTCCAATGAAAGCCAAATGCTCTCAGTGCTCTGGGAGTCAGAGAACAGTGGAGAAGGCAGTGAGCTGGTGCTGTAAGATGCTCTACTGTTCCAGTTAAATGTGTCCAGTATGTCTGTTGTCAGGCAATGCCTGAAATTTATAGAAACAAACACTAGCTTGACCATGAGTTGACATAAAAACCAATAAACATCATTAAAAGAAAAATCTATTTTCTTTTGTCTAAAAAGCATAGTGTATATTTAGGAAAAGTTGAATTCCCTTGGTGTACTCTTATTTAATATTTTTATAGAAGCAATGGTTAAATTTAGGAATATTTAAATATATAAACTGTTTTTTAACTAGCAGCAGCTCATGTTTTTATGAGAAACTAATTCATTGTGAAAAAAACAATCTTGCCACTAGGGAACTGAATTCTAGTAGTTTGTATATATATGCAGCTTGGTAACCAAGATGTATCAAGGCAGTGTTTTGCCAGATGTTTTATGTTTCTTAAGGATTATTTGAAATTATTTTTCATAGAAATCACAAAAGCCTTAAGTAAAATTACATGAATAAATAAATTTTGAATAGCTGCTAACATTTGTTTTTGAACATTGTTAAATTGTTTGGGAATAGCGTGGCTGGAACATTCTTTGTGCTTTGTACACCTGTGGCCTCCACAACTATGGTTAGAAAATAGCATATAAAGTTTCATATTAAAGCAGGTGTTCTTCTGGTGTTTATTTTTGATTTCTCAAACTTATGTGTGGCAGAAGAAATGGCTGCTCATCACCAGCATTGAGGAAACATAAAAAGCAACATAAAACTGATTTCAATTGAAAGGGTCCATCAAACATTGCTTTGAATTTGCAGTAAGTGGGAGGGTATGTAAATTCCTGCATAAGTGTCAGGAATACATTTTGTGCAGGAAATGTAATTATGGATACTTATATGAAGAATTGCCATTCTGGAAATCCCACTGCTTTTTTACAATATTTTTTTTACTGTCCAATAGTATACTGTCCAGAACCAGTATAAAGTGGATATTAAGGAGATTATTAAGGACATCTCCTTAATATTAATTATTAAGGAGAGTAAAACTTAAAAAATCACCACAAAACATGAACAAATCCAAATTCTAGAGTTATGTTAATGACTTAAATGTTAAGCTTGACACTGTTTTTTAAATTTGATCTCTTGAGAAAACAAGGCTGACATTTAATGCTGCATGTAAGTGGGACAGATCACTCTTATTGTGCATCATGCATGTTTCATGATCATTATTACACTTGAAAAATGGAAAATTCTTGTGGCTGTAACAGTTTTTTATGCTTCTTTAAATATACCTGTAATCAGTATAAAACCTGTCTTTTTTTTTTTTTTTTTTTATCCACCTCATCTCTCACTTTCCATCCTCAGCAGTTTTACAATTCCTGGGGTTTGTTTTAGTCATCTTCACCATACCTCTTCTAATCCAGGTAGAATATTATTTTTGATTGATGAAGATTGTAGGTAGCTGTAACCAGCAAATAAAGGTAGGCTATACTTTTTAGCAGTTAGTTGTAACAGTAAGATAAAGTGTTAGGTAATTCAAAATACACTTACAAGCCAAATATGGCAAAAATTTTTTAGCTATCTAGGCAGCTCAAGAGCATATCACCACAGCATCTTTTTGTACTATTGTTTCTGTTTCATCATGTGTCTATGCTATAGTTAACCTTTATGTTGACTTATATTTTGAAAGTCTGCAATCAGTCTGTGGATTTCTTGCATCTGACACTGAGGACTTGATTACTAGACAATATTCTTTCCTTACTAAACATGTAGTGTATGCTGTTTGATTTCTAAAATGCAATATCCCTCATCATCTTAAGTCAATTGCAACAGCTTTTGCCAAAGACTTATTTCTCCCTAGCTGATGAAGTCACTATGAAATTGCAAATGATTATTAAAAATAGGCTGGAGAAAAAAACCCTGCAACCCATTTTGTGTATTCAGTTCTTAAATTTGGGATCTCAGAACACTAGACTCTGGTCTCTGCTTT
Organism: Campylorhamphus procurvoides; assembly: GCA_013396655.1. NCBI lineage: Eukaryota > Metazoa > Chordata > Aves > Passeriformes > Dendrocolaptidae > Campylorhamphus > Campylorhamphus procurvoides. Next base: position 292,074 of record WBMV01003677.1, read on the forward strand.
AATTTTAATTATTTCTGTGATGTATTTATATACTTCTTGATTAGAATTTAGTTCAATAAAAATTGTAATTTATATCCAGCATCAGTTTTATCTGAGTGATTTTTTTATTTTTTTAATCAACTATTAGTATTAAAGTGAATAGTAACTGAATACCACTATGAGCTGCTATTGTCATAATTGAAAAATACCGTAAGGCTGAGTAACTGTGAATAAGAGACAAAAGACATAGTAGCAAGTCAGCAGCATTTTACCCAGTCATCTTTTGCCACAGATGTTAAAGATCCTGTCATCTTGTAACGAGTTTTATCTATAACAGTGTTCTCTGCTTCATAAAAGAAGCTTTTAGCTTTATTTGTGAGCCTTCATGACAGATATTTTTTCACTTTGTACCTTCCTCTGCTGCCAAGACTATGCGTGATGTTGTTACAGATGAATGTACACCAGACTTGAAAGCAAACCTGTTTGTTTTCCCTTGTTTCTCCTTTCATAGTTCTACCAGAAAGGTAAACATGTATGCCTAATATTACTCCTCAAATAACTTTTTCTAGCTTTGTTCTTATGTATCCATAGGAACTCAGTCAACTCCACTGTTCGTGCTTCAACAGTTTTCCAGTAACCTGTGCAAAGTTGAATATTTGTTATGGAAACCCAGGAAATCTGGCTGTGCGTGTTTGATTGCTTATGTGCACATCTCTTTTTTACAATGATATGCACATTTGTGTGTACTGCAATATTTATACATGGATATACATTTTTGTTTATATATGCAGTCATACCTTTAACCACTACCTTTCATCTGTACTGTCTCACTCTAAAATTATGCTAAATTTTTATGGTCTGATCATATTTTACTTCATAGATCTAATAGTTGGTAGTTCAGCATGTACCTGTGACTTTTTATTGATTAAACGCTTCAAGTGGGCATAAGTCAGGGTCTTTATCTGAACACATACTGAACAAAATTGAGCATAACAATAATGCCACAGGTGTGCTCAGAACTTTGCATTTTGATCACATATGCATAACACAATGCATGTGGCTTTACAGCAGGTTTGTTTGGTTTGTTTTCCTTTTTTCTGCTAATTGTATTTCAATGTTTGTGGGTTGTTTCATTAATATGTGTAGGTTATAACTGCATTTTGTTATTACTTTCATGTAATAACAGAAAAAAAATTTAGTTAATTTCATCAAGTAAAACAGTCAGTTTCAAATAAATACCAAATTTAAGCATTTCAGATTCAGGTAACCTTGAATCTTTGTGTCTCTGAATATGCCAGGGTTTGTGTATCTAGAAATACACAAAAAAAATAAAAAATTTTTTAATGGGCAAATGCTAGAGTTTTTAATGTCATTTCATTACAAAGAGCTTGATTCTGAAAAATTATACAAAGGTAATGATATTAGATGTAGTATAACAATTAATTACGTTATATCAAAATATAAATCATCCCAGAGGTATAAAAGCTCTAATGTGTGTATGTTTTTGACAAAATCAAACAATATGCTCTAAATCACATACTTATTAAATGAGACTCTTTTTCTTCTTCCCTGGTTGTTTTATATAGATTCGGAATTCCTTTTTATCAGCAGATGTACCTTCACACCTATGTTTAGAGAATTAGAAAAGTAAATAAAGTCACATGTGGGTGCACTTCATAGTTCATAGAACCGTAGAATATGCTGAGTTGGAAGGGACCCATCAGGATCATTGAGTCCAACTCCTGGCCTTGTGCAAGACATCCCCAAGAGTTATACCATGTGCCTGAGAGTGTCGTCCAAACACTTGGTGCCATCAGCCCTTTCTTGTGGTGCCTGTTCCAGTGCCCGACCACCTTCTGTGTGAAAAATGTTTCCCTAATATCCAACCTAAACCTCTTGTATATTACCTTCATGGCATTTCCTCGAGTCCTCTCACTGGTCATGAGAGAGAAGATATTAGTACCTGCCCCTCCAGTTCCTTTCACATGGAAGTTGTAGACCACCATGAGGTCTCCCATGAGTCTCCTCTTCTCCAGGCTGAACAGATGAAGTGCCCTCAGCCCTTCATCATATGGCTTCCCCTCAAGGCCCTTCACTGTTTGTGTGTTGTAGTGTTCACAGCTATATGATGGAACTTTGGAATTCCCAGACTAATAACAAATGTTAAAACGTTGTAACAGAATTCTGTCTGTATTTTCAGAAATGCATTTTTATATGTGGATATAGACAGTAAATATATGAATTTATCTATGTAAACACAATGGAAATAATTTTTATGGGAAAATAGTTGATAAAATTTGAGATACAATATTTTTACATATATAGCTCATTTTAATGTTCTGTCTAATACTTTTTTTGATATAAGGAAAAATGTACATGTGGAATACATTTTAAGACATTTCTTATAGTTCTGTGATATATAGAGGGAACACACTGCTTCTTTCTCTTTATATAAAATCTAGGTTAGAATTATTGATACTATTTACAGATTAGGGGTGGACCTAGTAAACAACACTTGTTCTCCTCATAGAGAGAATGTTTGTTCAACACTGAATACCTATATACTGTATGCTGTGCAACTCTCCAAAAAAATTGTAGTAATTTTGAAACTGTCAAGTGCATTGACAGCAACTTCAAATTCAATATCCAAGGATGCTGCTAAATGAGACAGTGAACACTTACTCTGATGTTGTATTGAAGGTCTCATCAAGGTCATGCATTGACCTGTGTTCCAGGACTGAAAGCAGTTTCTATTGAGCTGTGTTTGAAGGTGAGATAGATTAGCCTGTAATGTTAATACTTATGTTACTATTACACTTCTTGGATTACTGTGTATTTTGTGGACAGCCCTGAACAGAATGCATTCAGTTAAGGCAAAATTTAGTACTTATGAGGACTACATATTTTTTTAAATATTTGGTATTTATAACAGAAAAAGCTTATCTCATTTTGCTTCCAGCAAATCAACAGGAGAATATTTAATGTTGCGAGTAATAGGTAAAAGATGGTTTGTAGTCAATCTTTTGTAAAAAGTGGCAAAGAGGTACCCTAATTGCAAACTTCATATAGGAATTTTATAACAGTTAATATATAAAAATTAGATTATTTATATAGTAATTTTATAGTTGTCCATTACTAAATCAAAACTCTTGTAAATATGTATAGATATGTAACAGTCTGGTAACTTTCTCTGCATCGGTTTCTGCCCTTTGCCTCTGTCCTATTGGCTGGCAGAAAAAACTATGAAATCTGAGTGACGTCTCAGAAAGAAAGTTGTTTCAAATGGTAGTAAGTCAGCTGAAAGAAAGAAGCTGATAGCATCAATGCTCTGTCATAGCCAGAAACGTCATAGCCTGTTTCTTAGTTGTTGGGTTTTTTTTAAACTGAAGAAAGGAAAAGAATTTGCGTACTTGAATTAGGCATGTGCCAGATAAGGTTAAATGTCCAAATATAAATGTGTTTAAAACAAAATCCAAAGCAACTGCAGTATCTAGTGACCCTGACAGGTATAAGAAAAAGTTACAATGAGAAATTTTTAAAGATGAAATAGTGTTTGGAAAGTGAATGAGTACCTGGAAAAATGGAAAGACTGTGGGAAATAGATATGAATATGAAGAAAGCTAGATACATTCTTGAGTTATAGAAAAAGTAAGGAGGAATAGAGTGTATCAAAAGCTATTTAAAAAATCACCTTTATATGTCAAATTCTAGAAGGAGTTATGGAGAAATGGGTGATTTATCAGTTTAACTTGATTTAAGGGGTGTTTTGGGGGTGTGTTGGGATTACATGGGGGAGGAGAAGGAGCAAGGAGGGGAATGACACAGATTGAATTTGTTTGGTCAGTCTTCTGTGTGTTTGAAGAGGAACACCCATTTCTTCACATAAACATCATTTATAGTTAGACATGTTCATGTTGGGATGGAGCTTTTCTGAGGATGAAAAAAAAAGCCCAGTTTCAACAAAACAGACATTCTTTGGCATTGTATAAAGGAAGCATGCTAGGCTGAAGAAAGGATGCTAAGCAAAACAAATTGTCAAGTAATAGAGTGAGAGTGGGAAATAGTTGGGATCATAATTCTGCCATTATAACCATTTAGTCTACACTGCTGGGAAGTTCTGCTATAGTCTGTAAAAAAGTATGCAGAGATGTGAATTTGAGACAAAGGCCAGGAAGTAACAGACAACTATTGTAAGGTAAGATGGCACAGAAGAGGGGTTGACAGACTGTTTTTGTAGGGTTTAAAAACAAACACCAAAAGTTGTATTTGTAACTTTTTTTAAAAAAACCTTTTTTTTTAAGGTTTTGCAGAGAATCTTTGCTTACTTATTATACTGTGATAGTTTTTAAGAATCTGATCTTTTAATGCTTTATTTAAATTCTGAACTGATACATTTTTTGTTCTGATTATGATGTTTTAAAAATAACCAGGAAAATGTGTTGTCAAGAGCTTTTTGTTGAACTGGATAACAAATGATTTGGTGTAAGGCACCTCAATTTAAGTATTGTCAATTTATGCTTAAATTAAGAAGAAAACTTGGTTTCTCTCTAATACCAGCTCTTCGTTTATTCCCAAGAACATACAGTTTTATATGTCCGTTCTTTCTTCAAGTTCAGACTGGCAATGTATAAGCTTGTTATGCATTGTTTGCAAGACTGTACCTTTTCCAATCTAAATGATTCTATGACAATATCATGTTACTGAAGCAAAAATATTCAGTATTAGTTTAAATGTGGGGAAACCATTCATCCCAATATTACTATTTTTTTTTTTACTTTCAGAATTGTGGAAATGTAGTTAACTGTACATATAACCACTCTTAAGGAAAATGCATTCTTTGGTTGTTCTAGAGAAGAATGTATTATACAAAATCATTAGGAACAACTGGAGTTCTTTCTCCAGATTATTATTGTGAATTTATGCTGATTTAGGACTGAAAAATTATGACTGGATTGAAAAAGTATAGCTGTTTTTTGACAGAGTTGCAAAACTCAGAAACAGGAAAGTGATTGACTGAAGTTGGAAATGGTGTAAGTAGAAGAAAAAGAGCATTGAAATACAGGTAAAAGTTTGACAATACAAAAAATGCAAGTGATTTTAAGTCCAGCAACAAAGTAACTAGTTGTGTCATTGTTTTGAACAAGGTAGGCTAGTCTAGGAGGCTTGTTTTATAAGGGGGGGGGGAGGGAGGAGGGGTGGGGCAGAACTCCATGGCACTGCAAACATGTAGTCATTGAAACTTACATGAGCTAATCTTCAGTCAAAGAAAAGCTCATGTCATGATAAGAAATAACAACACTATAAATGTGTGAGACATCTAATCTTCCACAGATTTATTTTTATCTTTTAGAATGCATCTTCATAGTGAAATGGAGTACTGTGACTTAACATTCAGAAATATGTAATGAGTTCATTCTTCAGAAATGTCTAAGACTAAATCTTTAGGGACTTCTGCACTCAAACTGAAATTTCTCTTGAGATTCAAAACCTACAGTGAATGCCACATACACACAGAATAATCTTCTTTAGTTTTTAACATTATACTTGCATGGGTGAAAATACAGCTTCTCTACTGTGTCTTCATGTAGTAGAGCTCTATGGCAATTTTGAGTTAGATATATATTTTAAAACATTTCTAGATGACGTTAAAAAAATATATTCATTCTTCTATTGAAAAAAAAACCCAAAACCCAGAAAGCTTTGTGGTTTTGAGTTTTTTTAAATTCCCCAGCTGTGACTGAGCATGACAAACTGGAAAGAATGAAAGAGAAGTGATAAAAGCTTAAAATGGAATATACCTCAGGCATGTAGAGTACTTGTTCCTCATTCAATATAGATAGGTTTTTATTGAGCCTTTTTTTTAATCTGTTTAGATATTTCATTTCACAGAAGTCTATACAGACAGTAGAGAGAAAGGTGTCCAGTTCTCCTGCTTTGTACATCTAACTTTCTTGTTTCAGAAATCCATTTCTTTTTTATACCTTCACTACTGCACTACTACTTCAATAAATACTACTTTATTTTAAGACATCCTAGTTTCAGAAAAGGCATTTTTCAGGTGCCAGACTCAAGGGAAATTTGCATGAGAGTGAGTGTGGTGTGTGTAGGGAGTCAAATGAGGGCATCCATTGGGTCACTGGAGCTGCCTGCTGTGAAAGGGTTTCAGTCCCAGCAGTCAAAGTCTTGGGTGGTGGGAGTGTGACTGCAGAGAGGCTCCTGGATGGTCAGACAAGAAAGTTTCTTTGGTAGGATGCATTGCTGAGCCTGTTTCTCATCTCGGGTCTGTCATGCTTTGCAACTCAATAAGTCATAGGTAATTAAATATTCTCACTTAGTGGCTACTTGAATTCACAATGATTATGTAATTAGATGTAATGATACAAACCATTGTACAAAAATGCTCAATAGAAAGGTGAGAAAAAAAACCCAAAAAAATTGACAAGATAATACATAGACATAAGGCTGTGGTATTAATGGTTTCTGACTGCTCTAATTTGCATTTTCTTGGCATAGTGTTTGAAGACTTAATATTCTGTTAAGAATCTGCATGTCTGATGTCATACAAATATTCAGAAAGGTATAAATGCTGTTGAGAAAGATACATGAGGTTGTCCTGGTGATATTCCCCATTAGGAAGACCTGCGTGAGAATTGCTTTTATGGTTACTAACTGCATGTACGAATCTTGAGAATATAAGACACTTTTGATCTCTGGCTGCTGAGTCACTCTTCCTCAAATTTCTGGTTGTGACCACACTTAATCTCTTACAAAGAGCTATAGAAGATCACAGTGCCCCTGTATTGTCAGCCTCTTCCATATACTTTTGCATGTAATTGTTACAATTTGGTGTTCAGCAACAGCTTGTTCTTTCATCTTTGATCTAAAAATTAGATCTTCCACAACTGAGAGTAAATGAGGGATGATACGTTATGTGCTGGTCTCATTCACTAATACAAGTGTATTTTAAAAATTTATGAATTGTAAGTCTCCTCCAAACAGCAAACATTATTCATAACTTATTCTATCAACTCTCAGAGTCCTTTCTTTGATAACTTTGCATTGAAGTTGTAATGTTTTCCAATGTATGCAGTATATATAATGTGTATCAGTGTGTGAAGTCTGTCTTGCATAAAAGATTTTGTGTGTGGTGATATTTTACAGAGTTTTTTACATGATAAGTATTTGAAAGATAGTCAATGGAAGATGTTGCTCTAGCTGGAAAATAACCATGAAAAATAATGTCATGTGTTTTCCTTCCCCTTTTCCCAAGAAGGAGAGCCTCTTGTTGTTGCTAACAATAATGTCTAGAGGAATGGATATTTAAATCCTATGCATCTCTTTCAGACACCAGTCTTTCCTCTGTCATGCTCTTTATTGACAATAAGTCATAAAGTAGTTACTATATAATGCCATCTAATATTTTGCCTTTGCTATATAATGCCATCTAATATTTTACCTTTCTATCTACTTTCTATATATAACTTGAATTGCTTCCCAATTCAGTTCTTATTGCAGTGCTCTGGCTTTTGAATGAAGCCTGAAAAACAAATCTTGCAGGTGTTTTCATACTAAGAAGTGATGGATTTTGCTGACAATTGCTCTTGCATGGCAAGATGCAATGATTTGTTTCCCTTACTATGTATGTTAAATTTTTATTATAGATTGTACCCAGAGATAAATTTAATCAGTATCACAGTTCAAAATTGGTGGTAATGTTCAGCATTCAGATTAGCTGAATAACAAGAGTTCAAGAGACCAGAGTTCAAGATACAGGAGTTCAACCTGTATCTAGTGCTGATAATTTGCTTTTCAAGATCAGTATTTTCCAGGACATCTGGCATTGTGTCCTTTTCTTTGAAATGGGTCTCACCTGTTTAAAAGAAGAATCTTGTATATTTTTTGGGCTAGAAAAATCCCTAGGGCACTCATTTCATCCTCCTTCCACTGGCTTTAAAAATGTTTGGAACAAAATGGTCATGAAGACAAGTTCATTACCTCAAGAAACCTCATCCCTATAAAAGCTGAGATTATTTTGTGACTGCTAGGTCAGTTTTATCTTACACAGTTACCTGGGAAAGTATTATTTTGGGGGGGGGGGAAGGTCTATTGCTTAAAAATAGCTTCCTAAAAGTTAATAGATTAAGTCCAGTAGTATGGGTGGCTAATTTTAATAGCATGAAATAGTATCATTTTTGCAAATAAAGCTTTTGTTAATCAGTTAGAAAAGAGTACAAGTACCAAGGGATTTTTTTTTCCTGGTTTTTCTTTTTCATTTACTGAATTTGTGATTATGACAGGAGAAATCGGTGGATTTTGTGACCCAATATTTGAGGTTACCACTTTTTACAGTAACGATTATAGAATCTAAGACAAAAATATCTGCAACTTTGATGAAAAACTCGTAGATTATATGAATAAAAATATTTTGATCTCTCCTAGTTAGCAATGATGGTATTTGAAATGGATGCAAACCTGTATTATAAATAAAAGCTTACCGAAGATTCAAACTTTTTCTTAAGAAAATGCTTTCTTAAGAAAGCATAATAAAATGTGTCTGGTTTTTATTCAGACATGAAGTTGTTTAGAGGTTCTTGGCAACCAGATAAGTCACTCTTCACTTGCAGTGGTCTAAATAAAGGAGTTGAAAAATAACAAAAACAATTAGCATGGATACTCAATTGTCTATTTCGATTAGTTTTTCTGTAGCTCAACTTGTTTTCTGATGGTTTCATTATCACAAAATAGTAAGTGTGATTTTATGAAGTTGATACTGAACACAGCTGACAACAAACAGCAGTACAAAAAGAAGACATTGAATAGATAACTTTTTTAAAAATCACATTAGAATGCTTGAAGACAAAGGGGTGATGTACTGAACTCAGGTGTCAGTTTTCTTTCAATATTTTGCAGCAATTTTAAGGTCGTATGATTTCCATATATAGAATTATGTGAAATTGGAAACTTGGCTTGTAGCTTTCAAGGCTGTATATAGGTATTCATAGCTTATAAAATTAATTTTTATTGTAGTAAAATTGTGGTTTCCACTCTAAAAACCTGTAGGATAATAGCTTCAGAAGCAGCCAGAAAAGACTTACCGAAAGAAGAGACTGCTGAGGACACTTGAGTATCAGCATAATGTGAATTGTAGTATCTTTATTTTTAAAATTAGTATAGAGTAGGCATCAGTACCTTAACATTATAAGGTTCAGTGTAGTCATGTGTGCAGATTTTAATTATGACTTGTTTTACAGTAATTATATAATGGAAGTCTAGTCTAAATTGAAAAATCAGTAATTCCATTGCTGTGTATCATCACCTTAATAGAAAAGTTATACTGTAATTGTGTTTTACTTTTGTCTGAAGACAGAGACTAAAATGAGGGTTTTATTAAAAATTGTATTTTTTCCGTAGAAACTTCCCCATCCTTTTAGACAAAGATATCATTATCCAGTAGTTTTGGCATGTATTTTCTGTAATGCAGCCACTTTTTTCCAGCCTGATATTCTTTTATTGGTAAGATGGTTTCTTAAAGCATGCATTGTTTTATTTTTGGAGGATAAGAGAGAGAGCACAAGGCAGCCCTGGCTCTGAATCCAAAGCCTAAAAAGACAAGAAAAGCAATATTTGATGGCAGGTTTATATCAGAAGATAGAAAACTGTTTACAAACTGGTATGCATTCCTGGTATTTATTTCTAAAACTGTCTGTTTCGTTTAACTCTTTAAAGTTAAGAAATGAATGATATATCAGTGTCTTACAACTTTAGTCCAATGTCCTATCTTCAGAGAGCCTTCAAAAGTACCAGCGATAATAAGGTGGCCATTAAAAAATGCTATTGTAACATTGCTCTTATGTAAATGATTTTAATGGCTCTGAAATCTTCTTTTGTCTTCATGGTAGAGTTCAAGTCCCTAAATTCCTTACTGAAATGTAAGCATTTCAGTATAGGGAACTTGAGCCTGAGGAAGTGAGAGGACACATTCAGATGCTTGGAGTATCAAGCACTGGAGATAAAGCAGGACTCATTATAATGTTGAAACTGTGAAGCTTCCTGCTGGGGTATACTAAACTGAATGTAAGATCAAAACAGTTATAGAGTTAAATTTCTAGCAAAACCATGTTTGCATAGGAAGAAAACAAGTGCATCTTCAGAGATAGATTTTTGTATCTAATATTGCAGGATAATTTCTTGGCTTTATGTAGAATTTAGTCAAGAGTTTAATGGAATAAAATAGAATGTTTTGGATTTAAAGGCTATTTTGGTAGGAAATACTGTAAACTTATAGTATATGTGACAGATTATTGGTGCCTAATATTTCAGATGTGTAGCTCATCCCAAGGTATTTTCTTGTGCTAAGTGTAGCAAAATTGTAATGTCTCTGTTTCAGCTTAATTTATGAAAAGTGAAATGAACACTGAGCATAATTTTTATCTTAGTGGGAAAGTAAGTTTTTCTGCATGATGCTTGTATAAAGAACTTTAAAATAAACAACATTAAAATAGAACCCAATTTAGTACTGTTTTGCCTCTAGTTTGTATTCATAATTTAGTGAGGGAAATAAAAGTTATAACTATAATAGATCTGAAATTTATGCATCAGACCTGATATCCATGTATGCAGACAAATGCAAAAATTATGTTCAAGGTGAGTTTTATCTCTTTTTTTTCAAAACCCAGTTGAAGAACAGCTCACATGGAGTAGCAATAGTAGATGTCATATTTAGGGAAAATGCACTTCCAATGTAATTTATAATGATGCTTTAGAAGAAGCTCTTGTTATTAAACAAGTCAGTCTGATTCTGACTCCAGTTTTCAATTATGCATAAAGTGTCCTATTCATGTATCAAAGAAGTGGAACATAGGGGAAGATTTTTTTGTTAGCAAATGATGAATTTGAGTAAGAAAAGTGTATTGTACCTGTATGAAAGTTATTTTCTAGATTGAAACAAACATACCTACTTTGATTAAAGATGCACTTCTTGAAATTTTGTCTGTTACAAAACAGATTTGAGTATAAAGGAAAAAACATGTATGTATTCTAAGTGTGATTTTAATGAATGTAGAAGGAAAACCGTATTATAAGAACTGTCATCTCCAAACCGTAGTGTTGATTTTTGTTCTTTTGTTGGTTTTGTTGGGGTTTTTTCCCCTTCCTGAAAGGCAGATTACAGGTTGGTGGATTCCAGGCATTCTGCCTGGAATTTAGGAGCAAAATCACAGATAGAACATCATAGGAGGAAAGACCTAAGGAACCAATAGTACAAAAGTAATGTATGGTCTTCTTACTTGCGATCATTCAAACATTAACAGTTAAAGTTAATTAAAAAGCCAAGTGTGAAAGCCTAAGTAAATCCTTAGCTGAGTTGAAATATGTATTCTCCTGCTTCTTTCAGAGACCTGAAAATTTTAACTGGATTATTTTTGCAGAATTGCTGCTTTAAAATTATTTTTTTTGTTTAATCAGCACTTTTTCCTGACAAGCTAATCACTGTGACCAGCACCAGTTGAGAGGTAGCCCTTTTGATTTCTTCCCTAAAGTGCCAATCTGCCCAAACAGCAGTGATGTTTAGCATTATTTAATTTTCCATTGTAAACCTAACAAGTTGTGAATACACCCACATCAATTCTTATAACTGAGAACAGAAATACTTGCTTGGAAATGCACTGTCATGAATCTCTGTTGTCCAGTTCAAATGATATATGTTAGTTAAAACAGAAGGAATGATAAATTGAGAAGACTAGACATTTGCAAAAAATCATACCTGAAAATGTGACTTTCAGTCCCACAAACACTGCAATTGTTGTTTGCTCATATCTGTGAACTTGTTGCAATCCTAAACTGTATTCTCCAAAAGCAGACATCAATGGATTATTTCAGCATTGCCGTGAAAGTCACGTGTATGAACTGGGAGTCAGAAGATTTGAGCAGTGATGAAAAATAGCTAAATCTACATCCAATTTTTTTCAACAAAGTAAAACACCAGTGATTTATCTTCCTCAGCTACTTCATTACTGTTTGACTAACATGAAAATATTTAGCAAATATTTTCTTGGCCAAGAAATCTTCAAACTTAATCAAAAGTGTTAAAAAAAGTTAAAAAATAAAAATACTGTGTTCAATTTATGTCCATTTTTCCAAAATTGATTTGCTCAGTAGTGGTAGCCATTTCTTTCCATTATATAGTAAAAATGAAACCTGTTTCACATGTGACTTTAAGAAATATTTTGCTTCAAGAAATGCTTTACTTCAAAAGTAGTTAAAGTAGTTAAAGTTAAAGAGTAGTTAAAGTAGTTAAAGTTAAAAATTCCTGTTTTGTATGTTCATAAGCAGGAATTGTTAAGAATACACTCCAAACATTTTTGTTGTTTAAGAGTAGAATCTTGGCTCAAGTACTGTATCACATTAAAAAAACTGAGACTCTTTCGGCTAAAACTTGAAAAAAATAATTAAAATTAGAAAAGGAAAACCTCTGAAAATAATTTGGATTACATAAAATAGCCTTTCCTGTTTTGGTAATTGTGGCATCAATCTGAAGTTTACATTCGTGAGTGACTATTTGTGGTTTTGAATATATTCAAAGTATTAACTGTATGAAAATGAAGGATAGGTTGATACGGTATTAATAATATAGGATAGGATTAGTAATATAGGTTTTAGAGAGGTGTCAAGCTGAGTATTAGGGAAAATTAATTGTTATGATTAAATGTGACTTTTGAATATATTTAGATGAGGGCATCATTAAGACAGTCAAATAACCTTCATAACCTCAATTCTGGTCTTTTTTTTGTGCTATTCACTAGCACCATAGTTGCAGTTGTGATGTTGGAGTATATCTGCAGGTTAGATTAAAACAATTTCAAAAAATGTTTCCATTTCTGCCTCTTACCTATTTTGACAGATATTTCCCATGTGGTATTTTATTACTTTTCTATATCCACTGTAGAGATGCTTTTGAGGCTTACAGCCTTGTTTTGCTCAAGCTCCTGTTGGTTTTAAATGTTTAAATATTATATACCAGGGTTACAATCTTTATGATAATTATATTTTTTCATTAATGAAGTTGTCCATATAAGAGAATTCATTTTATAAGCGTAATTCCTTAAAGCATTATTGAAGGATATTTTTTCTGTATAGGTTGTATTCTAATGCAGGTTATGGAAAATACTTTAGAATTTGAAATAGATTTTAGATTTTATTAAAAATGTAACTATTTTGGTCGATCTAAAATTTTTAACAAGCTCTTTTAGAAAGCAAAGTCATGTTTTGAAGACATCAACATTTAAATCTATTTTTAAATGCTTAATTGACCCATTTCTAGATTATTGCTCAAATAAATGACAAGACAACAATATTGGAAAAAGTAAAAGAGGCAGTCTACTGCTTGCAGGATTGTAGAAGATATTGCAGAGAATTACTGAATTTTTCATCTGTCAGAATTCAACGCATTTGATCTGAGTCCTTAAAGATTTGTGAAAAAAGCATGTGCCAGTTTTAAATTAGTATTACTTCAAACTGTGAAAAAGATTGAAAAGCAGTAGGTTAACATTAGTCAGCAATTGTAATGAAATGAGAGGCAATATTAATGTATGTTTTTCCTACTGTCTGCATATTAATTATTTTGGGGTTATCACAATAAAACAGGTCCCAGGTAGTAGAGAATCAGTACTGAAAGTTAAGCAAAATAGGAGGTGATGAAATGTGATGTCATGGAGGGTATTTTGCTAGGTAAATGATAGTGAAATCAAATAGCATAATACAACCTTTTTGATGACCCTGATAAAAAAATAATATAGTTTAGGATTTCAGAGTTAGGAAATATGAGAAATAAGTCTAGCTCTATTACCTTATGTCACATCTTAGCCCCTTGGCTTTATGTTTAATCTGATATTCTGTAGGTATGTATGTAGTGTTTCCATGGAAACATTTTTTTTTTTGGACTCTCGTTTTATAGGATGGGAAAACTCAGAGTATAAGTGCTAAGGTTTTTTTTTTTTTTTCCTTTTAATTACTCTGTACCTGACTCATTCCTCATTCATTCATAAGTATTGTGTTATGGTCCAAAGACAGAATTTTTATTTTGCCTTTTTTTTTTTAAAGCAATTATCTTTATGGTACACAAAAGCCTCACTTAATTAATTAATCCCTAATGAATTAATTTTTCTAGTATCATGAAAGGTGAAAACCTTATTTCCATCCTTATGCTCATAGTAACTGACAAAGTATGAATAGTTGGATTTTAAGTCTGAAGCATTGACTAATGCTAAGTATTTTTTTCTGGAACAGTGAATATTTACAAATGGTTGTCACTATGCAAGCTCAATATGTTCAAGCACAGCTTCCTTGGCTTTAGTTGCATGTAGAAGCTCTGAACATTTCTGTGCATTAGATCCCATAGTCTAATTTAAATCTGCCTTGTTTTGAATTTGGAAAGATACCAGTGTTAGTGTCTGACATCCCAGAAGTTTTTACTTATAGATTCATTAAAGTACTTTTGTTTGTTACTTCTGCTGCAATGCAGAAGTAAATGAAAGAATAGAAACAAAAAAAATACAATACCTTCTGCAGTACAGAAGTTATTTTAAACTGCCTCTGTGGTAACTAAGGTAACCAATTCTTACAAGAAATTGAATTTATATTTATCAGTTTTCAGTATATGGTTTTATGTGTGTGTATTTTAGATATTAATTGGAAAAATTCTGTTTTGAAAAGCTAATGAAGAGGCTTGAGGTTTTTTCAGTGCTTGATGTAGGTGACATGACATATGAATATCAGTCATAGATGAGTCATTTGACTTGAAAGAAATTAACCCAATACTTGAAAAGAAGCAGTCACAGAACTACTTAATATTCCTTGATCTTTGTTTTGAAGTTTTGCTTTGATGTATATTCAGGCCTGTGAGAAATGTTACCAGCTTATAGTTGTATGAGCTTTTGCTGTAATTTGCATTGCAAATTGAGTCATAGACTTATTTGGTGTCGGACGGAGGTCCAACCCCTTGCTCATAGTAGGTCCATATGTAGGTCTTGCCCCGTCAAGTTTCAAACCTTTATAAGGATTCCAATTCTTTAATTCTTCAGTAATACTCTCATGGTATATGCTTTTTTTTTTTTAATATATAGTCAAAATTCCCTATATGGTGTTTTATATTTATAGTCCCTTGACTTACCTCTGTGAACATCTGAGAAGAGTCCAGCTGTGTCTTCTCACCAGCTATAATCAGGAAATCCTTAATTTGACTTAAGGAGACTCTTAAGGAAGCATCTTCACTATCAAAGTGTCAGCAACTAAAACAAGCTTCCCAGACACTGACAGGACTGGGGAAGACATAACTGTGAGAAGCCTGCTCCAAGGTGGAATGCAAACCTACCTTGGGCTAGTTAACTTCCAGGAGACCCTACCAACTTCAATCTACTTATCATTCTCTATTGTGATATTTCTCAGGCTAAAATTTCCTCAGTTCTGATAACTCATTAACTTTATGATTTCTGTCTTCTCCTTCTGTGCACCTCTGGTGAAGAAGTCTGAAAATTCTCTCACATACTTTTTAAGAGGATGAAAAGTATTGATGTCCTTTAATGTACAGGAGGTACTGCAGTTTTTTTAAAATTGTTTTTAGTTGTTTGATTTTAAATGTGGTATACTTAGAAAGGTGTAAAATAATCATTTGGTGGTAGGAAAATTCCTTGGAAAGGTGAAAGTACAATTCATTGCTAAATCTGTAGCCCAGGAAAGTCAAACTTGTAGCTGATTTAAGTTGGATTCCTAAAATAGTGGTCCCAGCGAGGTCAGTAATTTTTGTGTGTGTGTCTGCATTTTGAGAGACTGGTACTAGCAGAGTAAGGCTACTAGCTTGAGAGTGACTGCTTGAAGAATATTATAATTTTTGGGTAATGTAGGAGGATGTTATGGCAGAGAATAGCATCATAATAAAGAAAAGATATGAAAAAAAAAGTATGCTCAATAGTAGTATACAGCAATTAAATTAAGATAAGCTGATTTTTAGGAGGTTTGCTTTAAAAGACCATACTTTAAAAGATCATGTGACCAGCTGCCGACCAAATGACCTTCCGCACACAACACCACACATGTCGAGGGTGAAGGCACAAAAGGCGTTTATTCAGCTGGGGCTTGGCCTTTTATAGGGCTCCCAGGGAAGGTTCTGGAACTGGGACGTGATTGGACAGGAACGGGGGCAGGGCTTGTGACTGGGTAACCGAACAACCAATCGGGGGTAACTTGTCAAAGGCGGGAAAATGAACCAGTAGGAAAGCGGGTGCAGAGCAAAGGCGGGAAACTGTGAGGGGGAAGAAGACAACATGGAGGGGAACCAGGGGTAAAAAGACAAGGGATCCGCCATGTTGGGGATCAACCTGAGGAGTGTACATAGGGAAATAACCATAGGGAAAACTGTAAACAGGGGGGTTCTTCTTTCTAAGAATGATCATATACTTGCAAGTTGATCCCTTTACGAGCAATCTTATGCAGGATCAAGAAATGTCCGTAAGCAATTAAAGTTCAGTCCTTTCTTCAAGCCTCTTCCACGAATGTCCGAAGCTCCACTGTCTCTGCTCGGTCTTTGGCCTCTCTGTCCTCGTAAGTCCACTTTTAGGAGTTTCTTTTCCACACCTCATAGGTCTTGCATTCTCCCACAATCATGCTTTGTATGACCTCTAAAATAAAAGCTGGAGTGTATACATTTACCATTTTCATAGTAAAGGGATTGCATATTTAGTGTTTTATTTAATGTTCAGTCAAGTGTGGAAGCTGTATGTATGGTATTGAATTGTCCTTCAAGGATGAAGTTGCTTGTGCACACTAAGTGCTTGTTTGTCCTTAAAATCTGTCCTTTGAACATACCTGATTTGAAATTTGGATGCCTCTAATGGCAGAAATTTTCTTTATCAGGGCCACTCAGATTTCTCATGCTTAACCATGGTTTCCTCACCATTCCTTCACAGAAATTTTTTGAATTTTACATTAGTTTTTGAGGTCATGGATGGGTTTTTAGACCATTCATGGTAATACTTAGTCTTTATTTGCAAAAATATATTGGTTTTATTCTCTCTAGCATGCTGCTGTAACTATTCTAGTAGTTTACTGTGTACAAGTTTGCATGAGATTAAATTAAAAATCTCATACATGAAGTCTCTGCAAGAGTTAATCTTCTACAAGTGGTTCGGACACTTTCTTAGGTGACTGAAATTTACTGGGTAACTGAAATGTTACAGTATTTTTGCCATTTATTGCCTGAGACTTTTTATGCAATTTCAGTGACTAGATATCAAAATCTTACTATGTTGGAGAGAACAGTAAATGGGTTTAGCAAATTTGGAAGATAAGCAATCAGACTTTACCTGCAATTGTGATAGAAAATAGAAATGATTGTCAGTGTATTTCTACTTGTTATTTGTGTATTTTATAAGGAGTGTAATAAGCCCAGAACTAAATGCATTTGTATGTAAAACACAAATAGTAATTTAAATAATAATATGATAGTCAAAATCCAAGTTTAGACCTCAGGTCTCAAAATACCTGTCTAGCTTGCATTTTTTAAAATATATATATAAAAAAAAGTCATCTCCTGAGTGTAGCATCTCAGTTCTTGATTAATTAATCTTAGGCAATTAGTGGAACAACAATAATCATCTAATTCAGAATTTTGTTGTTTTGTGGATATTCTACTTTCATTTACTAAGGTAACACTCCACAGATCCATCATTGATTCTTGATGATTATTACCTAAAGCTTAAAGAACTGCTTGGATTTTGTTATTTTTACTTTTTTTTTTTTTTTAATAAATTAGAAGCTTCTGGAAGTAAGTTGGTTTTGTCAAGTGTTTTCTGCCTGATTTTGAAATTCATAATGCATTTTAGTTACTTTCCTACAATAAATTTCACCATATCTTACAGTGCCTTGTTCTGACTTCCTGATGTTTTATTTGATTGCATCCCTCTTATTCACTGCATATTCATTATATTTCATGGTTTGTAACTGTAGAGCATTGTGGACACTGTTCATCTTGCAGTCTGTAGGATTTGTGGAATTTTTTTTCTTCCTTCCATTTTTTTTTTTAATTACTGTGATCTTGCGGTTGATTATAACTTCAGTCTCTGAGGGAGAAAGTGTACTTTATATTGATTAATCACAAATATACTGCTTGCTCACAGCTTTTATGGTCTCTTGGTGTTTCTATTGTCAATGTGTACAAGAATGCTGCAGTTTTCAATGTCTTTTTTTTTTTTTAATTTAGGTATAGGGCTTCCCACTAGTAAGAGACAAAACGAAACAAAAAAATAATAAAATAATAGCAGAAAAGACATATTCTATTTGTCTACAATTATATAATACAGTCTATGTTGGTTTTTTTTCCTTATTACAAAGTTTTTGGAAGTTATTTTGTGACTGGCTAAATACCTGAGAAAACGTACCTTAAAGTGAAGAAAATTTAGTGTAGTCTTCAAAAATACAGAAAATGCAATTCAAATGCAAAACACACAGAGAAACCCCCCACTGTTTAGCAATATTACTAAGATGTGGCAATTCTGCTTCCTATTTAATTAGCCTGATAAGGTAAAATATTAATGTAGGTAACTTTCTACTGAAACACAGTAAGTTATTTGAAGCTGAATTCATTTCTCTTGGAGATTCAGTTTTAGCTCAAGATATAACAGAGCTAAAAAGACATTTATGGCTCAGTTCTGGAAATCTAAATAAAATACGTGTGGCATCTAATTATATATTAGTATCTCTATAGCATACATTCAGTTGACAGTACAATGTAGGTAGTTTTTTGGGTAGAAACTGTCAAAAGTATGGGTAATTCTTTTTTCCTTCATGAAAGCCTATAAGCTCTGGGATGTCTGAATACCACAGCAGACCTGTTAGCTTAACACATAATCTATGACCTGTTCTCGTGAGGGCAGCCCTGTATTTTACTGGGTTATAAGGTTACAGTTGCAACTAAGCTATTTTCTACTAGCATTTTGAATTATGAGAAAAACAGTCCTACTCCTACTTTCTTTCTCTGTGTTTTCTCATATGAAGAAATAGATATGTTTCCAATTAAGGGCTGAATGGCATTTTCTGTCCATTTCTTTCTCTGTCAGTTGAGACATTTTAAATCTGTATTATTTTTCTGTAAACTTACAATGAAAAAGAGGAGCTTTGGTCGCAGAAATAACACTGTGTTTTACCAAAAGCCAAGAGTTAATGCCAAGAGGAACAGACTGCTCTAATTAGGTAGTTAGAAAATCCAAAATACAGTGCAGAGAATCAAAACTGAAGGAGAATAAGAATAATATTTCTAACTGTACTTTAGCTCATTATGTTTGCTTGCAAGAGGGTTGTTGAACAGAGTTTATAGGGGCATTTAGCAGCCAATATTTCTAGTTATGAAAGAGATTACAACAACACTTTCCTAACACTTTCTAAATTTTTTTATTATCTGTTTGGAATATCACTAAACTTAGAGGTAGTTTTTCTTTGAGGTTCATTGTTTCATTTCAGATGAACCCTAACAGTGTATCTTCTGAAATTTTACCTACAACTCCTACTATGTAATAGACATGCATGCTGACCCATATCAGTTAAATACTTGTATTTGTATTACATTTATTCTTAAAGCTTTTTAAATACATTGTATCAGCAATCTTTTAACAATACACCTGGAAAATAAATACATTAATGTATCTTTAAAATTTTCTTTAATATTTTAACAGACAAAAATACAAGATATCACTTTCCCATCTTAGGAATTTTAGCCCATTTTTACAAGAATTCACAATATCAATTATTATTATGCCAGTGAGACAGATGTTTGGGGCAATAGGTAAACAAAGTATTTCAGAAGGGGGATGTTTCCTGAAGGACACTTTTCTCTGTTGTTTTTTTCTGAGAAAGACAAAAATTTTCAGACCCATAGAATTGAACTAATGAGCTCCAGACTTACTGGAATTCAGCAAAGGGAAAAAAGAAATTCTAGAATCATAGAGCCTTTTTGAATAGGAGTAACACGTAAAGTCGTATGCTCCAACTATCCACCACTAACTCATATCCCTAAGTGCCACATCTACGTGGTTCATCTGAACTGTTGCATGTATTTACTGTAGATGAACTCTAGATCCTCTTTTATTACTCGACTTTTACTACAAAGTTAGCTTAGAGTAGCTAACATGTTCATGCTATAGGTCCAGTTTCATCAGACTAAATGTAAAGATACCTCTTACTCCAAGGATGATGACATCAAGCATTAATGGGAGAAGCTAAACTCTATGGTGAAAGTGTCCTTATGGAGAAAAACATACCAGTTCAACAAGATAGGTTCGTATTATCATCGTATGAGTGATAGCTGGAGAACAGTTTAGGGTGGATAAAACTTAGATCAAAAATAATTAACAATTCAGAAGGCTTGAAAACCTCTCCTATGAAGAAAGATTGGGAGAGTTGGGGTTGTTCAGGCTGGAGAAGAGAAGGCTCCTGGAAGACATAATTTCAGCTTTTCAATACTAAAGGGTGATTAAAAGAAAAATGAAGGCCTTGCAGTGGTAATGTTTTTGAACTAAAAGAGGATTGATTTAGATTGGACACTAACGGTGGTGAGGCACTGGAACAGGTTGTCCAGAAAAGTTGTGGGTGCCCCGTCCCTGAAGTGTGCCAAGTCAGGTTGACTGGGGCTTTGAGCAACCAAGCAATGTCCCAGCCTGTGGCAGGGTGAGTTGGACTAGGTGATTGTTCCAACTCAAACCATTCTATGATGTTTTTGTTGTGCTTTGTAGTAGTCTTTCTATTGAAGGCACCTGGTAGTGCTAAAAGCCTCTTATTTGGATTGAAAGCTGGATATTTTTTTGGCACAGGATATAAACTCATCACTTCAGTTAGTCTGGTCAAAACAGAATCTTAAGATCTGTGTTTATCTGCTGTCATAAGAAGAAGGATTCAGAAGTGTAATTCTTATGAAAGATAACACTCCAGATTACTGGATTATTTCTAATTAACCAAGTGAACAAAAGGGAAAACGTTCTATAGGATGTGGACAGGCTTTGTCACTTATATACAATATAAATATGGGGGGTATATTTATAATTGAAATCTTAAGCTTATTATTGAAATTGTAGTCAGTCATTGGCATGGATCAATGAGAAGACACTATTTATTTGCTGTTGCTGCTATTGTAAGTTTTTGTGTTGCATTAGTTTTAAAAAATGGCATGGGAATGCAGATAGAGGTTCTATTTTCTGCTTTGTTTTGACTGGAATACTAGCTGGTCCCTGGATTTTTTTCCCCCTCCTTTATGCAACACGTATACTATTTTCTCTAGAGTGACTATTGCTGACGTTGGAAAAAGTTGCCCATATCAGTCATAAAAGGCCTCCCAGGCAGTAAGAAAATGGGGAAAGATTAGGTACAACCTTGATTCCATTGCTCAACACTTCATCTTTCTGCTGACTAAAATATGAACGGAATAGAAGAGCAAAGATCCAGCAGTAATTTAGAAGTAGAGCACTGATTGAATTCTTTGCCAAATATGCCAAACCTTTAGCTTTTATATAATTCCCTGTGATTGATATTAGATCCTTTTGTGCATTATCTGCCAGCTGGAATGAAGTCTGGCATACAAAAAGTGGCAGTTTTGACATTAATGCAGCTTCAGAGAAATTAGGTTTTCTGTAAAGCTTTAGCAGCACTGAAGATAAATACAAAGGGTTATAAGCAGTGTAATGATCTTTGAATCTGCAGCTTCATCCTATCCAGTATCCCAATAGACTAATGTAATTTCACAGGAAAAGGTACCAAGATATATCACTTATCTTTCTCTTCCATGCCTGTGCTATCAACTCAGATGTAATATATTAACATTATAATGAAAAGAATTTGTCAGTTGGGAAATAGATAGAAGCATACATTTGGAGGCAGGAAGGAAGGAAGAGAAGGGGAAATACAATTGTTGCTGCAGAGATTTTTTTTATAAATTCTGACATGTATTTAATGTATTGAAATCTCTGCTTTGAAGTAAAAATAAAAAGCACATCTTCTGTCATTGATGTTATCATATTGATTTTGCTAGCCTTTTATTTATGCCGTAATAATGTGAAGAGTTTTCTGTAAGGTAATTGTGGAATTCTGAGTTAATCAAGGTATTTCAATACAAAATGTCTCAATGGTTTTAAAAGCTGTGAATGTATTACAGCACAGGTATTAAAATATTTGAAATGTAAATTTTTCACTGTGACAGAAATAAGTTCAAAGTTGCAGCATTTCTCCTCATCCTCTTTGTTCTACCAACTTTACTGTGTTTAGTGTTTTAAGGAAATCTGTAGAGATTCTAACTAGCTAAAACATCATAATCAAAATTTTTTTCTTGTAATTTTGTTTTTTTCAGGTAACATACATTTTGATAAAGAATGAATACAGGTCAGGCAAAACAATGTCTTCAATACCCCATCTAGGCAGTCTTATGTAATTGAAAGACTAATATCAATGTGCAGAAACACCTATTTTCTCAACCATATCTCTGATCCAGAATCTGCTTCTTTGGTTTCACAGTTACTGACTGTTCATATTCAGTGTTTCTTTTGTTCTTTAGTCACTTTCTGATGTTTACTTTTTTTTGCTCAAATGGCCAGCAAGAGCAACCTCTATATTTTCAGCCCTAATGATAGAAATCAAAGCATATAATCTCACTGCTTTTTTTTTTTCCTTACAATTGTTTATACATTTCTGGTTTCAGTTCTGTCTTGTATCATTTGAACATTCAGTCTTCCATTGAACACTGGCTGAGTGAAACCTAGAAAGTACTGCTTGTTCTGAGGTAGCAAAAATTATAAAACCCTTAAGGTTTTTTTGGCATAACTTCTGCCTTTAATCCCTGATTTTTATGAGCTCTCAGAAACAGGTAAATTCTAGGATGTTTGCTTGAATTTGGACTGTGCAAGTTCTACCCACCCATTTCAAAATTTGTTTTCTCTACAGAACTAATTTTGAGGAAGTGTCAAGAATCTGTAGCTTCTCAGTGACCATTAGAAATATTCATTACTTCAGAGTTATTTGCTTCTAATCTAATGAAAATACACTGATAAAAGAAGGCTTTAAAGTTGTGAAACACTTTTCTTGGGAGAAGGTAATGAAATTATTTCAGTTTTGCTTGTTAGGTAGTTTTAGTTCCATTTTAATATGAAGATACGAAAAAAAAGATAAACCAGTTTGATTTATAAATTTAAAATGGAATGAAATATTGGAAATATTCTTTTTTACATAATGAAATTGTGAGAATTTGAGTCAAGCTTTGATACTAGCCACTTTGATAGCCTCTGTGTATGCCAGTTATTTTTCTGTTGGTGAAATGGAAGTCCTGCCATAAGGAGAATTCATGTGAATTATGTATACTGAAGTATAGTTTGACTGTGAGAGATTATTTTTATTTTTGTTATCTTGGAGACTCTTTGGAAGGTAAATAAACACCAAATATCTATGTCAGTATTTAGAAAAAGCAAGCAATTTTAATTAAGTCTAGTTGCTTTGATGTATGTAAAATACAGTGCTTATAAACTGTGACATTAAGTCAGCTTTTATTTTCAGAATAAGAAATATTCATATTCCTTGATTTGTAGGATATGAGGTCAATGAGAAACTGCAGTGATTTCTGTTGTCTTTGGGTCAGGCTCCCTAGCTCTTGGAAATTCATGGAATCTACTCCAAACGTATTTCTGAGTAGCTGAATGCTATATATGTACCTAGATCTATATAAATTTTGTGTAAGCGTAAAGCTTTAACTTTGAAGTTTTCCAGTTAGAATGATTAATGAATTGCAGAAATGCCTTGAGGGAAAAGATGTCCTACATTATTGGAGAGAGAGTCAGACAAGACATCTATTCAGCTTAAAGCACTACCTGTGTCTTGAAAGGCAAGTCTGTTACTTTTCAAGTACTGTTCTACATGTCTAAGACTATTGAGGTCATTATCTAGTAACTAACTGTAGCCAAGTGAGGCTGTTAATTGATTTTGAAATTATATTTTAAGTAAAATTATATTTAATTGTGTGCATGAAAATCTTTGAAACTCCAACTTTTTGAAGTTATAGCTGATTCTTATTTCTGATAATAATTTATAGGGGTTTTTTTCATCAGTCTATGAAAATGGAGTTTTTAATTTTCTTTGATTTATTTTCATACAGGCACAGTCCTCTAAGTAATAGAAAATATATAACAAAAATAATGCTCTACAGAAGTTGCTTTCCACATGCCATACTTTTTTTTGTTTCTAGATTGTTTCTGTCTGTGTTTACTTACTCTTGTATTTATGCTAATAACTTTGTGTGTTATTTAGAAATTATTTGGATTAAAATGTTTGTTTAGCATTCATTACAGATTTTCTAAGGCTAATGCATTGCTCTGAGGCCCATTGGATTGCTTGGGTGTGTGCCAGTATAAATAAGTATCTTTAAGTAAAACTTATGGATGTTAATGAGATGAACTGCCCTACTTTAAGAAATACTCTGGCCTGAATTCCTTAATTCCTTTCACAAGCCTCAGTTTCAAGACAATGAATTTTAGAAGTGCTACAGTGAATTTAATTAATAAAACATAGGGTTGAACTTGAGAGAATAGTTTTTTCTTAGGTGTCCTTCTGAAATACCAACTAGTCATATGTAGCTTGAATCACAGAATCAATTAGGTTGCAAAAGACCTCTGAGATCATCAAGTCCAACCTATGACTGAACGCCACCTTGGCAACTAGACCATGGCACTGAGTGCCATGTCCAGTCTTTCCTTAAGCACGTCCAGGGACAGTGACTCCACCGCCTCTCTGGGCAACCTATTCTAGTCACTCTTTCTGTGAGGAACTTCATCCTAATGTCTAACCTAAGCCTCACCTGGTGCAGCGGAACACTGTGTCCTTGTCCTGTCAGTAGTTACCTGGGAGAAGAGACCAACCCCCGACACCCTCCCGGCTACAACCTCCTTTCAGTAGAGAGTAATAAGAGCCTCCTCTTCTCCAGGCTAAACAACCCCAGCTCCCTCAGCCGCTCTTCACAGGACCTCCAAACCCTTCACCAACCTCGTTACCCTTCTCTGGACACTCTCTAGCACCTCAACATCCTTACTAAATTAAGGGGCCCAGAACTGGACACAGTACTTGAGGTGTAGCCTAACCAGTGGAAGAAGAATCGGAAGAAGAATCGCTTCCCTGGTCCTGCTGGCCACACTATTCCTGATACAGGACAGGATGCCACTGGCCTTCTGGGCCACCTGGGCACACTGTTGGCTCATGTTCAGCCTGGTGTCAATCAGAGCCGCAGGTCCCTTTCCGCCTGGCCGCTCTCCAGCCATTCTGTCCCCAACCTGCAGTGCTGCAGGGGGTTGTTGTGGCCAAAGTGGAGAACCCAACACTTGGCCTTGTTGAACCCCATACTATTGGATTCAGACCATCAATCCAGACTGTCCAGGTCCCTCTGAAGAGCCCTCCTATCCTCCAGCAGATCGACACTGGCCCGCAACTTGGTGTCATCTTCAAATCTGCTAAGGGAAGACTCGATCCCCTCATCCAGATCATCAATAAAGATATTAAACAGGGCTGATCCCCCTGGGGCACCATGAGTGACTGGTTACCAACTGGATGCAGCACCATTGACCACTCTCTGGGCCCAGACATCCAACCAATTCTTAACCAAGCGCAGAGTACACCTGTCCAAGCCATGGGCTGCCAGCTTTTCCAGGAGTGTGCTATGGGAGACATTGCCAAAGACTTCACTGAAGTCCAGGTAGACTACATCCAGAGCCTTCCCCTTATCCACCAGGTGGGTCACTTGTTCAAAAAACGAGATCAGGTTGGTCAGGCAGGACCTGCCCCTTCTTAATCCATGCTGGCTGTATCTGATCCCACTTGCATCCTGTAGGTGCCCTGTGGTTGCACTCAAGATGATGTGCTCCCTAACCTTGCCAGGCACTGAGGTCACACTGACAGGCCTGTTTTGGAAAGCAGAGCATTCTGCCTGCTGTGGAAAGTAAGACTTCATGAGCTGGTAGATTTTAGCTTAATTATTATTCTAAAATACAGCTTTCATTTAAATTCATATCCTAATACATGCACCTGCAAATAATCCCAGATTGAAAATAAAGATACTCATTGCACAAGCCATATCTTAGGTTTATTGTTTTTAAAAAGTTTGCTCTTAACAATTATTTTCCAATTTGGTGGTTTAGAAAGCATTTAAACTCTTTTTTGTTTGTTTGTTTTGTTCTTTTAACTAACATGGAAGAGTGGTTTTGTACTGTTTGTTAGCTGGATTAAACCATTAGTTTGCTAGGCACAAAACATTTAGGAACACATTTGTAGATGTCATTATCCAAAGAGCCGTTGTGCAAGTCTCTCCTACCTATTTTGATGGGTACACTACAAAGATAAACTATTTTTAATCCATTGATAACTGTGTGAATTTGAAGTATTTCAGCAGAGCCTATACATTATTTAAGGCTGACTGTGTAAATTGCTTTCATAAATATCATAATTCAAAGACAATCATAATTTTCATGCAAACAATAATTATCTAGATCATATTTTTTTACTGGATTATTTACTATATTGTTATAATCATAGAATCCTTAAGGTTGGAAAAGACTTTTAAGATCATCAAGTCCAACTGTCAACCCAGCAGCACCACCACATTTACCACTAAACCTTGTCTTCAAGTCAAGTGCCATATCCACATGTTCTTTTAACTCTTCCAGGGTGGTGACTCTACAACTTCCCTGGACAGTCTATTCTAATGCTTTAAAACCCTTTCAGTGATTTTTGGGTTTTTTTCCTGATATCTAGTCTAAATCTCCTCTGGCACAACTTGAGACCATTTACTCTCATACTGTTGCTTATTACTTTGGAGCTGAGAATGACACCCACATCCCTCCAAGCTTTCAGGTAGTTGAAGAGAGCGATAAAATCCCACTCAAGACTCCTTTTCTTCAGACTAAACAGCCCCTTCTGCTAAACAAACCTCAGCTGCTTGTCATAATGCAAGATGGAAAATTCGTACCTATCTTATTGATTTTTCACTAGAGAGTGATGGTTTTCATTGGGCAAGGATCATGTACAAGCAGTGTTTTTAACTGTGTGTTCTGTGGAGTTAGATTGTGCAATTTTTTGGTTTAGCTACTTGAAACATTTTAAAGGTTGTGGGTTCATTAATTGTAATATAACGTATGGATAGATAGGAAAACTTTATTATCCCTGTACAGAGCCTTTCATTTGTATGTGTACATATTGGTGTTCTGCAATTAAAAAAACTGACTCGTATTGTATGGGAGGCCTGGAAACTAAACTAGGCTTCCTGACATTATTAGACTGATTCTTTAGGTACAGCATCATTGATGGCTCTTGGGCAAGACCTTCTGTATGAACTGGCATAGTATTCAAAGAGGGGGTTGTTGGTCCATTATCATTCTTGTAGCTGAAACCAAACACAGAAATGCAAAATTACCAAAAGAATTTTTGTTCTTAGAACTTAAGCACTTAGGAATTATGTTTCCTCGAAGTACAAGCTGTAATGTCACATCTCTGCATGTGAAAGCAATGAGTTAACACTGCTGCTTTCAAATGTTTCTGTTTTGGACTATGAAACCCTTAGAGCTTTCTACAGGCTGTTAAACTATAGTTTACATCTTCTCTGAAGAAGATGAAGAAGTTTACATCTTCTCTGAAGATGTTTTGCATCATTTAACAGAGTATAAAATCTGTACCTACTCTAGGTTCTCTACAGCAGGTACCTTTTTGATTTGGCCTCTGATGCTGTTTTCTGTCACCAATTAATTACAGTTATGTAGGACCTCCTTTTCATAGAAGTTGTAAAATAAAATGTTTGTCTTTGAATTTACAGAGGCAAAAAAAAATTATCAAGGAAAAGGGGAGTAATGTCAGGTCATGTAACAAGGAAATGGTTGCAAAAATGCGAAGATTTTTTTCTTTCTGTGAATTTCCTTTTCCTAAAGGAAATATACTAGCAAATGCTGTAAGGATAAGGCTTCCTTAGAATGGATCTCTCTCACTGAGAGAGACTTAGAAACTACATTAGTTAGGTGATTTATTGGTAATTCATTTGCAGGTACTCAGTACAGCTTGGTCATACATCCAGTTACTTGGACTATGTTTGATTTTAATTTTCTATTTTATTTTCTTTTTTGGTGGTCGAATGATCATTGTGGAATTAGTGCCTGTCAAATTACTTAAAATGTCGGCTGGTTTTAGTAATCTCTGAACACAATTACAGGTGATCTCATTTCTGGGCTTTGCATGCCAGAGTTCTTTTTTTTTTTTCTTATTTTGCTAAAGCGCTGTATTTGCTGCCTCTCTTTTAGGCTAAGATTGTGTTACAATTCTGAAATCTAATTTTGTGATTGAATCATTGAGGAACTAAAATATAGACTTCAGTTGAAGAAACACAAGTCAGTCTGGAGGCTTGTGAAGACACTGTTTATTTCTCCTTTTTCATCATCTGCTTTTCTCATGTTTTTGTTTGCCTGCCATATTTATATCAAAATCACTATTACTCTGAGGATAATCTAATTAAGCCTCCTTTTAGTACTGACTGGTGTGCTGAAGTGGATTGATAATTATGGGTTAGACTTTATATACTCATTAAAAATGTTGCATTTAGAAGAGACCTGTGGGGATTTTGAACTAGCTATCACTTAGGCAGATGGAACCATTGAGTAAAAATGTAAAACAAATTAAATGAAGAAAAAAAGCCATCTTAATGTGTGGTTTGTTGTTTGCTTTTTTTGGGGGGGGGAGTGGGGTGTTTTTTTTGTTTGTTTCTTTGTTTTTTAATTTAAAAGTGTATCTTGACTGTTTTTTCCACTTGCTACCTTTCTTAATCAAGTGTTAGCTGCTGAGCAAATTCTGAAATAATCTTTCCAAGACAGACTCTGATAAGAAGACAGCGGTGATCCTACAGAGAATCTACACAATTGTGGTATTGATATTGGTTTCACAGTATATAAAAAAAAAAACAGAATAAAATTTGTTGTGTCTACTGACTTCTAATTCCTCTTCACTAACCAACATCTTTCTTAGTCTTGAGGCTACAGAAAGGCTGTCCTTTTTTATTAATTTTATGGTCCTTCACAGTCTTTTTAAATGTGGTCTGTCTTGGCTTTTCCTCTAGTCAATGACAAGTAGGTCCTTGATAGTGTTCAAGGTAAACACCTATTGTGAATCACCTGTTATTTGTGGTTGTTTGCATAAGCAGCCACCTTGCCTCACTGCAACAGAACTCTCTTCAACTTTTCCTGTTAACTTTTACACCCAAACTGTGATATACTCTTTCTCATAAATTAAAATGATCTGTTTTAGTGCTAAAAAATCATGGCAAACATGATGTGGTGAATAAAATTTGTTGACAGTGTCTGACTGCATAAAATAATTAAGTGAAATTTCTGATAGTCAAAATATTTTTCAATATATTTAGCATAGGTATGCCAATCCTCAATGTGTTCAGTGGTCTGAAACCTTTTGCCACCAAGGTATTTTAGGAACTTGCCTATTTGTAATATAACAAAGCAGTGACACCTAGAATATACTGAGCTGTTCAGTGCAGGAGACTTTCTCATATGGGAGAGACTTTAGATGAGGATGCTAAAAGGAAGACTGTTTTAGTAATATGTAAAATAGTACCAGAAAAGAAGTAGTCTTTCAAAAAGGGGAAAGAGTAGTGAACTTTGACTTACTGCATTTACCAAGAGTTGACTGTGCTAATCATTCAGTGGACATTCTCAGCTGAGGTATAACAGGGCCGGCCTGAATTGCATAGTGATAATGGTAAAAAAGTGGTTGGATTGAGAAATAAGATGAGCAGTACCTACTCAAGTAAGAAATATGTTAACAGTGAAAATTGTCCCAAACTGAAATCTGTTTTTAAATTTTCTCTGTCTGAACGGTTAATAAGTTGTCAGTAATGCAATCTTTATGGACTTTCAGATTTACCTGGAAAAAGGTGAATTCCAGGAAGAGGTTAGAAACTGTCTAAGGCAGCACTGCTCGTCTTTTTTCTTGAACATCTAAGCAGGCAAAGTAATTGTGGATATATGGTAAGAACTAAGGGTAAGAACGGTAAGAACTATGAAATTAGAAAAGAAAGAGGAAGAGAAAAAGGTAGAAAGAATAAAGGTCAGACAATAATAGAAACTAAGACAAAAAACCCATGTACATAAAACAACAACAAAAAGAAAGGTGCCAAGAACTGCAGAATGAAAGAAAAGACTCTATGTGCCTATGTTTTGTTATTATTACAGTAAATAATAACTACAATCATAAAGACATTTGTTATGTTTCTAGAATCTTTTAAGACTCAGTCTTGGTGGTTTGAGCTGTCTTTTGAGACAAGAGGGAGCTTTTATTTTAAATGTTACCATCATTTCCTTGCCTCATTTTTTTCCTTTTTGTGATGTTCACTTGGTCTAAAATGCTGGTTTTCTTCTGATTTTTTCTTCCTTATTGCAAACAAAGCGTTGAATTTATTTACACATTTCTTGTATATTATGTTAATTCTGAACCCCTTAGAACAGTTACAAAAGATCCGTTGGCTTAATTTTCTTGTCTCCGTAGGAGTCCAAGTTAAATAATACTTTCTTGAACCTATTATCCTCTTTTCTTTTCTCCAACAATTAATATTACAATTCTTCTTGTCTCTTTATTTTTTACTTTGTTTTGATTTTTTATTACATGTTTTAAACCTCTATGAGAAAAATAGATGGTAAGAGAAAGTAAACATTGAGCTTTCTTTTAGATCTTGATTGTAATTTGAGTACTCACATATAAAGGATGTTTTGAATGTATTCTGATACTGTAGTAAATAGGAGTCACAGGCAATAGAATAATTTCTGCAATTAAACCCAGCACTCTTAGAGATTGAATTAGATCTAATTATAACTAATGTGTTTAAATTTCCATGAAAATAACTTAATAGGCTAAAAATCATTCTATTCTTCTTAGTTAATTACTTTTTAGTAAAAATGAGTAACAGAGGGCCCACAAAGAAGAATAGCAAACAAATGCATAAGTCACAGAGATTTTCTGAAATTATTAGTTTAAATCTTAGCTTGACTTTTCCACCTTTGAGTTCATTATTTCAGCATGTTTTGGAGCTGTATCTGTGCTATTTCCTCTCACAAAGTGAATTCATGTACCAGTCAAGGTCTGTGTTTAGCAGAGCTTTACTGATGGTATTCCTGAGAGGAGATGGGATCATATTCTACAGAGTAGCAAAGTCAAGAACTTTGCTGAACTTGGAACCTGCCAAAGTTATCCTTACTATTGCCACAAAGCCATACTGACTTTTCTGGTTAAAATTGAGAAAATGGTTTTTTTTCCTAACGACATTATTTTTCTAGAGAAATGTTTATAGGACTATTGGTGTAATAGTTGATTGATCATAGGGAAGATTTGTGTCATATTTGTTTCATAATACATTAAAAATATAAAAAGAAAAAAAAAGGGAAAGGAATTATAGTGACTTTCCCATACAGTGAAAGATATTTTTCTTGAGAGTTTTGAATGTATTACATAAAATGTTTTTCAGCCTTTCCATGCTCTAAAGAACAGATAGCTAATTTTATGTGGTCTTTAGTTGCAGCTGTGTTGAAGAACATTGCATTTAAGGTTTTCTTTTTGTTTTCATTTGTTTGAGGAAATACCTAGAAATATTGTTCTTCCTAATTCTGTAAACCTGCAACATAACTGAGCCTAACTCTAAGAAAAGATCGCTTACAGAATGCTGTGCAGACTTGGTCAGGGAAAATAGAAATAAAAGGTATCTGTAGTCCACTGCACATTTCTTCCTTGTAGAGTTGCTTTTCACAACAAAACTCAATACAAATCTGTTAAGAATTTTGTGTGCAGCAAGACTTTCTCAGGTGAACTTAGCCAAAAGCAACAGTCTCAGCCTACAAAATACTAATCCTGTGAGTACCATCTTGGTGTTTCCTCTTGTTCCACTGACATGTGAATCTAATGACACATATTTTTTATTAAGTCTCAGGGCAGTATTCCTAAGAACATACTTCTGTTTCTACTTTCCTTTTATAAAAATGAAAAGAAAAAAACCCTTGAAAATATCTCAAGAAAAGATGCAAATATGACCAAGCTTTTTAAGAAGCAGAAAACAAAAGGGGATGAAGTTCCTTACACTTCACACTCAGAAGGATGCTTCACATATTTAGGACGTGGAAACTTGGCATACAATGTTTGAAATGCTTTCAAATTGAGTGAATGATATTATTTGAAGACATGGAAAATTCAAACTGGCAAGTCTGGAGTTAAACTACCTGATAATGCAACTACAGTTACAATACAATTTCTTTGGAGCAAAGAAATTGAATAGATGGTAAAAACTAGGACTCTTAATTCATGCTGTGCATTCCAATTTAAGACCTATTTTATTAAGTATAGTACAGTTATGCAGGTGAGAAAAGGAAAACAGAAATTGCATCTGTGTTAGTACAGTCAGATTCTACTGAATTCTGCCTGTCTCCAAACAGGAAGATAGCACTTTTCAGATTAGGAAATGGGAAGGCACGTTAGTTTACTTTACACTCCTTACACTCCTTTAAAAAGAAATAGGGGAATTGCCCTTTATCAAGAAGCAGTAGAAGAAAATGATTTTTTTTTTTTAATTTTTTAGTGTCAAATGCAATTTCAGGAGCCAGATACTTTAAAAACGGCTGCAACATCCAGCAGTAGATTTTCAGACGGATATCTCTTTCTATCCTTTTTTTTTTTGCTTCATAATATCTGAAAGTAGGAAATTTAGCAGCCAGTTATCTGGTTTTGTAATCTTTCATTGCAGAAAAACAGAGGTTTCCTTGGCATGTTTGATAGTGGTTTTCTCTATAATTATAGCTAATTAATACCTAATAATTAAACAAAAAGCCTATACATGAGTCATCATGTAGGCTTTTATTCTCATCTCTTCTAATGATATGAAAGTTTCCTCAATAGATTTGGAGTGATTATTTTTTTTTGTCATCATGTGTGTATACATTCATTTATATAAATTATTGAGGGTCTTGAGCTGTTAGACATGAGCAGCCACAAAGCCAAGAGGGGGCTTCTTTACAAATATGCTTTAAGCTTTTCAGGTCAAAGAGTTTGCTCTTCATTCTAATTTTTAAGATTACACACTGTAAGTGAATGGAGTAGATAGCAGGCTTTCAGGATTTCTGCAATTCCCTTTCCTTCTCCACTTTATTCTGCTGATAAAGGTGGATGTGTTTCCTGCTGCTAAATCTCTCAATTTTTGTCTGTGTGTATGTACATGTGTGTGATTTTAAGATTCCTGAGGAGAGGTTAGGAATGTTCTTTTTCAAGGTCAATTGAGATCTGAGCTCAGGACTATTTCTTGAAGATTTGGATCCTGCTTTAATATAGGAAGGAATCACACCCATCTGGAGTGAATACTTTAACCATAGATCTCCTAAAAAAAGTACAAGAGCCTTGTTTTTGTACATTACAGGA
Source organism: Campylorhamphus procurvoides (assembly GCA_013396655.1). NCBI lineage: Eukaryota > Metazoa > Chordata > Aves > Passeriformes > Dendrocolaptidae > Campylorhamphus > Campylorhamphus procurvoides. The sequence goes on from WBMV01003677.1 coordinate 325,551, forward strand.
AAAAGTTCTTAACTCTTGAGGAGTGTTTTAAAAAACAGATCCAGGACATAGCAAGGGCTCTTCCTGCAGGCTAGCAATGTACAATGTTTGATAGGTGGGAATATACTTAGGAATATGTTTCTTAGCAGTAGCAAAATTTAAAAAATTTTAAAAAACCCAAACGAATAAGAGCATTTCAGTGTTAAACATATGCCCATAATACAAGTGTTTGGGGATGCAATAGCATGAGACACAGGAATCCTATGTGTTCTTTAAATGGTCCTGTTATTTAATGCAGACTTTTTCATCCATTTTACTGTGCACTTATGCATACTGGAACCACAGTAGTGAGGACTGACCTGTGATAACGTGTAATGTGTCTTCCCAAAAATTTTCCAACTACATTCCATAGTAATACCTCTGTGCTAAGGAAAAAGTTAGTTATTGACCCACAGCAGCTGTTCTGTAGGACTACACTAGGCAAAGAGAGGCAGATGGCCTGACAAAGCTTCAAGTGTCACTGCAGGAATTCTGGGGAGAAAAGAAAGGGAAGTGGAATATCAACTACTCTCTCAGATGTAATAAATGCTCTTTATGAATCAAAGTCCTAAGAGCAGCGGTCTTTGTGTCTTGGGGATTGGTTCTGTTTCATCAGTTTGGGGGTTTGGGTGTTTTTGTCATGTGTTAGCCATTCCACTAGTTCTTCTGTCATATCTTACCACTTATGATGCTGTTCTGTCTTCAGTCTGTTTTCACTGATATGAGATCTAAAAGTAAAGCAACTGACAGTTATGTGTTTTTCCAGTTTGTATATCATAGGCTGGTTTTAGGTGTTCTTTTGGGGTGACAGACATGCTCTTTTCATGTTTCCTGCTTCTACTATCATTCCTCTTTGTGTTGTTTTCAGTTGCAGAGAGGAAAAACACCATTTTCATGAAGTAATAGCACTTCCCGAGGTCTCAAATTGAATTTGTCTGTCTTGTCATGTTTCTGAAAGTCCCCAGCATCACTGGTGTCAGTTTTTAACATCACAGGCATTTTTTTTCCCAGTTTTATGTTGAAGAAAATGTCAGAAGGTGAAAGCCAGGTGCTTCATTGATACTATTCCATAATGTGAACTGCTAACTACAGTTCAGACCACTGCTCTGTCAAGTTACATTTATTATTTGACACATTTCAATAATATGAGATCAGCTGTGGCTAAGTGACCAGTTGAAATCTGTAGTAGTGTGAATACCTGTTTATAATAAAAAGTGAGTCTAGATAATGTGTAATAAGATTTCTTAGGACTATATTTTTGCATAGTTGCAATTTTGTCTTTTATCTAAAATGTGTTGATCCTATTATACAACTGGTCTGTCACACAAGAATTTACGGAATATTATGAATCATGCGTTGCTCAGTTTTAGACAAAATGAATACGAACTGTAACGTGATTGAGATCACTTTTAGAAGAAGCTTCTCATACCTATTAAGTGGAAGACCAGAAAAATAGTTTGCAGCATCAAGTTCCATGCCCCAGACACATTCAGGTCGTCCTCACCATTCTACTTCCACAGCACAAAGGTGGGGTTCAAAGACAGCTGCAGGTGGGGACCTCTAATGATAAAAACATACAAATGTGATATTTTCTGCTAGATTTCCTCTTCATGATCCACTGGATTTTGGGGTTGATAGTCACAATACAAGAAAGGGATGATTTTATATTCCAGTCATTTTGGGACTTTTTATGCCATTTAGTTCAAATGTTTTTAGATAAGGAAGCAGCAATCTGGGATTTAGACAAAGAAAGGGTATCTGTGATTATGGTGTTTTGTTGTTTGTTTTTTTTTTTTTCAGTGTCATTCTTTTTTTTATGTCTTTAATTTGACCAGTTAACAAATTTCCAGTAATCTCTGAGTATGTTGCCATTCTAACTTATTTAATGCTTCAATCAGTATTTTAAACTAGAGTTTGGGGTTGTTCAGCCTGGAGAAGACAAGGGTCCAGGGAGACCTTACAGCAGCCTTCCAGTACCTGAAGAGTACAAGAAAGCTGGAGAAGAACTTTTTGTGAAGGAATGCAGTGATAGGACAATGAGGGCTTTAAACTGAAAGAGGGTAGATTAGATTATATACTAGGAATAATTTATTTGCTGTGAAGATGGTGAGGCACTGGAACAGATTGCCCTGAGAAGATGTGGATGCCCCATTCCTGAAAGTGTTCAAGACTAGGCTGAATGGGGCTTTGAGCAACCAGGTCTAGTGGGAGGAGTTCCTGTGCATAGCCGGGGAGTCGGAACTAGATGATCTTTAAGGTTCCTTCCCAAACCGTTCCATGCGTCTCTAACTTTGATAGAAAATTGATTCTTCAAAGGCTGTTAATGGTCAAGCAGACTGTGACATTTGTATCCTCCTAGTCAATATCAAATGTTCTCCTAACAGAGATTTTTGTTTAATTAAATAGGTGGGATTTTGACATAATCTGAGAGAGTCTTAAGTTTATGATTACTTTTGGGGGAGATTCAGACTTAATATTAGAGAGCATTTCTTTAATAAGAGAGTGGTCAACTATTAGAAGCGGCTTCCTGTCAGGCGTTTGGACAATAAAATGCTTTATCTTCTGGTCATTGCTGAAGCAGTCAAGCAGTTGAACTGGATGATCATTATAGGTCCCTTCCAACTGAAATATTCTGTTCTATTTATGAAGAACTTGAGGGATTCTCACTTTCAAAAGCAGATTAGGGTTAGATATTAAGATCTGGTCTCTTTATCATCAGCCATTCCCTTTTCCAGCTTTTTTATTCAAAAATTCATTACCAGATATATTCCTGAGCCACTGTCGTGTATGGTAGAGTTGTCAGAAATAGAAATTTTGATTTAAAACCACTGGTTTAGCCTTTCCTTTATTTCTTTTATTTTTATTTTTTTTAATAAAGGGCTTATGATCTTACTGACATAATTTGTCTTATGTGGTTAATCTTGTAATGATCTTTTTAATTCCATCCTTAGAAGTTTCTAATGTATTCTTATGGTATTATTCATTCGTAGTTGGTCTACTTATTCTGAACAAAATCATTAGAAACAGAAAACCCAGCTTTGGGTTTTCTGTGTGATGCGAGCCATGAATTTATAGCAAGTGAAAACAAAGGAAAACAAAACAGAGCACAAGCGTGAAATTTATCACACATGTAAATGCATCAGAGAAACACGAGGAGTTTTTCTTTTCCTTTCCTTCACATAGATACTTTAGGAGAACACAGGGACTTAGTCAGTTTGAATGAGGTTTGTTTATGGGACAGCACAAACATAATTTTGAAGGACAACTTGTACCGATAGGAATTTGTGAGAGAAAAAATGTGGTTTATCACCTAATAGGTTACTATCTTACAAAGCTGGGAGGAAAAAGAGAGGCAGTTACTACAAGAGCTGTAGGTTATGTTCATTTTTCTTCCAGCTGCTTACTCTCAAGGGACGCTAATGAGCTGAGGTATCCCTGTCGTGGTTTAACCCCAGCCAGCAACTCAGTACCATGAAGCTCCTTGTTCACTTTTCCTCTTGTGCAATGGGGAAGAATCAGAAGATTAAAACTGAGAAAACACATGGGTTGAGATAGTTTGATAGGGAAAGCAAAAGGAATGCACACATGCAAAGCGAAACAGAGTGTTAGTTCAGCACTTGGGCAGGCAGGTGTTCAGCATCTCCAGGAGAGCAGGGCCCCATCACATGTAACAGTGACTTGGGAAGACAATGTCGTTAGTCCAAATGTCCCTGGTTCCTTCTTCTTCCCCCATGTCTATATGCTGAGCATGATGCCGTGTGGTCTGGAAGAGCCCTTCGGTTAGTGAGGGCCAGCAGTCCTGGCTGTGTCCTCTCACAACTCCTTGTGCACCTTCAGCATCCTTACTGGTTGGGTGGGGTGAGGAGCAGAAAAGGCCTGTGTATGTTCTGCTCAGCAATAACGAAAACATCCCTGTGGTATGAAGATTGTTCTCAGTACAAATCCAAAACACACCACACCAGTTACTGTGAAGAAAATTAACTCTACCCCAGACAAAGCCAGAATCATCCCCACTGCCGTGCTGCAGTTTGCTGGCAGTGCAAGTGGAAGAGCAGGGGCTTGTATAACCCACACTCTTATCCATGAGGGAAAATTCTGTTAGTAGGATACATGTATGGTATACAATCACTGGGATAGCAGGTAAGGTGATAAAGGTTCTTATTTCCTTCAGGGGAGTGTATGCAATCAAAAATAGCATATTTGTTACAAAATTAAGGGAATTGTCTTCCTACTTTGATCTGTGTAAAGTGCTGATCTCTGAAATAGGGGCTTGTAGTACCAAGTGTTCCTATTATAACCATTCATAACATGTATCAGATATAGTAGTTATAAGAGGCTTTGGAAGACTTTATGTATAGGTGTTTGATTTAGATTGGGTTGTTTGTTTTTTAAGTTTTTTTGTTACACTTTGGAGAGACTTCTATCTATGGAACAGATTTCCTATGCCTGCAAAAAGAAAGAAGAATTTGCTAAGAAATCTGTCAGCACTTCTGTATCCATTGGGCTCTGTGGTAAATTGTAATTTCTTTTAGTATCTGTAATGAAACTATAGACTATGTGCTTGGAAGTGAACTCTGAAGGTCAGATTTCATTACCAATTCTGATGAGTTACAAGTGCAGTGGAGTTGCTGGAGTGTAGCCTGCTTTAGATGAAATTTGGCCCGAAACATGATGGAAGATAATTTTGAATGTCATATAGTCAACAGCTGAGAGTCAGCCTTTTCTGATTAAAATATAAAAATATGGGTTTGGTTTTCATCATTCACTCTAGATCAATTCAAAACAGCAAGTAAGAATGCCAAATTAAAATAGGTATGAAATATCTGTCAAGTATAACGACTAATGAAAAATACAGTATCTGTTTATTCTTCAAAAGCCAAAAGTTTATTGGCTATGGATATGATAGCTGAATAAAAGCAGAGAAATGTTTGTTTTGGAGCTCATTTCCTCAGGGTTCTGTCTTAAGTCACGGTGTATGCTTGAACAAGGAAACTATTTGAGCCTCTGTTTGTCCTGCACCTACTATAGCCAAACCTTTTACTCTGACTAGACTTTCCAAGGTCTGTGACAGTAGTATAAGTAACTGTGTTCAGGTAATACTTAGAATTGTTAAAATTTTAATTTTCCACAACCAAAGCTGTATCTAAATATTTTGATAAACCGCATGTATTTACCCCAATGTTAAGTTGAAAAGCAAAGAATCAACTCATTCAGCTTTTCATTGCTGAAAAGCAAAGAATGAGTACTCACACAGTTAGAATTTGGAAAGAGCTCAGGAGGCAAGAAAGACTAACAGGAGCAGATGTCATTGCTGCTGATTCAGTCATGGGCTATCAAGTTCCAGATATATGCCAGTGTACATCAATTATTGATTGAAACATAAATATGTTTCTAGCACTCTTTGTGTTTCCTATCAGGTGTTGTTTCTAGTTTTTACAGATTTAATTTTGTTACTTTAAACATGTAAAGGGATTATTTCTTATTCACTGTGATTTAAAATATTTAAAGAATATTATTTTATTCATACATTTTAAGTATGCATTTGGGTTCAGAAGACATTGCTGTCTCGTAGTAAATATTTTGTGTGTCATTTGCATAGAATTTTTTTATAGGTCCTGTTGGATTTTAATTTTTTTTTTGGTATAAACTGAAGTGTAAACCTTATTCCTTTGTCCCTTTAAAATGCCATGTTAGAAGTTGCACAGTCCAGTTAATGGAATACAGGTACTTGCTTCCTCCTTTTAGATGACAGGTTATTGTAGAAACTTGTCTCTAGTACTTAGCATATGAGCACTGAATTTACGTGTAACAATATATATCTGGGGATACAGACAAAGAAATATCTTTAAATGCAAAAATTAGAAAATATCTTGATTATCATAAAGAATACAATCAAATAAAAACAGTAATAAAAAATTAATCACACTTTCAGAGACACGTTGGTGATATATGCATTTTACTCTGCAAATCCAAAGCAGACTTTTATTTGCAGCCTCATTATTGAAGTTGTGAATAACATATATTTTCATTTCTTGGGTTGAAGGCAGTGCTGTGCAGCTTTTTCTCAAGCAGCATTCATTTTGCCTTAACCTGGTATTCCCAGTTCCTTCAATCAGCTGAGAATTTTTTTATTATTTATAAATCAATCTTTTTGTGTATTTTTGAAGTACCCAGCTTTGCTATTTAATTATTTCCTAATTAAAAAAAAACATTTAAAAGGTTTATTAGATTAAGCAGAGACATTTAGTAAAAGGTGTAAGTTGTAGATTAAAAAAGAGAATTAGATGTGGGTAGCATTTAACTTGATTTTTTTTTTTGAAAGTCGCTAATCAAAAGGCACTCTGAAGTATAGCATAACTTCAATAAAGACAGCCCAAATCTGTATCAAACTTACAAGGCAATATTTTTCAGGAATAGAAAAACTTAATTAGCAGGCCATAGTCCTACAAAATTCCAGTGGTGGACTGTCACTGGGGAATACAGACATATTTTTAATCAAAATTTATATGAACATATTTTCAGGTTGGTTGTGCCCCTGCTTCCCATCCTCCTCCATCAGAATACCAGAAGTGTTTCCTCTTGGTTTGTTGTTTGTTTGTTTGGGTTGGGGTTTTTTTGATATTTTTTGATTTGGTTTGGGTTGGGTTTTTTTTGCTGTTGGGTTTTTTTTTGATGCTGCTGTTTGCTTGCCGTGAGACAGTAGAAGGACATGTGCCAAATTATATCCTAGTGAGATTAATATTTTCCATATTAATTAAAGATTAGTACTTCATAGTACATCTGTCCCTAAAAGGACAAATGAAATGTTGGGTCTTTTCGGTATAGATTTGTTTGGGTTTTTTTTAAACTGTGGAGCTACCCTCCCTTCCTTGCTGCCTATGTTGAAAGTTGATTTACATCTATGTGTTTATCAGGGGACATTCATTACTTAAAAGAATTTCATTAACATAAAAGAGCTAAGCGTCAGTTTTGCCAGATACTATTATCATGTTGCACATCCTGATAGGCCAAAAGACTAATAAATAAGGCAGGAAAGAAGCTAAAATCTAGTCAATGTTATTAAGATGTGCAAAATAGTTTTTATTCAGTAATGAGGAGTAAACAGGGTACCTGTGTCCTGGCTGAGTCTCTGCAGTAACCTAAGAGCACATATTGAGAACTCTTGAAACATAACAGGCACATTTCATTTATTTAGAATCTAAGTTGATGGTTTTTTCCTCTTAATGTTGATATCCTACAAGAATAAGGTACTGTTTTCTCTGCAGAATAACACGTCTTGAAGGTACATAGCCCACCTCTGTGTGGAAAAAAAGAGAAAGATCAATGAGATGAGCTTATTTATATTTATATATATATATTTATCTTTATATTTAGAGATGGAAGTAAGGAGAAAAGCTGACTGTATTACAACACACTGCTGCTACAATGTGTGCATAAAACTTTTTTAGTCAGCTTGTGCAAAAGGAATCCTAATTATGGTATCCCAAAATACAGGCTTACTCATGAAGCAGAACTAGAATATTTGTGCAGTTTGTTTAGATCTGAGCTGTTTGGTGGCACAGAGGGAATGCTAGCAGCTATTTCAGAATTGCATATTGCCTAACCTAGTCACAGTATGATGATGTTTGAGATTATGACCTATTAACATTGTACAAATGAAGAAATGGAAACCCATAACAGATTGTTTCATCTTTAGTTTAACAAAAACCCCATATATTTTCTGCTAGGATTTTGGATCTCTGTACTGGGGTTGGATTAAAGAGAAAGGAAACACATAGGTAAAAGGAAACCCTTTTGCGTGCTTTTTTTTTTTTATTTCCCCCTCTTCTTTCAAAACTATATATGTGCTTTTCCAGTCTGCTTTTATGTGCATTCTAGTGAAAATTGTGGTTGTTTAGTCATCTATACATTTACTTTTCTTTCAGTCTGCAATTGTAAATTGACAATGAAATTATTTTAAGCCAATTTTAGACAGGATTTATGCAGCAATTGGTATTTGGAGATGGCAAAGAAAATTGAGCTGTAATCTTGGAGGAGTCAGCGGAACGTGAAGGGAATGATGTTTACATGGATTGCAAGGGGAGAGCTGACTGTGGTCATTGCAACAGAGGTATACTATTTTCTCCCAGGACTGCTGGAAAAGAGCTGGAGAACCAGGTCTAAGGTAATTCCCTTGGCTTCAAATAAGATAGAAGAACAAATATGTTTTCATGATGTGTTCTACTATGAATTACCTACAGATTAGTGTATTTACCATTAGACTGTGAAATAGTATATCTGTGAAATAGCACAGAAAGCCTGTGAGTATGGTTCTTTGGAGGAAGACTTTCCAGACAAGATTCTGGCTGCACTGAAATGAAAATAGTGACTCATTTGGGACTCATTGCTGGAAAACTAACATCTTTGAAGGCATTAATTAGTAGTGATGTCATTGAAGAAGTAGAAATTTGGGAAAACCTGAATTAATTTCTATATAGACATGCTCTTTCTCAATCTGATATAGTTTCTGTTGTACAAATCCTGTTTCATTTTTTCAAAATGTATTTTTAAATTATTTTTGCTTTGATTTTTTTTAAATTATCTTCTGACATTGTTTTGTCCCCACCTTTGGCTAGCCTTGATCCAACATGCCACTACATATCAGATAGTGATAGCAATGTTACTCTTTTAGTAAATTACTAAGCCTTTTTTTTTTAAATTGGCATTTACATTTTCATGTTTCACAATAGCAGGTAATTCTACAGCACTACAGTCAGCTTCACTGTCATATTTAGTACCCTTAACAACATTTGGTGAAGTCATTGTAAAATGTACTCTAATAGTTTATAGGATGCAGGTTATTTAAAGAAATACTGATTTTTGGCCTGGGCAAAATTTAAGTAAAGGAGTAGAAAAATCACTAATAGGCGTGATAAAAGAAGTAAAGAAAAATGTGCCAATTAGAAATTTATGTTATCCAGGAAATAAAGGAATTTTGGATCATACTTCTTCTAATTAGAAATTAGCCTTATCTCCCAGGCTAAATTCAATGTTCATCGTATGGAAAATCTGTGGGATTCCTTATTTTGACCCTCAGGAATCTTCAGCTGAAATTTTGAGTTTAATTTTTGATTTCAACAATTCAAAAATGAGACATTTGTTGTGAGTAATTTCAGTCAAATTCTTGAAAGTCATGTTGTGTTGTGTGTGGTCTCAGTGTCTAGAGTATGTGAGTCAAAATTCTCCTAAGGCTGAGGAAACTAAATTCTATTGTATTTTTATTTTGTATTTGAATTTTTAAGTAAATAAAGACATTACTTTATGATAATATAATTGAGTTTTACAAAAATATTCAGAGAACCTTCTGCACTAAAAATTATGTCACTCTTCAGCCATCTTTTTTCAGAGAGAAATTAATTTGGCAGCTTTTGTGAAGAGTAATGGGATCATAAGTCAGAAGACTAAAGAAAGAAGGGAATTTAAAAGTGATTGGAAAGTTTTCAAGGAGATTGCTTCCAGAAAATATGAAATATTGATAAGATCTTGTATGCATTTTTGTTGTGTGTATATATGTTCATTCACACTTAATGCTTGCAGATTTGTCTTAAACTTGTGATCACTCGCAGATTCATATTTTGTTAAATCTTTCTCGTTTTACTTCACATTTATCTGTGGTTGGAGAGAGTATTTTACTATGAAAAGATAATACTAGCCAAGTGTTTTCTGTAAAGAATTGCGAGCTCTTAAACCTATTTTGAAATACTATCTTCATGTTAGACCATAGATGCTAAAGGGAAAGCAAAAAGATGTACTTGTCAGTGTAAGTTAGGATCGCTCCTGCTTAGGATAGACTAAATAATTTCTAGAGAAGGGAAATTACACTAGTCAGATGTGTTTCAGAAACAACAGACAATTAAAAAGTAATATTTTTATCTAATAACTTCTGATGCATTGCCCTATACAGTATGACTTTCTCTGCAATGCCTTTTCAGCTATCTCCCAACATATTTGGTTGTCATCTGTTTCCACAGGAAGATGAGATGGACAATGAATATTTTTTAATATTTAGTGCTTTTTTAAATTTTTGTTTTTGTAAAAAGTAATTGCTGATACAAATTTTGAAGTGTTGTGGTCGTTTTCTAGGAAAATCTACTGTTATAGTTGTTTTAGCTACTCCTTCATTGTGTCCACCTGAAGAGCAGCAAAGTGGATTCCCACAACCTGCCTGCCTTCTCATTCCAGCATATGCTGTCTTGGCATTTATCTTAATGACAGGACTCTTAACAAACTTTGCAAGTTTTTATTTCTGTAGAAGTGTAAGTCACTGTGATTTAATACAAATCTTAATTAAGGTATTGGAGGATGAAGCATTTTCCAAAAGTGCAAAAATTGGACTAATTCAAGACAATTTATATACCGAGTGCCACTCTGGAATTACAAGCACATTTTTAATAAAATGACCACTCTAATGTATGAAATTCAGAGTGGGAACATAAACGTGTTCATTATCCTTGAGAGACATGCATTTTTTAACTTTTTTTTTTTGTTTTAATTAGTGGCTTAAATTTTCATAAGAAACTAGTCATGGAAGAATAGGGAAAGAATATTGAAAACATAAATTAGGATGGCCATGGTATATTAATAATTAATATTGGATCTCAAAAGATGTGGCTCAAATAATATATTTGATTTGCATTTCCTATGTTCATGCCACTGCTTTGAACACACAGGCCACTGGAAACTTAAAGGGATTTTATGGATACGCTTAAAGTGCATGACTTAAAGGTATCAGCCAACTTCAGATGTAAACATGGACATGGATAAAAGCTTCCATCAGTTAGGAAGCAACCTAAATGGAACATATTTTGACAATTTTCATGATTCCTAAGTTATCACACTTGCACAGATGAATGAGCTGTGAATGTGAAGGTCTCTTCATCTTTATCATACACTTAGAAGCCCTTTCTGTCAAAAAGAGTTGGATATGCTTGGAGTGAAAATGTTATCTAAGATGCCTATGACAAAAACTTCAGAAGTGATTAGAACCATTCTCTTTTCCAAGTTGTCTCTTTCATTTGACAGCACTTTGTGTAGAATGTTTTACCATGTTTTTTTATCTACTCATTAGCATTTTTTCTCATTGAAAATTATCTCCTTCTATTCACATAATGCATACATGATCACCTAGTGTCTTAATCGTAGAATCCTCGTCCAGGAATTATAATCCTTAAAGTATTTGTTTTTGTTACAGTCCTCTTCTGTAAGAAAAGAACATAATTTTCATTAGCAATATGTCTGGGGTTTTAATACAATCTATATATTTTTCACATATATGGGTTTTTTAAATATTTATATAACTTATGGAGAGAACTCCCTATATAGAGGAAAACAAAAAGACAAAAATAAAAGCCAAAGATCTGGTCTTAGCAGTGTGTCCTTGGTTTCTTAGGTTTCTTTTTTTCCTCATAAAAATGTTACAAAATACATCTGATTTAAAGTAATGTCAGAACATAGACCAAAGAGAAGTTCTTTCAGAAAGCTGTATATTTACCATGACCCAACTGGGTCATGTCTTCTAAGTTATTTGGCACTGCATTTGAAACAGTCCACACCCTGCAATCTTTCCAGGTGACATGCTCATTACAAGTAATTTTGTAGTTATTGAAAAATTAGGCAGGTGCTTTAGAATCATATTACTGAAAATAAAGCTTGGTGCAGGTGAATGATGTTGTTTTTAGCAAAGCAGAGTTTTGTTTTGTTTATTCAAAAGATTATTAATCAACGTCTTAGAATGCTAACCATTGGAAAGACTGATTAGAGAACTGACGCAGGTAAAAATAAGAGACTAAAGCTGAAAATGGTCTTGTGTAGAAAGTTTGCGTTTACAGAGAAAATAATTTTGTGATAGTTCTAGGGAGGGCAGAATTTGAGAAATAGAGTGACTAGATTAGGGTAAGATTTTCAGAACCTCAAAAAGAAAAGAAAAAATCCACATTAAAACAACAACAACCACAAAAACAAAACCCCAAAGACAAAACAAAAAAACCCCAAATAAACAAAACCAAAACACTTTTGCAGTTTCTGTGAGGATGAAACTGGGGCAGAGACAGCATTTACCACAAGGAACAAGAGATTATAAAAGTGGAAGCTTTAAATTTAAATGGAAGCACTTTAACTGAATTGATTTCAAGTAACTAAATTTAGAGGCATTGAAGTTCTCAGTATGACCAAACTTCAATGGCATATTAATGCATGTAAGTAAAGGTGCAACTAAGGTTTCTTAAATGTGGTAAAAAAAATCTGCTTGGCTATAGTAATGGACTTCTTCAGCTTTTGGTGGGATGTAAATGTCTTGTTCACATGAAATTTTAGGAGAGTTGCCTGTCCCAGCAATAGATGTCATGTAAGCCAGAGTGGGTTTTTTAAAGTGTAGGAGTCATATGTGTGTGGAGAGCAACAAGGAGCTATGGTAATAAAGCTATGTGTAATGTCACGTATCTCTGCCCTGCAGACTAAACACTTCTAACTTCTACTGCTTTTAATATTTTTTCTGCCATCTCTTCTCCCCTCTAAATGTTTAACAAAAGTTCCATCTTGTCTTCTATTATTTTAACAGCCTCATTAACAGTCATGATTTCACCTGTGAGTTATGGTGTCCTTTCTACAGTGTAGCAACAGGCTGCTACCTTTCTCTTTGCAATAAATAATTAATTTTTAATTAAGCCACAGATTTCCTACCCACCAGTCCTTTCTGCTGTGTCTCATTTAATTGTGCAGTAAATGCATTTAGGGTGAAATACTGTTCAATTTCATCTAGTCATCAATCTGTATTTGTTTTCTTACTCTTATGATTGTTTTCCACCTTCACACTTCAGTAATACCACTTGGATGCTTCAAATTCAGTTCCTGAGGGCTTGGGTTTGGTTGTTTATTTTAAAAAAAATTTCTGACACACAGAATACTGTTTTGGTTCATTCCAATAGTAGTTCTTGGTTTCAAAGTTTTTTTCTTTCATTTTTCCTAACAACGTGAAATAATGAGAAGTAATTTAACACCTTATGTGTCCCAGTAAATTGTGTCTTTTTTATTGTTGTCAGCTTGCAAGTTCTTCAGAATATACAGATTTTGTCACTGCTGTAATTGTACTTTCAGACAGTTTTAGTCAAGATGATAATGGACATCAATTTTCTGCCACTAAGACTGGACTAGAAATACTTTGTTCTTGTAAAGCATAGTCATAGGTGGTTGGGAACATGTGTAAGGCATAAAGATCCATGGAAATGGAAGCTGTTTCCTGTTTTGAAAATCTAGTAATTACCTTAATGGGTAGATGGATATATATAGAGAAAACTACTGGACACATTACCATCCAGTGCAAGTGCTTTTTCAGTGCTAGTCACAAGTTTGTAAATAGTAAAATAAGGTACTCCTTCACCCTATTGCCATTCCTGCTAGTTTTGTGAAACAAAGAACTAAATACTTGTCATACTATTAATCCCTTTTAAGTGGCTGAAAATAGCAGAATTTTATGAAGTGTATTCCTGTTAATAGACAAAGAGGAAAAGGTGCAAAGTGGCTAAGATGTAGAAAATATGAACAAAAGTGTCTTCCTTTTAACAAAAATGCACTGAGTGAAATAAATTCTCAGAATGTGTAAATATGAAATACCAAAAGGAAAAAATTGAAATTAGGTTAGACTACTAAGTTTGAAATGGAATTCAAATCTCATAAGCAATGTATATTGCTTCATTTAAATGATAGAGGTGTATGTTGGGGAGACATGTAGTGTGGATCAGTCAGTGTGCTATTCTAAGTCTAAACAAACTGAAAGCATTATTTAATATGTACTTCATAGTACATATATGGTTTTAGTAATTTGTTATGTATATGGAACAAACTTTGCATTTTATAGTTAAAACCAATACCATTCATACAGATGACAAACACCAAACAGATAATGAGAAGACCTGCCAATCTTTAGTTGGGGGGTACAGGAAGGTTTTGGTAGTTGTTTTGGGGTATTTTGACCCCCCTCCCCATACTGGCATAAATCCATTTTCTCTCACAGAATGAGATTTTGTAAGGAAATAGAATAATCATTTTTCTTATTTGATTTAATAGTCATATTTACTGTTTCTAACCCCCAATAGTTTCACTGAATGCAGTTTTTTTATGAATCCTTTTGTAGGCAGACTGCAAGTCACTTCATGAAAGAAAATGCTTTAAATTTTGTCTCTATTCCTAAAGTTGCATCAGAGAGCACCTTATGGTATTATGAGAATACTATAAAAATCCCAAATAATCTTCATTTGTCAATTTGTCAGTTTGATATATACAGACTACCATATGCATTATTTATGTCTGTATAGATGCCATTCACTGAAAATCCATGGTTTATGTAATTTTAAGTTTTCATGCAGTTATCCAACTCTCTTAGTTTATGTTGGAAACAGTCATGGGTTCACTTTACAGTATATTTCATGTGGATGATTCTGTAAATAACACTGTAGATCTTAGCTAGCAGTTCCTAAGTAGATTTTCTAGCTTTTGAGGGGTTTTTAGGGTAAATATTTTCTGAATAGAAAAACTGAAATATTGAAGTGAAGGTATGTTTAAGATTATTCAGCTAACCTCTTGGACTTTGTCTAAGTCCAGTTAACTGGTCTGCAAATACAAGTAGTTTTGTATATTTTTTGTACATTTTAAACTAGATAAAATTATGTCGGGACTTTTAAAATAGTTTGCAATTAGATGTTATTTATTGTTGCAAACTTTGATGGAATACTCAATAATATTAATAGTAATAAACGTAGTGCTATGATCCAAAATTTTTAAAAAAATATATAAACAATGACCTTGCATTAATATTGGCTCAGCAGCAGAGAGAGAGGCTTTCTCTGCTGTGTTTCAAGTGTTATTTTGTTGAAATAAGTTTAGTGATATCATGAAAAACAGAAAAGAATTTTTTTCAAACTGTTAGTCCTGTCAGAATAAAGAGCCAGCTCTCCAACTGTGCAAATCTTTGCATGAGCAGTGCTGAAGCTGTGAATAGGAAGATATTCAATAAAAGCACCTTCCAAAAGGAAAATAGAAAAAAAAGAGGTGCAAATATGTTTTATGTCCTCAAGCTCATTTATTTAACCTTACCTTATTACCTATTTGCTCATTAGTACTAATCTGGCAGCTTCTGATAGCCCCTTCATTTTAACAGTCACTGATTTTAAAGCTCCAATAAAGCCAGTGATACGTGATATCTACTATTACTCTTGCTGCATTTAAAATGGTCACCTAACTACATTGGCAAAGACCTTTTAGTTTTTTAAAAATCTGATATCTCTGGAAAAAACTATTTTTTTTTAATCTTAGTAACCTGGAGCCTCAAAAAAAAATAGCGTTGTCAAACTTTATTTTTTTTTTTCAGGAATCGGAATTCATAAATCTTTTCATGCAAAGAGTTTATTTTATTTAGCTAACACTCTGTAATTAGAATTTTGTGAAAAGGATTTTGAAAACTGTGAGCAAAATTTCCTGACCAGTACTTTTTTTGACCAGTACAATACAAAATCAGTGTATTTTTTCCCATATAACTTATTTCTAAAAATCTGGAATATATTTGGAGGTTAGTTTTGGCTTTTTCTTTTTGGCCGCTCATGCGATATTTTTTTCTTCTTCATTTTTTTAATGGGTTATTGTGAGACTCGGAAAATTCTGAACATTTTGTATTTAGAACTCTACACATACAAAATTCCTTTATATAATTGTAATGTTAATGGTAAAAGAAAAAAATCAAAATATATGGAAAAGGTAAACACAAGAGAGAATACCAAGAATTAGGTATTCCAACACGGAGCCTTTTTGTTGTTTAGGTTTTGGTTGCTGTTCATTTTTTGGTTTTAGAAAACAGAAAAAAACCCACAAGAATTAAAAAGAAAACTTTGAATTAACAATGAAAATGCCATCCACTTTATTTGAACCCAGTGTCCAGGCAACTCAGAGAGGTCTTATGTTTGTGACTTTGCAGGTGATAATAAGGAAAAACCTGTACCCAAAGTCTGTAAAAGTTGTAGAAGAAATGTGTTTGCTATGTCATCCTTCTACCTGATCTGTCTGAAGATGCCCAAAAATTGACATGGAAACAGGAAAAGCTTCATGCACAAAATTAATGTCTTTCTCATTAGTTTGTACTTTTTTTCCTTCAGAACTTTTGGTGTAAAAATTTAACTGTCTGGTGGATATTTTTCTTATTATTGGTCATATTTTGACCACTTTTTTATGAGCACATAGGAAAGCAAATCCCAACTATTCCAAGAAATATGTGTGAGAAGTACCTGAAGTTAATATCTGTGTATGATTTCTTCTTGGCTAACATTAAGCTACAACATTATACTGTCATCTGCTAAATCCTTCACTTGTTTTATAATGGATCAAAAAACAATATTGAAAACAAATACTTGGAAGAAGAAACTTAATTTTTCCAATCAGTTAGGTCAGTAAAGCCATTACAGTGTAACATAAAAATTATCATTAGAAGTCTTACATGCTGATACCCTGTTGAAATATGTGGAATGATTCATTCAAAAATTAGGGATAGTAATGAGACTAACTTTTCAAATATATCTCTACCTAATTTTCTGTAGCTTAGTCATGTTCAATTCATTTTATGTACTTATGTAATTTCAAGTGTATGGTATTACTGCCCTGTGTCCTAAGTCACATCAAGAATCTTTATCAGTTGATTTTGTAATATACTCAGTAGGAGGCTGCTCTTTTATCTTTTTTTATTTTTAAAAACAGTTACATGGATGTTTTTTACAGTAGTAGTCAAAATCAATTATTTTATGAAATAGTTGCAGGAATACTGTGATTGTAACTATCTTAAGCAATGCAAACTAGAATAACAACATAGAACATCACATTTATAATCAAAACACCATATGGTGTTTTCAAAACTTAATGTCAAAATAACTGTAAAAATCCTTCTGCTTGAAATTAAGGCTTCAGATTTGTTTACCTCCTGAAGAGTGACCTTCATCACAGGAAAGAATGGATGATACCTCCTTAAAAATTAAAAGTTGGAACAATTCTGTTGTGCTTAACACAAAAACTACCATTCACACCGCTGTGAGGCTAAGAGCAATTGCTCTCCCTTTCCGCTGCTGCCAAAAAATTGCATGCAAAACAATTATATTTGGTCAATATCATATACAGCCTTCTGTATTATATCAAAAAAATACAGTAGAAGAGTTTATTTTTAAAGTAAGATAAGGAAAGACAGAAATGTGCTAGTGACTGGATGAGGAGGTGAACCCTTCAGAACTTGTGCTCTTCTGAGTTTCTTTTTTGTTGGATTTTTACTTGAGGGTTGCCCAGCCCAGGATGCCAGGCTGAATAACTCTGGCTGGTTTGTCACAGAAACTGTATTTTTCCTGGTTCTGCAGAAATTACTTTTTGGTAAAAAGAGGGCGGTCTTTGATTCTCTTATTGTTGCAAGAGAATTTAACATATAACAATTCACAGTACTAGAATTTTAACAAGAATGCTAATAAACCTACCTTTGATTTTAGATCTGCTCTTGTATATAATTAATATCACCCTCGAACTACAATCCATTTGTCTGTCAGTGTTGTAGAATTAGTAGGCAAATAGTGGCTAAGAAATTGCTTATGCTGGAACAATTGATTTTTCTTGTAGTCTTACAAACTGTCAGTCCTTAATTTTGTTCGTTTTTTTTCATGTAAAACAAATGCAGACAACATACATTTCACTTAAAACCAACCGACCTTTTACCATTTTTGTAGAAATCTGTGGAAATTTTGGACACCTGAAAAGCGTGGAGCAAATAGAATCACTGGCTGTTTTGGAGAATGTTCTCCAGGGCAGTATTTTACCATGGATTTTTATATGGAATTTGAGAATTTTCCATTTTTCATACTTCATATGTGTTTCTAGCAACCTGCATATTCTTCTTTCTGCAAGAATTTAGTAAAGGAAATACAAGCCTAACCTTTATTTTATGCACTGAAAGAAGCCATTTCAGTTTCTACAAGGTGGCATAGGCTTTTTGTTGTTGTGGGGTCCCTGCTTCAATATAAGTCTAACACTGAATAAATTTCTACAATGTCTACTTGAATCTTTTTTTTTCTTTTAAAAAAAATAAAAACAATCTGTTCATATCAATTTTTTTTAGGAAAAGTCTCATTTTTTGTGATTTTTCTAGCTATTTTCTAAATTTGAGAATAGCAATATGGTTAAAAGTTTGAAATTATTAAAATCCAGTAGGTTTTTTTTTCCCACTTCTAAACCATTCACAAAAGCAAATTACCCCAGTATTTATTTGTGCAGCTGCTGTGTGAATAACTGTTTTCTGACATGAGTGATAACAGCTGAAAACCGTGCCCAAGAAAATTAGTCTCAGAACAAATCTCTTTTTATGCTAATGTATTGTAAATGAGAAACAATTATAAGATTTAAGTCTCGAATAGTAATGTTCTGAAGGCACAGGTATCATTATCAATCATTAGTACTAAAATACCCAAGTTATTAGAATAGTAATGGAGGGGTATGCACTTAGAAATAGGTTTTCTTTGTAACTTACAGCACACATAATAAGTGAGCATAGAAAAATGATCTGTCTTGTCCTGTCTTTGAGTTGTGTAAATTTTTTATTTACTCAAAATGTTTAAGTAAAAGTTTTTCCTGATCACTGATGAATTAAAAAGCTGACTTTGATTAAGCCTGTGTCTCTAGTTCTGGGCAAAATGGAATGTAAAATAACCTTTATAATCTTTTCACACACTGTCCTTTCTAACCAGTTATTGCAACTTTTTTTAACTACAGGATTTTTAAAAGTATACTCTGAATTAAAATAAAACTTATTCTGTTTTTGGATGGCACCTTCTTTAACTGTCACTGCAGTTGATTTCTTTACCTGTTGTCATACAGGTTGGGCTTACCTTTTTTTGTTGGTCATTTCAGATTTACATAGGGCTTTTGGAAAAGGTATGAATTGTAATTGAATAAGAAAGGTCTTCTTTTAACTAATAATGAAATAAAATACATACTAGGTTTTCCAAATTGTATAAATGATACTTTGGGTACATGTCCTTGATTAATTTGTAAATGAAGTATTTCTGTGCTTTTATTAAATTCTACATATAATTTGTCTGGGTTTCTTATTTTCATATACTGGATTTCAGAATGGTAGATCTTGCCAGAGATTGCCACTTCAATTTCAAAAGTAGGAAATTAATTTTCACATTGGAATTCAGATTTTTTTAAAGGTAAGCACTCTCAAGTTAGAACTGATGTTATTAAGGGTTTTGAAGTATGCTTTACGAAAAAGCTCATGTTACTTGAACAAAACAGAAAACTAATTAATAGAGCTTGTAATATTACTGAGATGGTACTTGATTTCAGCCAACTAGTGCGTAATGGAAAATTAAACATTGTCTGTTTTTATCTTTAAAGTATAAGTTGATAACAATTAGATCTGTCTGCAGAAAGCTTTGAAAATATGATTTATGACTCTTAGGCAGGAATTATGTATTTTAGTTATTTGGGTTTTTTTATTTTTGTTTCTGTAGAATGCGTGCTGCCAAGTGCTTTTGATATCTCTTGATGTACATGCATAACAAACAAAAATTCAACAAGTATGCAAAATAGTTGTTCTTTGTTGTTTATGGTGATGGAAAGGATTTGAGACAAGGCAGTTGGTTCATCTATGATCTGCAATTCTGCTTCAGTGAGGGAGAGTGTATATGGAAATGATTGATGGGCAATTCTTTGACTTCTGGACTCCTGCTTAAACACTCACAAGTAGTTTTTGCTGTAATATTCTGACAAAACCCCATAAATGTATTTCCTGAATGTAATCTACGGCTACACAGACTTACTTTGCAGTTGCATTTGTTATGCATCATGTTTTTATTATGTATCTATAGCATTTTTACATCTGTGTAAATTCTGAATACAGGTCAGGAATTATACATGGTGGTTGTACAAAACCAGCTGGCAGGACTGAAGGACTAGTGTTTTCCAAGAGACTTGTACTAATGCTGTTGATGTATGGACCTCTACCAGGCAGCTCAGAGTCATGGAGAGAGGCTTAGGAAAGTTGCTATGTATGAAACTTAGTCTTGGTTTCTGCTACAGAATTTTCCTTTTGAAAATTGTGGTCTATGTTTTTGATGTGGTATGACTGGGAGGCAGAATATACCCCTACCAGTGCCCATGGCAGGCTCTAGTGTGTGAAAATGATAGCTTTGCCTGTAACTTGAATGTTTTGGTGTACTTTACTTTCTGGATTGACACATGTCAACAAGAGGAGGCAACATATATTTAGTTTAAAGGCTGTTTTCTAGTTTAGCGTGTTAGTATAGATCTGGTTTATATTGGATCTCTGTAAACCATGTAAATGAGTGGATTTAGCTTTAGGCAATATAAACTCTATTCACTTTCCCAGTGGGTTACTCTTACACAAATACAAATGATTTATATTTTTAGTGCATGTATTCATTGATTACTGGAGTTCTAGAGGTACTGAGAATGATGCCAGCTGCAAACTGGTAACAGAAGAGTTCCCATGTAAACCATGGGGGTGAAGAAGGAAGTGTATGTAAACAGAGATCCTTAGAACCATGTAATCTGTGCACAAGACTTCGAATCTCTTGAACATCGAGTGTACTGTTGGATGCTTCCATGATTGTTCCTTTATGCCAATACAAGATGCTGGCATGGGTCTTTCACCTAGTAATGTTTAGTCTGGTCTGTGACTTACAGTTCCTTTTTATGAGGTTTTAGGATGATTAAGGAAACATATCCTGTCTGATGATGGCTTCCTCAATGCGTTGAGAAAACAAATAAACTAACCAAAAAATTACACTGAAAAGATAATGGGAAATGCTGAGGTTTGTGTACAGTCAGGATATGAGTTCTGATACATTTGGTCACTCCAAGGCAAATTAGAACTGAGTAGCAGGCTTGAAAAATATGTTGCTTTAGAAAACTTTTCCAGGGAATTATTTGCTATGTACTGCTATTGAGAGTAACACAGTTTAATAAAAGAAATATTTGATTCATTCTTGATAAGAGTAAATGGCATACATTTTTTTTCATGTTGAAGTGGGTTTTTGGGCGATTTTGTGGGGGTGGTTTTTTTTTTCTTTGTTTGATTGTTGGTTTGTGAGGTTTTATAACTACCCTGGATTATCATAGGATTCAAAAGCTTTTTTATTAGAAGTGTTGCCATGTACTTATTGCAACTGAAGCTTTTTGCTGTACTGGACGCTGAATAAGTCATGTAATCTTCTGGAAGAAAGTTCTTAAATGCTCAAGGACTAGTGCTATTAACTGAGGTTTTAACCAGCCTTTAATGAAACCTGAGAGCAGCTGGAACTGAGCATTTAAAAAATATTAACACTATGTTAGAGGTCCTTGTCTAAGTCTGGGAGAAGCTATAACTCAGAGCAGTTTTTTAAGCAGCTGTTTGTGTTTAAAACAAAGACATAAAGCAGCAGAAAGTGTTGCCAGATTCCATCATTCATCATAAATTTGTTTCCTGTTTGGAAGCTCTACAAAGTGTTCCTGAGGCTGCAGTGGTAGAACTTCAAATCAATAAGGAGTTAATGAAAAAACGGAACTGAATTTTGATAGCAATCTGTTCAACCATGGAGTTCCCAAAGTACTGAATTTCAAATTAATGGTATTGAGGCTCAAATTGCTGAGTTAAATATGGGAGTTTGAACATAACTATGATAAGTGAAACTAGAGCAGGAGTTATATAGAATTTCTTGGAAGAGCCCAAGTGCAAAAATTAAGAATTAATGAAAACATGCAGGTTCCTGAGAGTAAATTCAGTAGGATGTAGAGATGTGCATAGGAAAAGCAAACAAACAAAAAAGGCAGGCCATTGATTTTATTTTTTTTTATATTTGAATCAAGACAATGCAGGGAATGCTGATGTATTTGAACTGGCAATTATTATTTTTTTGTAATTCTAATATACCTTTTTTACTGAATTACTAGCCATACTGTGAATCTCATATCATTCTTATACAAAACACAAGAGTTATCAGGAAATAATTCCTGGTACAATTGCTACCACATGATCCACTTTAATTTCAGCAGCATTTGTGCTGAAGTTTGAAGAATGTTCCTAGTTTATACCCAGTATAACAATTTTAAAATTACTTAGGCTGTTGAAAGTTAACACTGATTACTTCTGCTCTTGTGATTTACCATTAAAAACTTAATTCTCATGATTTCCTATTTACTTCCACTTGTGAACTTTCACTCTGATATAACTTGAGTGAAAAATAAATTTAATCCAGTATTTGACTTCTAATTTTCTGTATGGGATTTAATGTTCAGCTCAAGTGTGACTTGAGATAATATCTGGAGCTGTATCCTGTAATCAAAAAAAGTTAATGTTTGGGGTACTAGATTAAGAAAAAGTAAAGTAAGGGCATTTGTGGTTAAAAAAAAAAAAAGAGAGTCTTCATTAGAGTTTTGTAGCTTTATTTTTTTATTATATAAGTTTCAGAGGTAGCCTATCAATTTTTTAAGTTTTAGAGCTTTTTGTTAGTGAGGAAGAATATGCAAACACTAATATTCATGGGTATGATTAATGAAAGCTATTGAATGTTGTGGAAGGAAGCAAATCTATAGTAATCCAATTCTTACTTATGGTTCATACTTGCCTCAGTAGCTAATGATTAATGTTAAATAATCAAGTTCATTACAATTTTGTGAATTTTATGCTTTCCTTTCAGTTACATCAGCTGTGACACCTATTTCTATCCCTTATAGATACATGTATATTTGTATATTTATGTATATATGTATATATACATAAATATATCCTATATTTAGGTACAATTTTTCTTGAAATTTTCATCTTAGAGAAGGCTTCAGATCAATAGTTTTATGTAATTCGGTGTTTTGTTAGTCTAGCCCAAAATCTAGTGTCTGACACTTTTATTTCCTAACATCCAATATGGTTTATAACATATTTTTTCTTTGTTCCCTATCTGTACTTTTTGAGAACTTCAATTTAATAAAGGAGTGTAGCCTAATCACAGGTTGAATAAAACAGAAGAAAGTATGTTGCTACTGAATGCCACTTCAGTGTTCTTGGTGGAAGTCTATGTATAATAAAAGTAAAAATAAAAAGCAGATCAATGTGACTCTTACTTTGAATAGAGAACTTAATCATCAAATATTGTAATTAAAGAGGATAATTCTTACATAGAAATAGGATACTTCATGCTCTCTCTGGATTAGCTGAAGAAATTCTTTACTGATAAGTTAGAAAAATTATAAAAATTATTTGGTAATTAATTTCTGTGATGTTCAGTTTATTTCTGGGGCTGTTAGAATAGCCTGTCTGTAAATGTCTGTCAGGAGTTTTGTTCATCAAAGTGCAAATTCAGCCGACTGTTCGTTCTTTAGCAAATGAACATGAAAAGTAGAAGGGAAATTTGTATTCAGAAAGCAGAAGGGAAATAGGTGCTCTAAGTATGATTAGTACTCATGAAATCAATGGATCAGCTGCTGGAATATACTGTTTTTTCTTTAAATTACGATGTCATGTGTGACACATTTGCCTTGCAGTTAGGTGCTGCAATGCAAATAGTTTTCCCACTAACCTTGGAAATCAAAGCTGGGGTTTACCTGCTATGTCCCCTGTAGTGAGAGGGGAGTGGAAGGCACCTCGGGCTGGCATCAAGGCATGGTTATTGGATGATCTGGGCTGCTCACTGCTAGGCACTGAGCATGCTGTGGGATAGTGATATATGCTACATTTCTAAGTTTTTGTGGGAGTGCAGCATTTCCTTTGAACCTGCTGCTGAACATGTAGCTGTGGGAGAGCCTAATATATTTAATTTTAATTTATAAATGATGAATTAAATCTCAGAATAAAATATCAGCTGTTTGTTGTAACAAATTATGTGTTTATATGATATTACACTTTAATGATTTCATGATTACTCTGACAGCTGCTTTCCCACAATTTTGTCTCATTAATGTCAATGTAATCTGCTCATCTCTTGCTCATTTGCTCTTTTATTTTTGCAAACATTAGGATTTTTACCCTGTTCTTCCAGAATTGCCATTCTTTCACATCTGAATGATCAGAATTATTCAGAATCTATAGTAATGTTTTGAAGTTCCTTACAGTTTCCTTAATAATATCAATGCTCATTAAAAGTTAAATTTCACTTACCA
This sequence comes from Campylorhamphus procurvoides, assembly GCA_013396655.1. Taxonomy (NCBI): domain Eukaryota; kingdom Metazoa; phylum Chordata; class Aves; order Passeriformes; family Dendrocolaptidae; genus Campylorhamphus; species Campylorhamphus procurvoides. Next base: position 349,773 of record WBMV01003677.1, read on the forward strand.
ATATAGTGTCAAACACCCTTGCAATAACTCCTGAGATTAATGCCCTTTTACTGTTTTAATAGTTAAGATGCTATTTCTTAAATACTTAAGAAATATTTCCCTGATCAATTTCACCTTTTCTCCACCTTTATCTAATGGAGGAAATTATAAAATAGTTACACAATTTTAAAATTATATGCTGAATTGAGTTCTGGGTCATGACATCACGTACACAAGGAAAGAATTATGAAATGTCTATAGAAAAGGTTATGGAAAATGTAGTAGTTACAAAAACATTCAACCTGACTCGTATGAATCATATTTCATTTTATGATTGTCATTTTTTTATTTGATCAGCAGTATATGTATAGCTTACAATGAAGGGTATGTGGTTTTGGTTAGTTTTCTATTTAGTTTTCTTGTGTTCAGACATTATTCTTTAGCCCTACAAAGATGAGACTAAGAGACTCCATAACAGCAGAGGAACAAATTACAGCTCATATCTCCTTTTTTCAATTGCAGTAATATAATTCTGTTCCCATTGCTAAAAAAGGAACTGAGCATTTTAGCTTCTATTCAGATGTCTAATGAAAATCGTGCAGAAGTTAATAGAAAGACTTTTGGATAAGCCTCTGTTTTTAAGTTTCATTTGCTGATACACTTTAGGATACTTTTACTAGTAAAATTCCCTATCTGTAGTGGATTCCCCCCACCCCACTCCCTTTTCTTTTTTCCCCCTTAAGCTGCAACAGGGTTGCACATTTCTGTTGGTGAAATACAGTGCTGCATTTCTGTGGGCTTTCTTTTGTTTTTGGAAAATAAAATGCCTGACCTGCTAAAGAAATGTCAGTTCCCACCAAGTACACATTTGCTAGAACAACTTGGCCAGACTTACTGTTTTTAATCATGTTACCATTGTTAAGAAACCAGTAAGGTCACATGCCTCAAAACAGGAAAACATACCATGTACTCGGAAAGCCAAAAGCCTTCATTGTTGAATTAATACTGATAGGTGATTGATAGGTGATTCAAAATGAATGTGTTTGCAAAAACCATTCGAATAAGGCATAGGTGGAAGCCACCTTCAGTCAATGAGAGCTGAAAATAATAAAACTGGAAACTTAGAGCAGGAGTTGAAAAGTTTGTGTGGAATGAAGAAAATGAAACTTACAGAAAGAGAAATACTTGGAATTGGAGGGAAAGCAAAAGATAGTCATGGTAAGAAGGTGTCAGTTACAAAGATTTGAGAAAGACCATTTGATAAAGCCTTAGAGAGTTGTGACCATCTGTTTTTTAGAGATTTCTCAAAAATTGTGAAAATAAATAGCTTTAGATAGGTTTAGAAAAAAATCAATCTTTTTCCCAGACTTATAAGAGCCTGTATGAACCTGTTCTGGTATTGCGGTCACTGAGTTTCATAGCCTGCCTTAATGATGGCTTCAAAGAAGTGGGATAATGATGGGAAAGCAACCTCCTTTTTCACTTTACCTTCTCCCCCTATAAAAGGTTTACATTTCTGTCTTTTGCAAAGATCTGAGATATTATTAAAATGAAAAAAACAGCTGGTAAGTTTCTAAATAAGAATTCAAAATCATAACCACATTGCAGTGTTTCTTACTCATTTATTCCTATATTCTATATATTGTTTCTATACCTTTACTTTTTTTATTGTGCATATAGAATATTTATATGTACACTGATATTTAGTACAGATTATATTTGAATTTTCCTTCAGTACTCAGGAACCTCTTTTACTAAACATATCTGGAGGTATATTAGGACTACTAATGCCTTTTTCCTGCTGTTTTGGTTTGTCACAGTATTCTACTTTCTTGGTGCAACAATTTCGGGCATTTGTCACAGAATGATTTGCTGAGAGAAACTTAGTTTCTCTGCATGGATCATGTGTTGTTGCTGGACAGTGAGTGACACTTCCAGAGAGCAATACATCCCAACTTAGAGCTGCTTTACCATGTCAAAGTGCTTATCTCTTTCTGTAATAGAGAAAGCTTTCAATAAACAGGCTGTCAATCTGAGAACTCATTGAAATGATTGAATTGCACTGCTGAGCTAGATGTGAGTATGATTGGTGTGTGTGTGGGTCTGGAGTGCATTTTCAGTCCTAGTGGACAAGGTTTTTTACCCTAGGGAGAGATACCAAAAATGTCCGGGTAATCATGTTTGCTTATTGTACATTGTACATATCGTTCAGTATACTTACACTAGCTGATTAACACAATTCAGGAGCAGAACTGCTTTGCATTTGTGTCATGGGTAACAGGAAAATATATACCCTTCACCTCCTAAACTCCCCTCAAACTTTGCTTGGAGCTTCTATGTAGGTGGGGGTGCAGCTAACTGCAATACAAAGGAACAGAAAATTCAGTAGTAATTGATGTATTTTAAATTAGATAGTTGGTGATTATTATTATTTATTTATAGATTGTAAATTTGTCTTTTTAATTATGTACACTGAGAAAACTGAATATTACAAGTAGGTACAGGAAATGAACACTGAATGAAGAGTTGTCAGATTCTAATTATGCAAATGAGCACTGCGGAAGAATTATTTAGTAATCTTTTTGTGCTTAGAATTGGAAATCTATCTCTGCAATTGTGTTTAGAACAAGTGAAACTGGATTTGTGTAACTCCTTTTCTGTAGATACTTGCAGTTAATGAGATTGAACAGAAGTATCAATAGTCTTAAGAAACTCTATGTAATGTGCAGTGGATCAGGATAGTAGAACTGAAATATTATTGCAAATATTCTTCTTGTAAGGGCTCCCATTATGTTGTACTATATTACTTGATAAACAGTAATTGCTTATTTTTCCTGATTTTTTAATGTTACATTTTTATTAAATTTAACATTAATTTTTTTATAGCTGAATATTTTTTTCATGCTCTTTCTTCTGAGGAGCGCAGTTTGATATCTAAACTATGTCTCTTCCCAAGTGCTCTACTTTTCATTGTGCCTCCAGCTCTTGGAATACCCGAGGTTATTTTCTTGGGTGGCATCTTTTTTTTTCCTTTTTTTTCTTTTTTTTTTTTCCCTGTTCTCATGTGAATTCTATAATCTAGTGCCAGTCTTGCTGGCAGAGTACATAGTGGTCTGGCACTGACTCAATGAATAACGAGTAGTGAAAAACCAGGCTAATTTATAGTCTCTTCACATCAGTCTAAAAATATATCTGAGCTTCAGGACTGCTGGTAGGCAGAAGGAAGTGTATTTTTTAAATTAATTGGGGAAGAAGAGAAGGAATTAAAAGACCTGAAAAATGGTATTATGACAGAGGGACACATCATGAATAAAGTGCCTTTAGAAGATCTACAGTAAACTGAGAATATCCTTTCCTAACCAGGGAAAGAGATGTGATGAATATGAATTTTTAAACTTACTATTTTATTTATGAAGTCAACCTAAAGAACTTAACATGGACATGGATCACTATTTACTTTAAAACAGCTGTTGCTTTCAATTTATGCAGCAAGTCCTAGGCAAACAGCAGTATGTAGAGAAACGATAATTAAGGTTTTTGGCAGGGTCAAGATGACACTACACTCTCAATGTCCTTCCTAAATAATTTCTAGCATTTTATTGGCTTTTTTTGTCTGTTATTATTCAGTGAGCTGATAATCAGCTTTGAATATGCTAGAGTTGGATTTTCTATCCACTGTTTTATCATAAACCAAGAATTATCTTGTAATGATGATGGTCCTACTTTATTAGTCTTTTCCTCATTGTTAAACTCACCTTTGTCAGACAGAGCTCAGGTTAGGTTGATTAAATCAGTTGAGTGGTGCTTCAGTACGGATTAGCTTCAAATCAAACTACTGCTCAGGGAATTTTTTTTGTCATATTTCACATTTTAAAGCTGGAGGTAGAGCTGTGTACTTTCTTTTTGGCTAAATGTGTCAGCCTACGTGTAGCATCCCGCCTTTATTTCATATGGAAAAGTCTTGTATGTTAAAATAAATAATTGCATTTTTTTTGAGTGTATGTGTTCTGTTTCTAATTCATCTAGTGAATTTCAATGACTATTGACTATTTGGAAAGATGAAGTAAATGACTGCTTTTTTAATAGAAAGCGCCAAGGAATTTCAGTGATTTTAGGTGAAATTTGAACTGCACATGTTACGTTTCAAACTTTGTTTCTTTAAAGTAGCTCTTTAATCAAGGAAAAAAGTGCAGATAATGTGATTTTTCATTGTGGTGATTAATTAATTGTAATTTTTTATATTTAAGTTTCAAATCTATTTAAGATTAGTGGTTACTAATTAAATAGTGGTAATGTTAGAATGAATAATGGCAAAATTAATAGTTGTGTAATGAAAAGGATTTTAATCTTTGATGGCTTTCAAAAGCTCTTTGGATAAATGTGGTTCTTTCATATATTTTAAAGCTTGTCATGTAAGCCTAGTGTTTAAGGGGATACCCTACACATGACCTGTGGTTCTGCCCATGGCTGTCAAATACAAACCAGCGCAATAATTCAAGCAAGAAAATAGTAATATGGATAGAAAGAAATGCATTACCTTTCAAATCTCTCTGACATTTTCTTGAGGAGACTTAAATGGGGAGAAGAAACATTAGGAATGCATCACATACTGCATAACAGGAAAATGGATACAGCTCTTCCTAAAAGTACTGATTGAAATTCTGAAGTTCCTTAATCAGACCATCATATCAAAAACAATTTCATTCTGGATAATGTTTTAGTTGAAAATAAGTATCCATTTCCTAATCGACTTTATTAGGTTTTTAAGTAATTATTAAACAAAAGCTAACAACTAAAATCCCCATGGCATCAGCAATCTGTATGGCTAAGAGCAACTCTCATCTGTTAGTGGCTTCAGGCACTAAGTCCCTGTTTGCAGATTTATTTAAGAAAATTACTTCACAATGCAGTTTAATTTAAAAGCAAACAAAGTTCCAGCTTTTGAATCTTTCAAAGTTGAGATGGAGATGTTAAATCTCAAACTTTGTTTCCTTAAAGAAGTTGTTTAATGAAGGAAAGCTGTTCCAAATGTTCCAAAATTACTTTCAAAATATGGGGCAGCCCCTTGCACTGAACTTTAAAGGGATGATTGTGCTGCTGTTGAGGAGTTTACCCAAAGAACACAAGGCTGTCTGCAGATTTCCCCTTTTAAATAAAGAGCAGAGGCTATTATTGCAACAGCACGTACAAAATTAGTTTCACATTCCCATATATATATATGTATATTTCCCCCTCTTCACTTCCTCCCCCTTTCACTTTTTTCAGACAATATAAAGCACACTTGTTTCCTTGTCAGGAAAGAGTTACCAAAATCTTTGGAGACTAAAATATTGCATGAACAATAATATCAGGTTTTATCTCTCCATAGGAAGGTAAATATATTCTCTGGTGACTATATTGCTTTATGACAAAAGAAACAAATAGTTTTATTTAATTACTTATACTTTTTTCTGAAACACCTTTTGCTGGTGTTTTTGGTTGTGTTTTGTTTTGTTGTTTGGTTTGTTTATTTTAAGTAAATAGAATTTATTAGAGCATATACTTTGGAGGGGCCCTATCACTAAATTTGGAAGCTTTCATGAAAAATCAGATCTTTTGAAATAAACAGAGATGCCAGTCTCTCTGAAATAGGGAGTTTGGATTTTCATTTCCATAACATTTTAAACTATGTTCATGGTTGGCAGACCTTATTAGGGTTAGGTGTATCCTAAATCAAATGTGACAACTAATTAATTAATTTTGGGCTCATTGCTCTCTTATTCCTCTCCTTGCCTCCTTGTTTTCACTGCTTCCTTGTTTTTCTAAAAATGAATTGAATTTTTTTTCCAAATTACAACAGTGATCGGAACAATTATATGAGAAGGAATGGAGTGGACATGATGTGTTTAGAACCTTGAGGATCCTCCTGCTGGTAATATGTATTGAGACTGATCTTGTGCTTGCCTAACTTAATTATTTCTAATTATTCCCAGATCAGCAGGACATTTTTAGTTTTATCTGACAGTTGTTGCATCAAAATTGGACTATGGAGAATTGCAGCTTTTATCAGTGTTAGCCATACTTTCAGATGGCATATTCAAAAACTTAAATTTATTTTAAGGTCACATGGATTAAAAGACAAAGCTAAATACTTGTTGCAACACTGCAGTGATATTTTAAGGTGTTAGAACACTTAATTATTGTATCAAAATATTGATAATGTGCATAATATTCAAAAATCAACAGTTCCTTATTTCTAAGCTCAGAAGAAATGCCTACAAGAAGCAGTTTTTCATAGTGTAGTATAATGATTTTTCCACAGTAATACCACTGTAGTCATGATTTTGAGACATACTTGTGCCAATTGAGAATTTGTATGCAGAGAAAAATCCACAGATTCCAAGCTAATTAACCTCAGAAATTTTGAATTGAATGTGCTTTTTGTTTAAACCAACAGATCACATATGAAAACTGAGTTTTATACTGATTAAAACTGTGATAGATCTTAAGTTCCCTTGTGAGTACATTTATTCATAATATTGTCTTCCTGGATCATGAATGCACTATTAATATCTGCAAAAGCTATATTTTGTAGGAAAATACTGCTATTAGAGTCTTCTAAATTTATACCATATTTATGCTTCCTATATGTTTTATACAGACAGGTATATAAAAGTGTATTTTACTGAGATGTACTGACACACAGGAAGAAACACAGAAACTTCAATGGCACAAAAACAGGTCAAACCCAATTGTCAGTGTGGCACAAGCGCACTATTGGCTAGAGAAAATGATACCAGAGCACTATTGAACACTGATTTTAGGTTGAGCCATCCCTTGATAGTCTGTCTCTCTTGCATAGAAACAGCTTGCTTCTTTTCTTTTTCAGTAATGTTTCCTATTCGTCTCAAATTAACTCCCTAGGTACGCTGCTTTTACGTGTCTTTTACCATCCTTTCTCTTGCTTTTTTTTCAGTGTTGTAACTTTTATAGCATGCATATCTCATTTGATGGCACAATAATGGAAATACAGCTAAAGTGTATTTTGCTTTGTTTTACATTGTAGAGTGTAGAAAATACATAGTTGAGGGTTTCCTTGGGTGTGATGTTATAGGTAGCATTAGGCAGTTTGGCAGAAACTGATTGTGGTTTCTCTCTTTCCTACACAGAAACATTTTTTTCTTTTCCTTCAGTCTTTCATTTGGATTGGCAAGTAGTGCATAAGTGGCACACAAGGGTTGTATCCATAGCAATGTCTGGCCATTTAATTTCAATCTCTTAATTGTTCTTTTTGCTTTGTGTCACTGGAACTTGCAACTTGAATGACTGAGTGAAATATGTCATTTGTCTGGGGCTCTACATTGGCCTGTTGCTTTCAGTGTTAACCACGCTTGTGTGCGTATTTAGGCAAATATCCTCAATACCCATTTGTGTTTACAATTTTTCCCAATGGTTTTGAAATAACTTTTTTAAAAAAGAGACTGGACATAACGATCTTTGTTTAAATGAAATAATCTTACAGTAGGGGAGTTGATTCTTCTATTCATTCCAAACCATCATAAACTGTAGCTGCGTTTAGTGCTTTTCAATTCTTTTCCTTGGCAAGGTTCTATCACCAGTTTTGAGCAAGTAACATGATAAATAATTCAAATGAACACACAGCACAATGAATAAAGTTGCAGCAGGGAAACTTTACCAACAAATATAAAGCAACTGTAAATATATTTTCATAGATAATAATTCTTACATATTGAATAATCTGCCTCATTATGAAAAGAGTAGAAATTAAAATTCTGGCTCAAAAACAAAGGACTTAGATAAGAATGTTATCATTATCTTTACCTTTACATGGAACTGGGTTTCCAAGGAGTCAAATAATTAGTATATACTGATACATCTAATCTAGAAATTTAAACTGCCATTCCCTTTCTAGGACAGAGGCTTCACTTTTAGCTGTATATGTGCTAGATTGCCTTGAAAACATTTTCCATGGATCTCATGAGATGATGCCCCAGTAACTTGACATTTAAGGCAATAATGACTCATTCACTATAGGGTGAATGCGTAAGACACGAAGGAGGAATAAAAGTTACTTGACAACCAATTTTGTCAGTGTTTCAGAAAGAGTGTATCATGTGTAATGGTGATGTGGGAAGACAAAGTGCATCACTCTGAACATCTCCTCTCTTCCTTCTTCTTCTCCCAGCTTTAGATACTGAGCATGACCCCATGTGATCTGAAATATCCTTAGGTCCACTGGGATTAGCTGTCCTGGCGGTGTCCCTTCCCAACTCCTTGTGCACCTCCAGCCTCCTCACTGGTGGGGTGGTACAAAAAGCAGAAAAGGCCTTGGTTCTGTATAAGCACTGCTCAGCAATAAAACAAAAAAATATCTCTCTATTATCAACACTTCTTTTCAGCACAGATCCAAAACATAGCCCCATACCCACTACTGTTGAGAAAACCAGCAAGGAATGAAGAGGCAAATGACAAGTTTTTATACTCACTAGATGAAATATCTTCCCATGCAGAGGCTCAGGGGAGTACAGCAGTTTCAATTTTTTGGTCTGTCTGAAATTTAACAGCCTGTATGATCAAACGAGATGCCTCGTACATAAACAAGAAAATCAATCTAAGCTCTCTAAGGGAAACTTAATATGAATGATAGTGGTTACTCTGATTTTTTTGTTTGTTTGTTTGCTATATTGATTTATCTACTATAAATGTTTGATTTCAGTCTAGGTATATGAAAATGGCACTGAAAATAGCATAGTATGCATAGATTTTATTTAATTTAGTAGGCCATAACATCATTAAAAATTTGAGTTGAAATGTTTACTCACTACAAAAGCCAGGCCTATTGTTCTAAAATAAAACAGTAAGTTTATCCTTGAAGTTAAAAAAACCCCAACTTTATATCATGTAGACAATTAATTGCATTTTAGGTCTTATAATTACAAAAATTTTGATTATTCACTCTCTTCTAGTAGTTTTGATTAAATAAATAAAATCTCTTACCCAGTCATAGAGTCCTCTTCAGGAATACATTACTTTTCCATTCTAGTTATACATATAAGTCTGTGCATGAGCAGTACTGTATTGCCTTTCTCATAATGAATGGCATTGTAGGCTCATGGAAAAATAGTATTTTGGATCTGATATTTCTCTTTGTCACACATACATTAGTAGTGCTTATTGTAAATATTTTATTACATTTTCCCTAGGTGGCTTAGTGAAGACAAAAGAATTCAATCAGGTAATACATTAATCAGTTCAGAAAATTACCCATATATTATATAATAGCTAATACACTGGAAATTAGTTTGCAAAACATTTAGGAGCACTAGTTTAAATGTTTTATAAAACCAACTTTACATATTCTTCTTAGATCAATTGTTAATTTTTAGGTTCTTTTCCATTTTACTTTTCATTACAAAGTAAATTATTCATGGAAACAGAATTGAAGCAGATATGTGAAATGTTTACATTTAAGCTCTTTTTCCTCATTAATAAATTCCTTGCTGAAAGGATCCTGATTTGCTCACAAAGTTCTGGTAAACAATCCCCCTTAAATATAGAGTATATTGTTACTTACTTTCATGACCTACTCCACTCTTTGTCATCAAAATCTCAGTATATATATTAGCTAAGTCCTGGTATGTATATTTCTTATACTTGATTTGTATTTACTCGGACTATTCTTTTAACTATTTAACTAGGTAACTATTCTTTTACCTGACTTCATAGGAACCACTTTTCCTGATCTCTTTTGAGTTATAAACTGAAAACAAAAACAAAGCCAGGAATTCAAACTGTGCTGATTACTCATGTTGAGACTTGCCGTTGTGTAAGATTGCACAAGAGTTTGATGGTCACCAAACGAATTCCTGTCTCAGATGATGTATTTATGTCATGCGTCAAAAAAAAATCCCCACCAAATAAAAACAAATCTTCAAGAAAATATTTTCATATTGATTAGTCAGTGAGATTTTGCTTGCCAACTTCTTTTATAAATTTATATAGTACTAATTTTTAAAACTCTCTGTTCTAAATTTTAAAAACACAATCTTTGTATTTATTGTAGCACTGTAGCACTATTTTAATTATTTGTTCAGGTAATGTGAGTTTCCTGGTGTAACCGCTGTGTAAAAGCTATGCCATTAATTATTAATAGTTAACTATCTTACAAAGGACAGCAATTTTACCAACATTGACAAAATTGTAAGATTAGAGTAATGCTTTTGTGTGTTCCAGATGCCTCTTTAACTTCAGTTCTAAATATTAAATCGGTTTATTAAGAATTTTGTCATGTATAGAATCCTATAGTGTACATTTAAGTTTTGGATTGTGTTTTTCACAGTTATCAGTGTACCTTCCATTAATACATTATAATGCTATTGGGTTTTATTTCTATCTTTCCACAAGGATGATAGTGGAATGTCTTACGATTTGTTATTAGGTAATTTATTTCTGTTATTTAATTGTGCAAGAAAAGCTAAAATTGAAGATACGTGACTTGTAAGTTTGCTGATGAATCATAGAATCATCACAGAATGTCCTGGGTTGGAAGTGACCTTAAAGATCATCTAGTTCCAGCCGCCCTGCCATGGACAGGGATGCCTTTCGCTAGACCAGGTTGCTCAGAGCTCCATCCAACCTGGCCTTGAGCAATTCTGAGGATTGGGCAGCCACAATTTCAGTGATCAGTGTCTCACCACCCTCACAGTAAAGAATTTCTTCCTTTAAACCTACCCTTTTTCAGTTTGAAACCATTTCTCCTTTTCCTGTCACTACATGTATTTGTAAATAACCCCTCTGTATATTTGTGGCAGACTCTAATATGTTTTTGCAATTAGATAGTGAGGATACTTGACAAAATGTGGATATGTCTCCAGAAAATTTGTAATTTCAAATCTAGATTCTAGAAGAGGTGAATAAAGATGAAAATGGATTTTAGATCTATTAATTGGTTACTTGAAGAGACGGGAGGCTAAAAAAAGAAAGCAATTTTAATAACAATATTTGAAATTAAGCAGAAAGATATTATTTTCAGAAACAGTGCTGCTTTAAGTCATGTTGCATGACATTAGACTACAGGACCTGAAATGGCAGTCATAATCTAACAGCAAATTACAGAGTTACCAAGTATTATAATAAGATTTCTCATGTAAGCCTACAATCCTTAATATTTAAGAGAAATAGTAAAAAGAGATTTTTGTATTTCTGCAGCTGCCAAGTACCTTTCCCGATGTCCAAGAAAGCGGTTCTCTTAATGGCACAGGTACATATGGGCTGGATATTTGTTGTTGCCTTGCTGAGGATCTTTGCTGACTCTGGAAATTTGATTGGTTTACTGGATTGTGCTCCATAAGAGTTGCTTTTGACAGTCACAGACAGTTTCTAGGGTATGCAAAGGTGTTTTCTGCTGATGTACTAGCTTCCTTCTCAAAATACAAAGAGAATTAACTTGCTTTTGCCAATTTTAACAGTGAATGTTTGGCTTCTCTCCCAGTTCTTTGTTTACTGCAAAATTTGTTGCTTTTTGAGTCACAGTTCTGTTCTTTTTACGTTTCTTTTATTTTCTTTTTCTTTTTTTGGTGTTTTTCTTCTTTTCTTTACATACAGTTTTCTCTTGCGTTAATATCACGCCACTCTTTCTCACAGCTCATTAAGTAGACTTTTCTCCCTTACCCATGATATTTAGCTAGCTATAAATTTCAATTTAGATCATTTGTATGGTTAAAATGGACTTCTGGAGGACAGCTGCTCATTTTTCTGTATTTTTTTTTAGTAATCTCCACAGTAGCATCTTCAAATACTATATTTTCCAGTCTTTTTCTTCTTCCAGGTCATTTATCTGTCAGTCTCTCTTTGCTGTACTTAATCAAAATTGAATATTCTGTTCACAAGAATCAGACTGAGTAATGACATCAGAGTAGAGTCTCTAACAAATCAAGTGTTTGATGTTTGTCAGTTTTGCATTTTGCCGACCCCAGCTTCTTGCTGGGACAGGCAGCTGCACACTGTTTATTGATTAAGCTGGCTCAGTAGAGTTCCAATGAAGAGCAGTTATTTTTCCTTCTGTTCTTCTAACAGCACTTATGTGTAACTTAGAAGATAAAATAGTGTAGGCACTGGCTCCTCCTTCAGTCTCTTCTTAGTATAAAAAGAAGGCTTTATTTGTTTAATTCCAATCAGTCCTCTCTTCATCAAGCTATATTGATTCTTTTTTATTTGCACAGCAGGAAGAACACATTTTGTGTGGGGTGAGTCTCATTTAATTTTCATTAGTCATTTGAGGAAAGTCAGGAAAAACCTCCATCTGCATTACACTAAGATTTAGCCCAGTGAAGAAATAAAGGTAGCTGAATGCAGTAAAGGTGAGGTATAGATGACTGCCTGACTCTCTCTAGATTTTCCGTAATAGTTGAAAAAATGGAGGTTTCAACTCCAGGAATTCTTTAAGTTCACTTCTATTGTTAACCCATGATGCAATACCATCCTATTGATTGCTTGAAAAGGAAAAAAAAAAAAAAAAAGAAAAAAAAAAGATGGGAAACATTATCTCAGTACTGCCAACTTAGCTAGTTAATGTGGAAGAAATATGTAATTGAATCATTGCATGTTACATGTCTTCATTATTAGTAAGTGCTTGGAAACAACTTCTGTGTGGTTGAACTTCCTTCTTCAATGCTTAGCATCTTGCTAAATCTGAGCAGGTTGGCTGTTTGGCAATGACTGTACTTCTACGTGCATTTTCTGGAAGAATCAATGGAAACAGAAATGGAAAGGAGAAAGTGAAATCACAGAGATGATTCTAATAATAAAATGCAGTGTGTGATTTCATTTTTTATGAGAAATGATGCCAAGGTGATTCAGGAGTTTATATCTCCTTTTCCTAGTTAATATTATGCCTTTAATACCATTAACCACATTTCAAATAGGTTTTGAATATATTGTTAAAGTTTTTTCATCTTGACATCTTCAGTGATTTAGGAGCTTGCAACCATACCTGTTGTGTTTCTTTCCAAAATATCAACTAAAATCTGAAAAGAAAATCAAAGTTCTTCTGCATGTTAAAATATAGAACTGAATAGTTTAGTTATGAAATATAGTTTAAAAAGGGAAGCAAGCAATAATTTCAAATTTCATATAGTAAATACATCAGTTGTTATTCCACTATTGTATTTTTAATGCTGTTTTTAAATCATTCAGGAATGTACTGTACTTCATGGTCAGCAACTCTTGGTACTGGATATTTTTGTGTGAGATGTCATTGGTCATGTGGGTGCTAGAAAGATGAGACTTTTGTTAGAGTATTAAGATGCTTCCTTAAGAATAGTACAGCACATTATTATTTAGAAACATTTTAAGTCACAGAACAGTGGTAAAAATATGATTCTATTCATTACATGATTATTTATTCTTGTTAACATGCTGCGAACATCATTATGTAATGACCATTACAATTAAGTATGTTAAACACAACAGTCATAAGTGCTCACACTGAGTAATAATGGTAATAGTATCAGGTCACTGATACCCATTTTTGTGAAGTGATAATTTTATTGGAGAACAATATTCAAGATGCAAACATTTATTGTCCTTTTATAGACAATTGTTTCAATAACTGTTTAGTGAGCACTGGCATCATAGGGAGAAAATTGTGTACCTCAGCTGCTGTCCTGCCTGTGGCTGTAATGAAGTCTCTGTAGTAATCTAATTGTATTGACTTAGCAAAAAATTGGAATTCTAATTGACAACATAAAGCCAAGTCAAATTGTCAGTAAAAACATAGACTTAAACCTTGTTGACACTGATGACAAAAGACTGTACTTTATGGCCAAGAAGAAAAACAGAATCTTCTGAATTATTAAACTTCAAATCACATAAATTATGTAGTCAATTGACTTTATGTACATCTTGATAGTAAAGTTATTTTCATATTCTTTCCTTTAGATTTCCAAGAGTGCAAAGGGAATTTCAAATGTGTTCATTAGAAAACACAGTTTTGGAGCTCTTTGTACAGTTCTGCCTTTGTTTCTGAAAGTCAGCAGGACAATAATCCATTCCTGAACCCAAAAAGCATCAATCTCAAATTAGAATCTTGAAGTCCCTCAAATTTGACACCTCTGTGACCAAAAGTAGTCTGTGATAATAAATTTTATATTTACTGTGAGAGGGAGTTTTTGTAGTCTCCAACCTTGGAGATACTTGAAAGTAAGGACATGGTCCTGAGCAACCTGCTCTAGGTGGCCCTGCTTGAGGAGGGCCTTGGACTACATAAGCTCTTCATACCTCATCCTGTGGTTCCATGACATACCTTAGTACAGGTCTCAGAGGAACCACACTCTCCAAATGCTTTTGAGCTACTAAAGAGATTTTAATAGTGATGGATCCCAATTTTACTAAATAGAAAAAAAAATAAAATCTATCAAATGCAAAATTGTCCATCAGGGCAATAAGGACTTTCTGCTTTCTTCTGCATGTAACATACAACAGAGTGTTAGGTTTTTATCATCTGGCCAACAATTTGTGGCCCAATGACTGTACTAGGTTCAGTTGCTGACATGCTTTTGGCTTGAATGACTAATACAATAAGGCGAAGACTTCACAAGTGTCAGGCGTAGCCCCTATAAAGATGATTTCAGAGGAAGCTGCTCTCTCCATCCAACATTTAATTCTCTAATAAGGCAGCTCTACTACCTTGTTAGTCTATTCTTAGTTGATATGATCCCAACTAAATCTTTTTCTGTTAATTTTTGAAGTATTGTAGATTACTCAACCCTTGCAGAAGGAAAGGAACAATTCATCTGCTTCAAGACACACTGGAAGTGACAGCAAGAGCTGTTTGGCATTTTAAAAGCTTTCCAAGAAAATCCATCCTTTTATTCATAAGGCCTTTTCAAAAGATACAACCCTCTTCTTTACCATCCTTATATTTATTATAGAGAGCTATTTATTTATTTCATCCAAACTCTTGATTTTAGAGCCAAGGTTGGGGTGTAACATAAAGTATTTGTGAATTTGCTACATAAGAAATGTTACAGTTCATACAGCATTTCCTGCTCCGTATGATGCGTTTTTCACTATATATGGTAGACTTTCAGCTAAAGTCTATAAAGAAAACAGTAAAATTATTTTCAACTGTCATACTGTGTAGAGGGCAAGCAAAATTAATGACCTTACTTTAGTGTCATAAAAAAAGAGAGTTGTCCACTACATGACCTGCTGACCAGAGGCTGTGTTACTGTCAGCATGAGTGAAGAAAGCCACCTGGTTATGATAAATCACCTATATGATGTCTTGAGCTATGGCTGGTTATGATCAGATTGCTTTTTGATTTTTTTTTTCCTGTAAATGCTCATGTGAATCCCTGCTAGCTGTAATTCTTCACCTCTCTCTTAAGCTCCACACCTCATCTGATTGCTAAAATATTCCTCACCAATCCAAACCATTATTTGGTCTAGATGCTGTCATACTGTATTTTTATGTTTCAAAATTCTTTTATATTTTACATTCTTTTGATGAATTAAGAAAATAGTGCACAGAGAATCAATCAGTAATGAAAATTTCTAAAAGCAGCATTGTATTCTGGACTATAATTACAATACCTGAGGTAACAAAAATCATACTGGCTTGTCTGATTCATGATGTGAGTGGTAAACTGTTTCAGATTTGTCTGTCAATTAGGTGTTGATTTGGTTTTGGTTTTTTTAATACTTCTTGTGACAATATCTCACCAGAACTGAAAATTACTTGTAGCTTTAAATAAACATCTTACATCTATAATATAACAGCTATCAAATAATTCCCAGAGTTATATTTCTACCATGACTAAGGTTATTTTCTCACTTCAGTCTCAATATGCCTATGTAGGTAATTTGTTTTTAATAAGAAATATAACAAAAAAGTCAAGAAAATAACTAAACCTTTATTTTTGTTTCATATATAAATATAGAAAATAATTATGTTGAAGTTACAGATATTGAATGTTCTAAAAATGTTGGAAGTTCTTAAAAAAATCTGTAACTGAACAATATTTTTCTCAAAGGTAAGAGTATGAAAGGTTGGTTACTAGAAAGGTCTGTCAGCTGAAATGTATTAACTGAAGATAACAGAAAATCTAGGTAAGATTAGAGAACGCTGTGGGTCTTTAAGGAATCTGAGTTACAGCAGTTGCTGCAGGGAGTGTGAAACTTCAGACATTCAACTTGAGCTTCTCAGAAAGCTAAAAAGAAATTGGGAGAGAACATGAGTTAGTAAAATTAACTTTTGACCAGCTGTCATTGTAATGACCCCAAACTTGCATTGCCTTGAAAGCAGAAAAACTGCTGAAAGTAATGCCAGATGAAAGGCAGTGTAATGAGGCTTCAGTTCTTCATTAGTTTGCTCGTTGTCTGTGGAGAAGTTTCTTTTTCTCCTACCCTGAACTTCCATTCCTCATATATATATGGAACACGGTATCATTTTCTTTTCAGAAAATCAGTAAGCTGAAAGTGAAATTGTTTGCCCAGATGCAGGCAACAGTAAATACAGGATTATTTCTCCTGTTTGATGAAAAAATTTTGTTAAGAATAATCTCTTTGTTTCAGTCCTTATTTTCAAATCTGGTTCTTTTTCTGTGAGGTTCTTTCCTTCTGAGAAAAGAGCCATTATCCATTAAGATGTAATTATATTTGCCTAGAGAATTATTTGCAAAGCATAATTATGTTCTAAACGGTTTTTGTAAGACTTGCTTAAGTACCCTACCCTACACTCCAGGAATTATACCAAGAATCTCACTTCTAGATTTAGAACATTTTCTTATAGTCTTCTCTTTCATTTTTTTTTCTCCTTTGAAAATTTGCCTCTGTAACAGATTTTACCAAAGACTAAATAAACTCTGAAAATATAAAATATCTCTTCTCCATTCTTTAATTACTTTTATAAGTCTAAGTTATCTGTTCCAACAATACCTTATTCATCCTCAAATATTGATACCTTGAAGGTAATAAATAGGCTTGTGATCCAAGTTTCATTTTGTGCGCTTACTCAGATTCACCTGTGCCTAGTGAATATGCAAAACCGTTTTGTTATGGTTCTGCTAGAGAGCAGAAAATGTAGGTATAGCTGAAAATAAAAAAAATGCAAAATATATTCATTTAGAGTTGTGGCATGACTAAGTAGTTTACAGTGTGATGATAGTTTCTTTTACTTTGTTTATGATACTTCTCCAGTGCAGTGTAAGAACTGATTTAATACCTTTGTAGTTATGGCATAATTCTTTGTAGTTACTGAAGGTATCCCATATTACTTAGGATTTGAATTAGAAATCTCATTCATTATCAGAGCACAGGTTCTTCATTACTTATGACTGTGTATATATATATGTATGTGTGTACCTGGGGTCCAGCAGGTAAGGAAAACCTTGTCTGACTATGTGATTTGTGTAGGGTCCTTGGTAAGCCTATGTAAGCTCAGGTGGTGGGAGCGTGACTGCCAGAGTGGCTCCTGGATGTTCAGACGGGGAAGTTTCCTTAACATTATCACCAGTCATTTCATATTTACAAGACCTGAATACACAGAATATCATTAAGCTTATACCACAGTCAGATTTTTTAAAATGTTCATTTAAGAATAATTCCTTATCAATTAGGTGTGTCACTCACCTAGTTTACAAAGCTTATTTTTATAATGTATTTTGAAAGTTCATGAAGATGGAATAGAAGCTCAATCATCAAAAGTTTTTGTGCATATTTACATGTATTTTCATGATCTGCACATTTATTAATAAATGTGGGTGTATATATTTTATATATAAAGTACATGTGTCCTTTATCAATCAGATTCTTGACAAAAAGTTGTCAGATTTTTAAAATGTGACCAGTTTGAAAGATATGCTGTCATATTGTGTGCTTTAGCAAGGTGTATGCAAGTCACTTAAAAAAAATATTAAGGGCTTATTTCTCTTTCTAGTATTTTCGAATTTCTTTGCCATTTCCTGATTTACAAAAACACAGAATTCACAGCAGTTCCTTCTCAGTTAAAAATAATTATCTGGAGTAGATATAGTCTAGTACCTCTTCAGTTATTGGTGATAAAAACATGACATGAAGTGAAGAAATAATCGTGGGAGTTTGGTCTTAATACTTTTAATGTCTCCACATACTAATTACCACACCAACTAGGATTTTGGCTTTCAGTAGTTTAAAAATCAGATCATTATTTTTACATAAGTTGACAGACCAGTACTGAGAGTGCTGCTGATAACTCTAACTAGCCAGATTAATAAGCCTAAAAATAAAGCCAAAATCACAAAAATTTGTTTCTATTCACAGCAAAGACAATTCTTTGGGCCTATTTATTATGTATGTAAGTGCAGTTCTTAGAAAACCGAGGCCTTGATCCTTACGGATCCTCAGGAAGAATTGATGTTACATGAATTGGGTCTGACGAATTTGCCTGATGTCCAAAGGCAGCTGTTGGTGTGTAGTTTTGTACTACAGAGTTTCAGAATTAAAATGTTGATTTTGGTGTTTGATTGAAAAAGTATTCCACACATTTAAAGAAAAAAAGGTCTTATTTGTTTGTGGTGAATTGACTTTAGCTAGTCACCAGATGCCCCACCAAGTCACTCTCACTCCCTCTCCTCAACTGGACAGGCAGAGAGAAAATATGATCAAAAGTGTATGGGTCAGGGAAGGACAGGGAGAGATCACTAAGCACTTACTGTCACAGGCAAAACAGACAACTTGAGGAATAAATTTAACATATTGCCAATTAATAGAAGAGTGTCATATAATCATAAAATACCAATATTGTATAATCATAAAATGCCAGGTTGGAAGGAACCTCAAGCATCACCATCACAACCTTTCTTGGCAAAAGCACAGGATGGCCCAGCACTCCATCCAAACAAATCTTAAAAATGCCCAATGTTCATGAATTCACTGCTTGCCTTGGGAGAGTATTTCAATGCCTGATTGTTCCCACTGTGGAAAAAATTTACTTTTCTATCCAGTTGGAATCTTCCCAGGATTAACTTGGGCCCGTTGCCCCCCTCATCTTCATGTGACTCCTTGCAAAAGGAGTCTCCTCTTGCTTTGTAGTTTCCCTTTAAGTACTGGGACATAGTGATAAGTTCTCCCCTAAGCCTTCTTTTCTGAAGGCCAAACAGTCCCGATTCTGCCAGCCTTTCTTCACATGGCAGGTTTCCCAGACTTTTGATCATCTTTTGGCTCTTCTCTGGACCCTCTCCAGTTTGTCCTTGACTGTTTCATATAGTGGGGACCAAAACTGAACACAGGATTGCAGGTGTGGCCTGACTGGTACTGAGTGGGATAATGACTTTATCTCTTGTTGATGCAGCTCAGCGTCCTGTTGGCTTTCTTTGCTGCAGCAGCACACTGTTCACTCATATTGAGCTTGTTGTCTGCTCTCTTTCCAGGGACTTTCTCCCCAGCCAGGTAGATCCCAGACTGTGCTGTCTTCACTAATGCCCTGCTGCATTAGCTTTTTCCATGTGCAAGACCTTACATTTTTCTTTGCTAAACTTTCTAAGGTTCCTTTTAGCCCACTCTTCCGACCTATCTAGGTATTCCTGCAGGGTGGCACTCCCTTCTGAAGCAACCCCTTTCCAACCCAGTTTTGCTATCATCAGCAAACTTCATCAGGGTGTACTTGATCCCATCATTCAAATCACAAAGATACTAAATACCGTTGGGCCCAATATTGATCTCTGGGTGACCCAGGGACAGGATAATGAGAAATAATAACAAATATAAAAAACTTTCCCATCACCCTCCTTTCTTCCTGGGCTCAGCTTCGCTCCCAATTTTCTTTATCTCCTCCCCTGAGGTGGTTGGTACAGGAGGACAGGCAATGGGGCTCGCCATCAGTTCATCACACATTGTCTCTGCCGCTCCTTTCTCCTCAGGGAGAGGAATTCTCACACTCTTCCCCTGCTCCATTGTGGGGTCCCTGCCATGGGAAACAGTCTTCCACTAACTTCTTCAATGTGAATCCTTCCCACATACTGCAGTTCCTCATGAACTGCTCCAGTGTGGGCCCATTCCACAGGGACAGGCTGCTCCAGTGTGGATACCCTGCAGGGTCACAAGTCCTGCCAGAAAACCTGCTTTTCCAGTGTGGGCTCCTGTGCATGGGCTCACAGGTCCAGACAGGATCCTGCTCGAGCATGGACTCTCCACAGGGTCAAAAGCTCTGGCACCTCTGGCTACTCCGCACAGGGTCTTCCATGGGCTTCGGTGTGGATATTTCCTTCCTCATGGACCCCCATGGGTTGCAGGGGGACTACCTCCTTCACCAAACCTCACACAGTTGAACAGTATACACTGAGGTATCTGACTGATGACTCAGTCAACAATTGCTATGTTGTTGCAATTAAATGTCATTGTATTTAATGATTGTGTTGTAAAAGGTCTGTTCTGTGGGACCATGTTCACAGTGTTAGGACCAGTGCTACTTCTGACATTCTCACAATCTAGGAACTGACTTTTCAACTATTTTAATGATAATTTCTTTATAAGTAATATATCAAGTTGAGTCACAAGATAATGGAGAGGGTGTAGAAAATACTAATTACTTTAAATTAAAAATGTGGTTGTATATTACATTTTTGTTGCAATGGTTGGCTAAATAGATGTGCAGAAACGCACTATAAGGAACACGTTGATTAACCTATTCATGCATTCTTTTTCTGGATTCATAAGGAATTCAGAAACAACTTGGATGAAAACTACCAGGATATGACAAGGAGGTGATCTAAGGTCTTAAAGCCTGGTGACAATTTGTTTTGGGAGGACTGAGAAATATCTTTGAGAGAAATGTTGATTGTAAAGGTTTACTACCTAAATAAACTGCTAAGCATTGGATTTAATTGAAATTGCAGGCAAAGAGAAGCAATTCTGATTGAAAAGAACAAAAATTACAAAATGCCTGTTTACTAATTTATTTAAAGTCTACTTAATAAATTCCTTATTTCTGTTTTGACTTATTTCAGTGAGATATATATATTCTTGTAATATGAATCTCTATTCTATGACTTGTGGCTCTAATTATTCACAGGGAGTTAATTTATTCCATTAATATCTTGTTCACTAAGAAGAATGGTAAAACCTCAAGAGTGTTTATTGGTTAAATATCTAGCAACACAGATGTTCACACAAACATTTTTGAGCTTCACATTTTAAAAATCTTATGAAATCAACATTTCTTTGATCTTTCAAATGGATCTAATTGTTTTTTTATTTCTCATTGAAACAGCTGACCCATTTTTGTGCATTTTTTGCTTTCTTTTAGGGAAAATAAAAACAGCTTTTAAGTGCAAATCTGATCATTTTAACTGGTTTATAAGTTTGTTGGGGCTTTCTTTGTTTTCAATATTTTTTGGTTTGTGTTTTCTTCCTCCTCTTGAGCACAAAGCCTATAAAGTCAACATTTTTAGTGGGCAAATTTTAGGACAAACTCTTACGTAAACAGAATGAGACTGCTATAATTTCATTTTTAAGTCATGGAGAAAAGTTAATATCTTTCAGTCTAAAGACAATGTGACAGTTGAATATGAATATAAATACCTGTAAAAGAAATTTAAGGATGTAAAAAGTCTCAAATAGTTTCTTATTAAATGCCGTAATCATTTTTGTTCTGAAGAAATATTAATGGTAACATTCTCAGATAATCTTCATTTACTAAAATATATGGAAAACAGATCTCTCACTTACTTATACTTACATCTTTCTTTTCCAGATGACACGAGAGCAGTATATATTAGCAACACAACAGAACACCCTTCCAAGGACTGAACATCCTCAGTTTTACCCAGTAGGGATTTATGGATGGCGAAAGAGGTGCTTATACTTCTTTGTCCTACTGCTGTTGGTTACCATGATTGTTAATTTAGCAATGACAGTATGGATTTTGAAGGTTATGAATTTCACAGTGGTAAGTATTACAGTAACTTTATGTACCCCATTTCTTGAAGTACAAACTTCTAGTTTTATTTCTTTTTCCTTTGCCATGATATAGAGAAATCTTCTAATTTTTGATGAAAAATCACATATATGTCTTTGAGATATTTATACCTTTTATGTAATTTTGCAGTGAGTGGACTGGTGTTCTATGTTCAGATATTTTTGGTTAATCCTATCTTCTGAAAATATATCCAAATCTTGGAATTTTTTTTTGTTTAAGCAACCAAAACTGTCATGATCACTGCCCTAAGTATCTTTTGGTTGCTTGCTACCACTGAATAATCAGTAGGACTATATCAGGACTATATACACACACTGTATCAACCCTAATCAGAAGGAGTTTACTATGTCTGTTCTCTGTGGTATCAGTTTATTCAGGTCAACTTATGGTCCCTTTTTCTAGTTTTTGTCAGTATACTCTAAAAAAAGTACTGAAACCAATTTCGACTGTGTTTCACCTAGAACTTAGAGTAGCTGTTTCGGTGTTTTGATATGGGGGTGGATGAGTCTGAAGTCACATGGTTTTCCGAGACAGTCTCTGTCAGGAGTCTTTAATATCGGTAGAGTGTTATCAAGTCTGTATTTCAGACGTACACTTGAAAGAACATCTGCATTCAGTGGAAACGCATGGAAGTGCATACTAGTTGGCAGCAGAATAGTGTCTTTTTGCAAATCAAAATAAAAGACAGAACTCTCCACAGTTTTAAAAAAAAACCCAGTGCTTCTGCTAGGATCAATGCAGTCTTTCTCTCTGGATTTTGCCCTTCCAAAGCCATATTTTGAAGTAATTAGTTATAAATGTTTAATTCCTAGGGTCATAGTACACTTCTATTCTCCATTAGTTTATTGGAAATAAAAAAACAGCCAACAAAACCAGCATAAAACATAGCTAAACTTGTCCCATAATTGTTAATGCTCTGTAATGCATTGGTTTATCTGAAGTTGTCTGATGAGACATATTGTGCAAATACACTGATAATTCTGAGTTTGTCACTAGTGGATGAATATGATGGATTCATATTTTGACAACTGGATGACTTTAATATCCATGTACTGAAGAGTTTATGAGAAGATTTGGGGGGTTGCCTTTTTTGTAGAAGGGAGAATTTGGTTGGTTTCCTTTGGTTTGTTTGTTATTTTAGCATAATGCACTTTCAGAACAAGATATCCATATATATGCTTTTTTCTTATTAATAATTTTTCATTTGCACTAGAATCATATTTAGGCATAACCATTCACTTCAGTAAAACAGTCTGCTGCTATGCCAATGGAGAATTGAGAATGGAAATTAAAATAGGATAAGATGTTTTAAAAAGAACACAATTTTTCTCTGTGCAGGAGATTGCATTCCAGTAGAATATTTGAAAGAACTGTTTCCATACCTAGGAAATGTTTGACCTTCCACACTACAAGCTATTATAGCACTATCCATCTTAAAGCTCTTAGAATTTGATCATGCAATCTTTTTAAAACAAAATCACAAAAATTCTGAAATATTTTTCTTTCCTGCCTGTCAAAGTTTTGTTAGAAAGGTAAAAGTTTATGGTGAATTGCTAAACCAGTGCAGGAATCTGGTGCAGAAAACAAACTTTTTCAGCCTTTGTAAACACCATTCCTTGATCCTGTTTGAACACATTTTGTTAATTATAAACTGAAGAATAAGAGTTTTCTTCTTCAGATTCAAGGAATGACAGACTTCTACTTGGACTAGTTAATACTCACATTGGAGTATGCATTCAAAAAGTGACTGCTGTAAGATTTTCATGTTAAAAGGTCAGTAACATCTTCATTCTTACATCCTCACATGCACATTTCAGCATGAGTGGGAAATTTGTATCAAGTCTGAAGAAGTAAAATTCTTAGCAGTGGATGTTTAAGAGTAAAGTAATTTAATTTATGAACCTAAAGTTCATGTATTTCAAAATGCAATAGCTTTGAATTTTTTTTTTCCGTGTGCATGTATATATGTATAGAGCTAAACTAAGAAATTGTATTTGTTTAACTGGGCAGTAACAAGAAACCAGAAGTGCAGCTGGAAGCTTAAAGAGTATTTACCCAAAAGGTATCTGCCCATGATAAAATAATTGCTGAAAATGGACTGCTTTGACATTTTTTACATTATTTTAAATTATTTACTGTTTCAGCACAAGCCAGTGTTGAGCTTTCTATAGAAACAATAGTAATTGCACCACTTCAAGGGGTTACAAAGAGCCAGGTCATAGTTTGTCATTGTTGGCTGACAATTGCAACACTGTTAATTTTTATTAGCTGTTGACTTTCTATTTTTAACAGTAAAGCTGCAGCCACTGGCAATTTGACATAATAAAAGCCTTTCTGAGATCAAGTTCACAATTGGAAAAATTTTCTGAATATACTGACCTTGCACATAAAAGTCACATTCTGAATCTGAGCTAGTTATACCATGCTGGTTTTATATGTAGAGAGGAGAAGTAGGGATGCCTGTAAGGCCATTCATCTCATAGTAAGACAGCAACTGAAGTGAATTGTTCTTAAGGACAGATGTTGAATAGCTTATCAAAGAAGTAATTAAAAAAAAAAGAAAATATGGTTTATTTATAATTGTGTAAAAACAGTACAGGCAAATTGAGCAAGTCTCGTTTTCTCAGACTGTGTGTGACCAGGAAACTTAGAGAAACTTTCAGGGATACAATCTCTTCTTTCATTGTACAATATAAAAAAAAAACTTGAAAGATCCATATTATTCAGGGCAATTATTGGTATCAGATGAGCAAAACCAAAGGAAAGGACAGACTCACAGAATACGCTGAGTTGGAAGGGACCTACAAGGATCATCGAGTCCAACTCCAGGCCCTGCACAGGACCATCCCCAAGAGTCACACCATGTGCCTGAGAGTATCATCCACATGCTTCTTGAACTCAGGCAGGCTTGGTGCTGTGACCACTTTCCTGGGGAGCCTGTTCCAGTGCCCAAACACCTTCTAGTAGAAGATCCTCTTTCTAATATACAACCTAAACCTCCTCAGTCCTGTTATGTCACTGGTCACCACAGAGAAGAGATCAGTTCCTGCCCCTCCTCTTCCCCTCACAAGGAAGTTGTAACTGCAATGAGGTCTCCCCTCAGTCTCCTCTTCTCCAGGATGAACAGACCAAGTGCCCTCAGCCAGTCCTCATACAGCTTCCCCTCGAGGCCCTTCACCATCTTCATTGCCCTCCTTTGGACTCTAATAGCTTAATATCTTTCTTATATTGCAGTGCCCAAAACTGCACACAATATCCAAGGTGAGTCCCTTTCCTTGGCACTGCTTTCCAGCATCTCTTTCCCCGGTCTGTACAAACAGCCAGGGTTGCCCCATCCCAGGAGTAGAATCAGACACTTTCCCTCTCTGAATTACAGGGTTGAACTTCAAACTTCATATACTAAATACTTTCCTGAAAAGTAAACAACTGGTGTTGTCAATAATGAACTCAACTATCCTCATGTTTCTTAAGCCTGATTTTCAAAGAAGACACGCAAAACATCTTGGAAAAATCAAGCCAGAAAATAAAATCTGTAACTTTTGTCAACATCAAAATAATAGTCTTAGGAGACTTGAGTTTTATAGAACATTTGTAATTTCCCTTCTTTGTACTAACCTTGCCATGGTTCACAGGCTCCCCCATGGAAATGTCTGTCTTTCACTTTCCGTCAAGATGCAATTACCTCTCACTTAGTCTGTGTTATATGTGTTTAATGAAGCTCAAAACTGTTAGTTACTTTTTTTTCTTTTTCTGTACAATTGGTATACTGTGGGTTACAGGAAGGATGGGACACTCAAGTCATAATTTGGTGACATAACCATAGCATAAAATATGGACATGTTTTGTATTTATAATATCCTGATTATTTCACATATATAATATACATGAAATTTAAAGGCTAGCAAGGAAAGAAACTTTTTTTTTACTGTGCCTCTGTTCTTGTTGTCATGTATTGACACGGACAATAGTGTAGGTAATTAAGTTACTTTTTTTTTAATTAATCACTTGAGCATTGTTCTCTGATACAATTTTTATTTTGTATCATATTGAAGTTATTTTAACTTCAATAGAACTATAATTTTATGTATGTATTCTTCATATAGCTGTTAATGAATAAAGTATATTGACTATCAATCAGATTAATTATTCAGTAAAAGAAATTTGCTGTATGTTTTTGTTACTAACTAAACACCAGTGTAGAAATAGCTGACTGAAAGTTTTCTGCAGGTGTTTCAAATTAGTTTTAAAAAAGAAATTCAAAGTATTTCTTTTACTGCTGTGAAATGTAAAATAATGTAGGGCAATCGGCATACTCCCCCTCTTCATGGGGGAAACATTTAATAACAGTGTATTTTCTAATATGTACACAATTGGCATTGGTATTCACATTTACTTAATATCAGGTTATTCCATTGTTTATTACATTACATTGAAGTTTGGAGTTTACTAAAGCTGAAACAATTGTAATGGTAAAAAAAAATGTGAACGTGAACCCCTTTAGTTCTCAGGATCTCTTTTGGCTTGACCTGTAAGAGCCACATATCCTAGGAAGTATAAGCACCAAATTATTTTGCTGGTTTTGGTTGTACATCTGGTTTTATGTGTCTCCAAATTCTGATTTCCCCTTAGGAATCCATGTATTAAAAGACTTATTTTATGACCCCCTCTAAGAATCCAGTCACCCACTTGAGATATTTTCTGTTGCAGTGTTGCAGTGACTGCTGCCATGACACAATTTTGTCTGTATAGATACATGCTAAACTCCACTTGGCAGTACTATCATGGGAATTACTTTTAAGATCAGGAATGAGACAATTTGTCATCTGGGTTGAGACAGTTGTTTCTCTAGGGAATTTGAACATCACTTTAGCTACAGACATAAGCAGAGAATAAAGAGCAGTTTGAGTTTCCTGGCTAGAACTCATGTGCTTCATGCTCACAACTGAACATACTCTGGTTGCTGGCTGCCTAGCCCTGGATTCACATTGTTGGGACAGCAGGTAGTTTGCAGGTTGAATATCTGCCAAAAGATATGCAAGCCAACTAAACATATTTTTTTTTTATATGACAGCATATATAGTAAAACGGATATAGCAACCATTAACTCTGCTATACATTTTTATAGATTGTCCCTATATTCTTTTAGGAGTTTGACTTCTAGAGTTAGAAACTTTCAGATCTGCAAAAAGCTAAGTCTGAATAATAATATCATATTAAAATTACATATATACACCATTGAATACAAATACATTGTCCCAGGTTTTGGTTGCTATGAAGGTTGTGTGAGGAAATCTTTCAAATATTTAACATACTGTGTTGTTGGGTCACAGACACACACACAAACACACTTCTGATCTTAATATTCAGTAGGGTGAAAACACTTATAATTTCCTTAAAGAGACAATTTGTCCAGTAAAGTTATAAGTTAATACTTAAAGTTGTCCCAGTACATAACTGAAGCAGCTGTGTTTAATGTTTTTATCTAGATGCATAGCAAACTGTCTTGGCATCTGAAGAAAAACAAAATAATTTATTTGTGAAACTGTGCTGTATAGTCACTGTTCATTTCTCAGGAAGCATGACAGTGATATGAACAGTCAGGCTTTCAAGACTCTTTGGTCACCCCTATCTCTTGATATGTTGCTCAAAAGAGTACTCTGCTATCAGTTCAGTTGGTTCTGCTGGTGTAGGCAATGAATATAGTGTTTGCCCGTGACAGCTACCACAATTTCAAATAGAAATAACATAAGAGTATTTTCCATTTCTTAGCTAATTTTTGAGAAATGTCCAATTTGTAGCAGATTGTCATTTACAATTTATGAAGTTTATAGCTGTACATATCTTGTTATATATATATATGTATATATAAAATTTTGTTCTTTGGCAAACAGAAAACTTGCATTTGACAAAAGTAGCAGTTTGTTGTTAGATTTTGAATAAATATTAATAGTAGCAGTTGCTGGGTATTTAATAAATATGCTCTGTCACAACTGCAGATTTAACTTATTTCAATGGCAATAATTGGTTGTCAGTAACTTATTTATAATTGTAAATTATCTAATTTTCAAAACTTGCTATATCTTAACTAGATAGAAAAATATTTCTCTAGATCCATCAGTATTTTAGTTTTCAAGAACTGAATGTCCCATTTTGGGATGAATGCAAGAAAGCTCTTGTTTCCTATTTTGTTTTTTTTTTTTTGTAGTGAGAAAGTTCCAGTCCAGAGCAGGCACTATCATTAATTAATAATGATAAGAGACTTAGTCAAGATATGGGAGACCAAGGTTCAAATTCATTCAGTATCCAATGTAGATCATGTCCCAGGTAAGTGTTCTACCCGGAGGCTATTAGTTCTTATGATTTCTGATGTTTCTTTTTAATAGATACGTGACCTCTATCTTACTGTTTCTTAGTCTCAAACATTACATATCATCCTTGTAAAAAATGTATTTGAAAATTCCTGTGAAATAGCTGTTTATTCCTCAGGAGTATTTTCTACTCAGTCATATAATTGATTTGAAAAAATGTTTAGTAAATTTTCAGCCAGCTAAAATGAGTATTAGAAACCATACACGTGTGCATATGCACGAGTATACCAACAAACACACACAAGTCTTATTTATATAATCGTGTTTTCATCTCCTTCCTGTGTTGCACTGGAAAACAGAAACTTCAGCTTCTTGAATGAACCTGTGAGCTTCATGCATAGTTCAAACACTCATAGCATGCCAGCCAATGAATCTTGCTTTGAGTTAATTTTATTTGGACTTTTTTATCTCATTTTTTAACACTCATGTAAAAGCACAACCTTATAGAGCTGGAGGGTATTTTGTGAAACTTGTGTTCTCTCTCATTTGGAGTGCATTAGGTAGGAATGAACTGATTTATTCTTAGTTTCTTTTGAGCTTTTCACATAGTTTCTGTACTGAGTACAATACAGAATTCATTTTAAATATTTCTAATACCACTTTTCTAGATCACTTTTTCATCTAATTTTGTACATGTACCACCTGTATTGTGTGCCTCCTTTCCTAGCACTTGTGGGGAGGTAAAAAGAAAGCAGTGTCAGTGCAAGTATGGAGTAGGCTTATTTGACTGTATAGTAATATAGTAATGTCAAATTTGTTGTGTCACAGTGAAAAGGCAACTAATATGAAGTCAAGTTTGTGATCTATTTGTTACACATACATATGGAAACAGTTTGCATGAACAGTAAAGCCACATAGTAAACATAGTTCATTAGGTATTTTATAGTACTACGAAAGTAGGAAGGTATTGTTTAGAACAATTAAATATTTAATAGCGGCTGTCAACAAATATGAATTGCTGTCATTTAATGATCAGGTTACATTAATGATTCTGGGTGACTGAACACCTATTTAAAATAATTATGATATACAGATATATATGTGTATATTTTGGTGTTTGTTGTTACAAATTATCTCTGATGAAGAAAGAATGGAATAAAATTAATTTCTCATTTTTATATTTGTTTGGTCATGTAGAGTACTAATAAAGTTCCCAATAGAAAAAGGAAATAAATACTTTGCACCCTATATAACCTTGGCAAAATATGACTTAATTAACTGTAGAAAAACATAATCTATTCATACAATTGTTTAAGCCATTTCAACCTGACCCTGCAATGGCTTTGGAAAATTGTACTGTAGTCTCTAGGTCTTGGCTTCATAGAGAAAACTGCCTATAAACAATGTTTATTTTATAGACATGCATTGAGAACACAGAGGCGTTTGCCTGTACAAGGTCACTTCTTGCTCATTTGTCTCATTGCTTCAAATTTGTTTCATGCAGTGTCAGGACTGATTTAGAGATAGGTTAAGGGACACAGATTCATAACTTGTACCTTTATGACATGTCAGGAGACCAGCATGCCACAGGTAGCTTGTCCCATGTTTCAAATTAAGTGTGAATGACAACATTTTCTTCTACCACTCACTGGCGTGAATCTGATTGTGCATTAAACCATGACTGGTGCAACCTCTTATAAGGGTCTTAACATTCCAAAAGTACACTGAGTATGGCTATAGAATGTGCAGAAGAGTGAAACTACAGCTTAAATTCATGTGGTAAGTTAGATATTTATATATATCTATATATCTATATAGATATATAGATATATATATAAATAAATAAATATATATATATATATATATTCATTTACATCTAACTTACCATATATATTCATTTAGTTTGTGGACGTTTACCTTCTTTGAAATAGTAATAATGAGTTTGAGCTGAGTGAACAATGTTTACTAGGCAGCTTATTCTTAATCATTCACTCTGTAAATAGGTTGGAACAAGTACCTCAGAAAATATTTGCTTTCATGAAAATTGAATTAACTTAATTTCCATTACTGGCTTTTAGCTCTTTCTCTTTCCATGTGTATTGTACCATGATGTTAGTGTTTGTAGAAAATGAGATTTTCAAGAGAACATTATATAATTATAATTTTCCATTCTTGAAGTTTTTAGCTTGAGTAAGCTAATTCGGACACCTGGATTTGTGCAAGTGCATAGCTTGAATAGCAGATGTTTGGAGTGTGTCTTCAGTCATTTTTCACAAGGGGGGAAAAGGAGAAAAAATTAATTTTGTATATTAGGGTTCAAGAAAATCAACAGAAATTCATTTATGTGGAAAGAAAAGAAGGCTAATATATCAACATGTTTGTCTCAAGTGGGGCAACTATATCAGACCAGGTTAATTTTATAGTTCAGGCCAAGCAGTAATATTTTGTAAGTTTATTTAGCAGTGATTAGAGAGACATCAATCCACTTGGACAAACCTTAATTACTTGAAGGCACCAGCAGTCTGTATAAATAATGAAATTTGTCATGGTTTCTTCTTTCCTTTCTGTCATTGGGATGATTTATGTGGTTGTAGACAGCAATAATAATTACAGTCCATTCTTGGAATCCTGCTTTTCTTTGTAAAAATAGTCCATCTTAAAATAAATACAAGTCCGAGTGGAGGAGCAGAATGTACTCATGTAAATCTAGCCTAAATTATATGTGGTACATCTAGGAATTATAATTAAAAAGAAACAGGAAGATAGAATACATAATGATAAGTATCTTATGTGGGAGAGTATTCCCTCTTCTTTCTTATAAGTCAGGATATGAGATGTGTTGTTGGAATCACAGATAGGATTAAGTGATGAATCAAATACAAGGATTTTTTTTTTTAAATAAAAAATGTAAATAAGATATTTGTCTGTCCTTCAGTGACTGAGGAGAAAAATTTTCAAGACCTTTACCCAAAAGATGCAATACTGATAGGGTATTTATGATAATACAGATAGGGTAATACTGATAGGGTATTTATATAAATATTATTTATGCCTGACAGTCCTATTTTCCTATACTGCTAGGGATAATCAAGGAATGAAAATCAAGAACTCCAATATAACAAGAACTCCAAAACCAGAATATAAATGATATTGTGAGAGACAGTGCAGAAGTAGGGGAACCAATGCAATATAGAAGCCAATGTTATTACACAATCCTAAAGCTCTTCATTGTAATATAAATTTGGCTGCCTTTTCTGGAAAAGCCAGGTTCATCAGAGCTTGTCTAATGATTCATTATTGCGGGCAATACCAGGCATACCCTGTCTGTCACATCAGGGTCCATCATGATAATAATGTAATCATGATCATTTCACTGTGACATTCAATTAAATAAAAGAAATTGTGCACGACCTAGTATAGGATCTTGAGAGTTTTGAATTTATTGCATCTTACAAAACAAAACCCAAGACCAAAATAACCCAGATACATATTTTAGCATCTCTAATAATGAAATATGCATCCTTAAGATGCACAGGATTTTTTTAAAATTATAGGTCTTCCTTTCCTCTCACTTCATTGACATGTCTGAACAGTAGCACAACATCAAGAAATGCTTTCCCAAATTTTCTAGTTACTATGTTTACTTTTCATATTATTTTAAAGCTCAGATTTATAAAAGCAAGGATATGCAAGAGGGCAACATATTTATATCTACTTGAACAAAACCTGATTGGAATAAGTATATTAAAAATACAATAAGAATTAATATATAGGAACTTTGACTAAATCAAATTTTAAGTGCATCTTTTTATATACTGTGATGACACAAGTCAAAAAAGGAAAAGAGTTTGTTTTGTAGAATAAAAATCAAAATTGCTATGCTATTCTTTCTACTCAGTAGAGATAATATTTTACTACTAAAGGTATATAAATGTAGATGTAAAGATAGATAGAAAATAAAAAATATATCCTTGGTCATCTTCAAAACATGCTTCTATGACATTTTTTAGGGATGGAGCTTTTTCTTTTTTCCTTCATTGTCTTCAGGAATATGCAATTAATTTAAGCTATCTTTCTGAGTCTGGTCATGCTACACAGAAGTAGCAGCAGAGGCAAATATTTATGTTAGCTTTAATGTATAAACATGAAATTCAAAAGACATTTTCTTTGAAATACTTTTTTCACACTGTGTGTTGAAACACGTACTCTGATATTTTTATTTACCGAATTATGACAATAACTATTAAAAAAGTGTTCATTTTTATGATAGTCAATTTAAAATAAAAATCTATTATGCAAACAGTTAATAAAAGAAATTTGTCTGTGGATCTGTTCTCTGGGCTGATTGATATAAGTTTATGTGTATATACACATCAAAAATTTATTTTTCTTCAAGAGGGATGTAAACTGTTTGCATTTGAATTTTGTGATGGTTTTCCTGTTTGTTTGGTTCTTTCACAATTAAAATGCTAACTATTAAGGGTTAGGTGATTGAAATCACTTTATGACTTAAGTAGTTTTAGAATGTTTTTAATTGATTATTATCATTATCTTGAGTGTAGTTTTAATATAGGTACAGTAGAATACTTAAAGAGAAAAAATTCATTAATAAAAGTAAGAGAAAAGATTTTAAAATTATAGAGTATAGAATTACTCAAGCTAGGATCTTGTGTGAGTTAGTAATTACATCTTTATAGTACTTCTGAAGTTTTAATGGGAAAAAGCTGAAAGAGAGAAAACCCTTAATGTTATTTTCCATTTCAATCACTGTGCTCAGAGCTCATATTACTGTTATGTGTTTTGGAATGATTGCTTACATAAAAATATATTTTGTATGTAATGTCATTATTTCAGTTATCAAAACTTCATTTCTACTCCATAACATTTAAAATTAACTGTTTTCATTTCTACTGCTTCATAAAACTGTTCTGTTAATTAATGGGGGCTGGAGATGGAAGAAAAATTACTTGATGATCCTTGTAGGTCCCTTCCAACTTGGCATATTCTGTAATTCTGGGAAAAAAAAAAGTTTGGGGCAGAGCTCAAGCTTGCATCCTGAGCTTTTCCTACTGCCTTTGGATATAAACATAATAATACTGTGAAAACAAACAGGGAATAAAATCCCACAGTATATTTTCTTTTTTTCCTGGCTACAATGAAAGATCCCAATAAGAGGAAATAGAATGATTCTGTAGTTTCTTTGAAAGAATGCAATTTGACCGTTTATCTGGACGTGATCTGCCTTCCTTCTTGTGAATAAATTATCTGCTTTCCATTTTGAGCACAAATTATGATAGTCTGTTCATTTTATATTTATCCATTTATTTATTTATTTATTTATTATTCGGCTCCTCAGGAAAGGCCTTTGTAGGAAAAACCTGAATGGAAGAGCTCTCCATATCCAAGAAAGCAAGTAATCTCTAATCTCTGACAGGTTTTTTGTTTGGTTTTGTTCTTGTTCTTTAGTTTCTTTTGTTTCTATGTGTTTTGTTTATTTTTTTTTAAATTAATGATGTAGATAAGTATATTTGGTATTTATGTCAAGCAGATGAAATAATTAAACTGTTATAAATTAGGTAAATTTCTCTTTCTATAATTGACCTTGATTTAAACAATTGCCACAGCTCTTTAAATTGAAGTCTTCTCTTTCTCTAAAGAAACCCTATCTACAGGATGTTACTATGGAAACCCTTTTGTCATGATTACAAAAAGATCACAGTCTTTTGTGGTACTTAAGCAGGACTTGTTGGACAGCAAAACAGGGCAAAGAGTATGGCAACACAAAATCTGTGGCAGATATAAAACTTTGTGGGAATATGCTTTCTATAAACCCTCACATCACTTTTGAAATTTGGCCAAAGTGTTCTGATCTGCAGTTCTTAATATGAACTGTGGAAAAATAAATATCCTGTTATGAATTGTTATCTGAGATTTCATCAAACTGTCAAAGGACTCTTATACTTTTGTTTTAAGATTTAATAAAGCTGCAACCTGTAGCTTGATGAAGGTTAACAAAGCATTTACTTTCAAGAAAATAAAATTTAATGGCAGATGAAGGAATTTATTACATTTATTATTATTATTATGCACAAATAAACACATTTTTTATAGTCTGAAGGGAAATATTAAAGGATTTTGGATTCATGGTGTCTGTGAATAAAATTACTGCAGATACCCTAAAGTTTAGGAGAAACCTGAGTCACATATAAAGTAAAAGTGCAACAAAACACCTGTTAATTCTTAAATATTCTGAACATACTTAAACCATTGCTTCAATGAAAATGAAAATAAATATACAATAGAACACAATATAATTACAGGTTGTCAAAGGCATAAACTCAGCCAAAATATTCTTGCAGGTTACTACTATTCTTTGACAGAAGATCTAAGGAGTCCATCTAACTAGTCCAGCCATATAAATTTTAAAAAAATTGGGGAAAAGAAAAATGTTACTCTAGCAGCATCATTTGTCATTAATCTGTGGAGCACTTCACCACATGATGTGGATGCTAAAAGATTTACAGATGTTTTCAATTTCAAAAACTTTTCTTCACATTTACAAATTTAATTATGTTTGTATTGGCTATATAAATACTGAAAAAACCTTCAGAATTTCTGTTGTATCATCTTGAATAGAAAACAATGATCAGTTGATTAAGTTTTTGCCTTTGGGTTCAGATAATACTTTAGGCAACACATTGCTACACTTGTGTAAATTTGTCAATCAAATGTTATAAATGCTCTTTATAAATAATTTGGTTTAGATTTGCTAATATGGATTAAAACTTCAAATTATTAAGAAAATAATCCATATACCTAGATTAATTTCTGTCCTTATTCTCCTATCCCATCCCTCAGTAAAGTCTACAAGGAAGAGGCCATTATGTGGGTAGTTCAGATCAGGTTGCTTTTCTGTTATATTATTTCTTAATTGCTGTTTATTCTAACAAGTAAGAGAAGCAAAACCATGTTTCAGCTACCTCTGTCTCTCTAAAATTCATTATGTGTCTATTCCATTCTGGTGTACGCTTTCAAGCCCTTTGTGTTTGTATATGTATGTATGTAACATACATGTGTATACTTACACCGGGACACATGTATCATGTGTCATGAAAGACAACCTTACTTATGCTGACTGCATTTTAATATTCATCTAATTTTTTTCTTCTGATCTTGATCAAGTCAATGTACAAGCAAGGATTCCCAGAAGCTTGTCCATGCATTCAGATTTGATAGACTTTTAGATTTAGCTATAGAAACATAATATAATGAAAATTTGAATTCACTTTGGATATGTGGTTGGAGTTGATTCATCTCTTTGAAATAGAGTATCATCACAGAACACTAGAATATCTTCCATAGTTAATTTTCAAACTAACAATGCTAGAAAAAAAATCCACCTCTAATAATTTTTATATAGAATGGCAGTTTCTCTTCAGCTATCAACTGAAGGAAATGAAAAAAAGCCGTAGTTTCTGATCCACATACAGGAGATTAGAGGTATGGTGTCAGTATTATTGATAATTGAGGTGGTCATTTTCCAAAAATACCCAGAAACTAAAACCTACTCAGTATAAGAGACCAAACAACCTTTCCAATCTAAATTTAATGTAAAGTGAAAGCAGAAAATACTTGTATATTTTCATTAAGTCATTATTATTATTATTATATTGCAAAACTGGTCTTCATATTAAGTGTGTCAGCTTTCTCCTGGTTGTTATTAGATTACTTTCCTTGGAAAGCAAAACAAATTTCTATGCCAGTATAAATGCAGCCTTCTAATGTCTATCAAATTCTTAAAAGTACACAAGTTAGCAAAAACTTCATAAATCTTCAGGTAATGACATAATAAGTCAAACTTTTATAAGCAAATCAAAGAATCATGTTAGAATTATAGAATGGTTTGGGTTGGAAATGGACCTTGAAGATCACCTAGTTCCAACCCCCCTGCCATGGGCAGGGACACCCTCAACTAGACCAAGTTGCTCAGACCTCCATCCAATCTGGCATGGATCACCTCCAGCAATGGGGAATCCACAACTTTGCTGGGAAACCTGTTCCAGTGTCTCACCATCCTCACAGTCTAATAAAACATACTGTCTTTCAATTTGAGCCTATTTCCCCTTGTCCTATCACTACATGCTCTTGTAAGGAGTTCTGCCCCATCTTTCCTGTAAGTTCCTTTCAGGTCCTGGAAGGCCACAATTAGGTCAGCCCGAAGCCTTCGCTTTTCTAAGGTGAACAATCCCAATTGTCTCAGCCTTTCCTCACAGGAAGAGGTGCTTTCCTCACAAGAGAGGTGTTCCACTCCTCTGATTAACTTGGTGGCCTTCTTCTGGACCAAGTGTTAACTGCTTTCTTATTTTCTCCCAATCCATTGTCTCAATCAATATCACTCAGTACCATGTAGTTGTCACCATGTAACTCATATTACTTTCATGTTACTTGAATATAGTCATGAGCATGAGGAGAGAAACTCCAAGAAATAAAAGACTGTAACTATTTTAATTTTATGTGAGTGGAATTATTCATAGCTGTACTTCAGAATCTGGTGTATATATTTGAATTCCATCAAGCTGCAAAAGTGAAAGTTAAAAGATATGCAGGAAAGGATGTATTGACATGGGAAGAAGAAATAGGAGGGAGAAGAAAGGACTAACCCACTGTAGTAAAAATTATGGGATCAGAAAAGAATTATGAGATGGAAACATTGAAATAAAGAAAAAAAGCCATTTGTTTTTAATATAAAAAGGTTTCTTAGCTAATAGATGTATTAGCCTCAGGAAGCAATATGTTTCAAAATGAAAAGCAATACATAATTTTTAGATCACTAAAATTAAAATGGTGACAGCACTAGCAGATATGATATACTGCAAAGAAGTGTTCCAGTCTTCTGAATAAATCATTAGACAAGGACTATGAAAATCAGGGTTTGATTTTTAGCACTCATTGCAGTTGCTTAGCTCTGAGTATTAATGATTTATTATTTCTAAATGGAAGTTATTGAAAAGCCAACTTGAATGAGAGCAGCCCTGAGGAGAAGGATGTGGAGGATCTGGAGGATGAGAAGTTTAATGTGACCCATCAATGTGCAGCTCAGAGAGCCAACTGCATCCTGGATTGCATGAAAAGAAGCAAGACCAGCAGGTTGAGGGAGGAAATTCCCCCCTCTGCTCCGCTCTTGTGAGACCCCACCTGGAGTACATGTACAAGTATTTGATTTTTTGTTTTATTTCATGCATTTTGTCATTCTTGTTAGTAATTACACTGTCTTGAAATAAACATTAAAAAAGCTTGTCTGATGGTAATCAACTTAGTTCTGGAAACAAGCTTTTTAATATACAGTTTTGGAAAATAAAATAAAAAGGAAATGAAAGTCAATAAAAAAGTGGAATAGAACAATCAATAGAAAAAGAAAGAAAAGATAAAAAGAAGGCGCAAAAAGCAAGACAAAACCAATAACTGTATTGCTTCCTCTTTTTAAGTGTCAAATGGAGGACTATGTAAAGTTTTTCAAACACAGAAATGTATTCTGGAATATACCTGGGTTCTTGAAGTAAGTCTGGCATTTTATTCACATGGAACTATACTGAATACACTTTATTATCTTTCACTGGAAATAGGCACTTGGTTTAACTTTCTCTGAAAGTGTCTGTTAGAGGAAATACGAGTCTATTCTTAAAAATTAAATTACTTTTCATATCACTGTAAGATAAATGCTAGCATTTTTAGCAGTACTGGCAATGTGTTATTTATGTGGGTGTGAGTTTTCACAGTGCTACCATGGATGCAGCCTTTATGTGTTAGCAGAGAGACAAGAAGTACATGAAACATTCATTTTTATATGATTTATAGATTTAAATGTATCTTGAAATATTTAAGTATGCTAAAAGTACTTGAAATATCTATAAGGTGCTCATTAGTTGTTCCATTATTACTTTGTCCAATTAATGTAAGGCTATAAATTTTATATTAATTTAGAAATCCGTTTGGCCTCTAACCATTGTAATCTTTCAAGATGTGGTGGTGACTTTA
The DNA here is from genome assembly GCA_013396655.1 of Campylorhamphus procurvoides. Classification (NCBI taxonomy): domain Eukaryota; kingdom Metazoa; phylum Chordata; class Aves; order Passeriformes; family Dendrocolaptidae; genus Campylorhamphus; species Campylorhamphus procurvoides. The sequence goes on from WBMV01003677.1 coordinate 388,049, forward strand.
AATAAACACAATTGCTGGTTGCCGGAATTCTTTTGGAAATATTTATTATGTATGATAAGACTCTCTTTAAACTCTATAATGATGCTATAAAAATTGACATGATATGAATAAAAGACACCAGAGAAAGGTCTTTTGTGAGAACTGGTTTCAGACTAATAGTTAGGCAGAACAAAAAGGACAATACAGGCTGAGTCTTGAAAATGAGACAAGATAAAAAGAAAAGGAGAGAGAAAACAAAAAATATCTCTTCAATACAAATTAAGTTGACAGTTTTTAGGTGTTGATCTGAGCCTCATTATTCAGGTATAGGCAGCTAAATAAGCACTAAGGATTATAATTTTTGAGACAAAATATAGGTAAAAATTGATGGATTGGCACAGAATTATTGATGCAGACAGCCCCATGTTCTTCAGGGAAATATTTGTGTGAGGTTAGGAACAGATGCTGAACAATATGGCACATCTGGTTTCATGCTGCTTGTGCGAGCTGACCCCTGGCATTCTGTGTGAGGTCAAAAGATTTCTGAAATTCTAGTGAACAGGGACTGTGGCCATGGAGGTTGACAGCTCAAATCAGGTGTGTGTCTTGCCTTTCTGCAAATATCAGATGATTGCAATTTTATAATAACATCTAAGGCTTGGTAGAAAATACCTGGAATAATAGTTGTAAAATTTTGCGGCTTTTAAAGGTGTGTTGTGTAATCTATAGTGATGTATTCCTCTCTTCATCTGAAGGGTAGAAACTGTTATTGCAAGTTATTCTCACTATTAAAATTAATTTCAGCAAAACAGCTTGTAATGCACAGTTTAGGAAAGGATATACAGAAATAAATTATTTTGTAGCTACAGTTACATTTACTACCTGAAGCACTATAATTTTTTGTAATTGCATAGGAAAAAATAATGATTCATCCAAATAAAGAGTCAATTTTCATTTAAAACTTAAGTAATTGCTCACTCTATCCCAATAATCTACAGGCTGATTTTTATCATTTAAATACTGTTACTTAACCAAACCCACTGTGTTTTAAAATCTACCTGTTAACAGAGACATTTGTCTCTAGCTACTTTTTTGCATGCACTTTTGCTACTGATCTGGACAAAGGGAGTTAAGATAGTCGATAGAGAACTACTAAAAATCTCTGTGCCTCCATGGCCTTCCCTAAAAGTAACATTGGTGGGATAAATCACTTGATGACATAGTTATCACATCTGAGATCCAAGTTCAATATATTGCCTTTGACAACAGTAAATAATGCTTGTGTAGGAAAGAATGTAAACCAGGGCAAGTGTATAGTACTGCTTCCCCAATGCTCTCCCATCCTACAGATTCAAGGTTCTGAGATTCTGAGGTCTATGTCATAGCAATGTGGCAGTAGGTGGAGCTGGAGAAGGACAACAAATGTCTAACACCATCATCCATAGTGGAATAGAAAGAAGATAAAATTGACTCTAACTCCCTGCATCAAAACATTTAGCTTTCTTCAATCCTGAAATATCAGGAAAGAACACTGGATAAAAAGCAAAGAATAACATGCTTTGAAAAGTGGTGTATTTTGTGTAAAAAGTAATTCCAAGAGGGTAAGGTATTGTTTTGTGTTTCTCGATTATCCCTGTTCCTTCCTCCAGATAATGCTACAGTTCATTTATAAATAGGATATTAAAACCAAAGTTCATAATTTAGTGAAGGTTTCAGCTGGCCCATAAATATGACTGTGGCTTCCTTCTGTAAAGTACCACACCACTTTTAGTCATGGGATTTTAGTCACTGGGTTTTCAAAGTGTCAAAAAGAATAATCCATCAAAGTCCAAATTCTACCTGTTTTTATAAAATTACAGGTTAAAATTAAATTCACCTTTATCCAACTCTGTAAGAATCAAAACTGAACTCAGAATCTGCATCAGAAAACTACTTTTGGTATTCAAAATTTAAAGGAAAGGGAAAACAATTGCTTAAGATACTGTTTTTCATTTTGGTTTTTCTAAAACTGTGACTGAGATCTTCAAGGCAATGTCGGTTGTCCCAGACTATCATACTCGTAAAATGAGATAAAGTATTCATGGGAAATATCTGTTGTTCTAGACCACCTTTTTTCTTAACATGAACAATATGATTATCAAAGAGTCACAGAATTACAGAATACCTGAAGTTGGAAGAGACCACAAGAGTCATCAGGTCCAAATCATATTTGATGTCAGTATTCTAGAATAACAGTTTTGCTTTCAATTTCAATTAGCAATGGAATGCAACAGGATTTAATACTCAAGAATATATTATGAAGTCTTGTTGTAGTTTGATTCTTTTGCCATAAGCTCTAAGATTTATTCATTTTCAAGTGATTAAAAGAGTTTGCTTTTATTTGCTGAAGTGATAAGATTTTATATATAGATGCCATTGAAATGCCACAGAAATATTCAGTGCTAGATAGAAAATTGTACTTTTTTTAATAAAATCCAGGGTAGTAAATATAATGGCACAAAAGGCTAACTTCTGTTTACTATTAATTTTTTATCATAGATGGCTGATTTCATGCCTGATTATTTAGTTTATGAGAATTATTTTTAAAATTCTGATGCAGTATTATTTTTTTGGATATACATTGTATATTTGTGGGAAAAGGTAAAACTGCTTTCTTTCCTTAGCTCTTGAGCTTCTGTGTTGTATTCTTTCTATTGAAATCCTTATTTTTTCAAGTAATGATTGCTATAGCATTGGATATCTAATTGTGTGAAAATTTCTTATGGAAACACAAGGAAAAAGAGTCATGAGTAAGGTCTATATGTTATTAACAGTAATATACCCTGGAAGAATTCAGATGCTTGGTACCATTTTGCCATTCTGGATTAACCTTGGTGGCCTTTTATAAATTGGATGTTGTGTACCATTCTAGGTTACTTTTGGTGTCTTTTATTTCTTGAAGGAGACACATATCTTGGAGGTCCTGTATCACGTATCAGTGATGATGTTTTCTATATTTCTGGGCATTTTTTGTGGTGATAAATGCCTACCTTCAACACCTGGGGTTTTTTTCACTAGTTTTCTGTTTTGAAAGTCTTTAATATAAGTGGTTTCAACATCTTTTCTGTAACATTTTTATATTTTATTGAAAACTGAAGGAATCAAGAAATTCTAGGTGTTGAGGCACTTGGAAATGGGAGGAAAAGTCCTCATATTAGCAGGGTTTTTTAGTCATGGGAGCTGGCAGACCTTGATTTCTGGCAAAAGATGTATCTGATATATAAACATGTTATATTACTGCTAGAAACAGGATAAAGGCAAGGTCATTTACATAATTTATAAAATTGAACAGAAGATTTGTACACTAAGAGGTCATAGACTCATACAGTCACACAGCTTTGGAATAATTTAGGCTGGAAGTGACCTTGGTTTGTTATTTCATCTGATCCCAGTTGAAGCTGGGCCAAGTTTTGCAGACTTCTGCAGTCTGGCTAGTATGTGTTCCATTGCTGCAGCCTATGGGAGGAGCAGATTTCTTCTCTTTGAATCTAATTAATCCTTTTAGCCTGTGATACATACCCAGAATACAACCTGATTGATCCCTTCTTCCCTTTATAGACTCTTTCTGTGTGGGAGAAGAAGGTAACTGCTGCCTTAAAAAAAACCCAAAAAACCATGGAAACTAATACTTAATTTCAGCCTGGTTTCTTTCTAACCCTGTTCTGCTGTATGTGCCCCTCAGAAGCAGTTGGGCAAAACTGAGTGTCAATATGTAGACTGATTCTTACCTGCAAGAACAAAGTCTGCAACAGTTATTTCAACAGCCTTCATAGTGATCCCTATAAGAACAGCATGCATCCCCAAGAATGGACTATAGTCTTTCTCCTTATGAAATTTCTATGAGTTTAGGAGGGCATCTTGTTAATGAAACTAGTTTGGCACATTCAACTGTGTACTTCATTAAGACATTATGGAGGTGCATGAGCATGGTGATGAAAAATCCTTTCTACTAATGGGAAAATTGATGCATATTAAGCACACAGGGCCTTTTTTTTAATTCTTTTTTTTCTTTCCCAAATAGTTATGCCTGGGATTTGAGAACATTGAAAATCAGGCAATTTGAGGCACTCTGTTCTCATAGTGCCCTTTAGCCCTGTGATCAAATAAAGTCCCACTCACTAGAGCAGCACAAGTAATCTACTTTGGAGAAAAAATTAAGTTTACTCAGGTGTTTATAAAATCTACTAACACATCCTCCAGCAGAATAGTTGTTCTTCGTAATACAAACATGTTAAGTCAACTCCAGCATATATTACTAATCAAGCAAAATTCTTCTTAATTCATATCACTCAGCATTTGCATTTTACATGCTCCACTTTCTTAATATTGAAGTGAGACATTAAAAGGTGCTTTCAGTGGCTCAATCTTAAATTAACTTTTTAGACTATGCAACACTGTGAACAGTGGGAAAACATTTGTCTCAAAATAGTTATTCCATTCCTTACTTTATTTCTGTTCCCTAATTCTAGAAGGAAACTTGTAAAATGTCTTCAGCAAATAAGTATTGGAACTAAAGCTAGCAGCACTGAAAAATACAGAAAGAACAAACTCAGTGGAAATCCCAGTTTTATGACATATTATAATTTTCCTCACATTTCTGTCTCAGATCACCCTTAATTTTCCATATGTAATAGCTACCTTTCTCTCTTTGTTGCTCCAAAGCTAATGACTTATTCCCTTTCCAATAATTCTTCCTCTGCATGGGTGCCTGCCACACTTGTCTCTCACATTACCTAGCCAATTAAAGTAATTAAGTTAGAGTCAAAGCAGTTGTACTCAATTTGGTTTTGCTGATTTCCAGCTAGTTATTTCTGATATTTTTCATATCTCATGAAGTAAAGGTGGTGAGAAGATGATCAACACTTGCACAAGATCCCTGCAAATCTGCATTGATGCTGCCAAATTTTCAGAATGTAAACACAGGGGAGAGCCACAAGAGACTTAGTAGCAATACTGACCTGTGAATTCCTGCCCAAACTGTGCAGTCACCATCCTTTTGGCATTACAGTTGAATTTTTGTATCACTAAGTGAATTAAAAAAAAACCAAAAAAGCACTGTTTACCATGAGAGTTAGACCAGATAGAGATGAACTGTGACTGCAGAGTGCAGATGGAAGGACAGCAAAGTTACCCCTTCAGGCTGTCTGTTTTTCTGTGAACCCAGTTCTTGCTGAACTACAACCAGCCAGTTGTCCTCCAGATGTTACTTACAGTAACATCGAAGAAAATCAGATTTGTAAAAAACAGCATCACTTTTTATAAGAACAGGCTTATTCTTTTTATTTGGATTTCACATCATGTTGGTCAGAGAAGTTGCTTTATGCCACTACTACACTATCCCACCAGATGAAAAAGCTTAGCCTTATGTTCCGGCTCATAAACAAAAGTTGTTTATTTCACAGCCTTTTTATATTGAAAATAATTTAATTAAATGAATGTTTGATTTTATATTTTTCTATTTCTGTGTATTATTTTTCACACCGTACTGTAATTTGACATGTTCTTTTCTAATTCCTTGTGAGCAAGACTATCCAACTTCATTTACCAGGCACTAAGTTGAAGTGAGACAACCCAAAGATTAATGAAATTACAGTAAAAGAATGGAAAGTTGAAGCTGTCAGAAGATTAGAAGAGCATTTAGATGGTGTCAGCAAGGAACACAGGAATAAAAATCTATTACATAATCTTATTGAATAGAAACCTCACCAAGTCATGGGCTCATCATGCTGCTATGGAAACTGTTTTCTGGATAGTCATAGATTCAGTGCACTGGAGTGATTAGAAGCGGGGAAATACACATGAAACACAATGTGAAACTTCTTTTTGAAATACTGAAAAATGTCTAGAGAGAAAAATGGATTTCAATAAACGAGGAATACAGGGTAAAATATTTTGCAATTTTATAAACTTTTCTTGTTTCCCACTGAAATGAAAATAAACTTTTCACCATTTAAAAAAACTATCCAGTAGTCTGGCACTGGCAGTGCAATTTCAGGGATGCAGGAGACAAGTTCAAAAAAGGTAATACAGCAGCTTGAAAGTGTTTGATCATGCATTCCAGTATATCTTAAGAAATCTTTCTAAACTAGAAATCAGCACTTCTAATACATTCCGTAGTAATCTTGTAAATTAGTATTTTTATTGAAAAATTTTTATCCCTTGAAAATTTTGCAGTTACCTGAATAGGGACAAATAATGCATCTAAGTTAATGGAATGCAGTTCTTGGGATTACATCAATGGAACATGTAATTCCATTTCACAATTTTCTTTGTGAGAATTTATTATTTTATTTAGTTTTAACCACAGAAAAGCTTACTATAATGAATCTTCAAACTTCAAATTATCTGATTTAGTTTTTCGGGGGTTTTTAATGAGATATTTTTCATGTAATATTGTTTAGAATTTTTAGTTGCTGCTCTGTGAGTTGTCTATATGTAGCCTTTTCCGGTCATGGCAACGATTCTCAGTTCATAACCTGCTAATAGTTGTATGCATTCAAACAAAAAGACAGTCTATGAATAAGTCTTAAAACCCAACCCATTTTGTCCTTCACAGTAATGAACAACAAGCAAGCTTGAAATACTTTTTCTATTTACTAGGAAGACATGTATCCAAACTTAAATATTTTTAAACTGGCATATAGATGAAGAGGCTTCACTGATCACAGTTACTTACTCATAAACTGAGGAAGTATGTGAACAAAGTCCTGCAAAAATGACCACTTCAGCTCTTCTGTCCTGTTCTCTTACCAGTGTATTGAGTCCATCGTGCTTGTCATAATATCTGAATAGCACTGGCAGGTGGGATGGGGGCTCAGTGTCAGAACTGCCTTTTCAGCTGTCATGGTTTATTGTATCAGGCTACTTTCCTCTCAGAACTGCAGTCTGAGGCTGGATGGAGTCATACCTTCCTAGACACTTGTAAACCTCTGTTGTCTTGATTTTATAAAAAGGAATAATGTAGCTTCTGCACTGCACCCCAGTGCCAGAACAGGAAATTTTAAGTGTATTTCACATATTGTCTCCTCTCTTCTACTACTCACTCCTATCCCTTCACCTAGGTAGACTAGCTCTGCAGTTATTCTCATGTTGATACTATGTTGTTTGTTGGCTTGTTTTTTTTTGTTTGTTTGATGGGGTGGGGNTTGGAGGGGGTGATTATTTTTTTCTCGTTTTTTTTTTTCACATTGGAATCAGGAACTGTAAGAAACTACCAGAAAAAAATAACTATTTTCATTTTTGTATGTGTATAATTTTAATTTTTTTTTCTTACTCCTCTCAATTAATTTTCTCCATCGTAAAGGTCTGGGAGAGAAAAACAGAAAGAAGTGGAACAGCAGCAGCTGCTGCTGCAGTTTTCATGTTATGAGACCACATCTTGAGCCAATGTAAGTCAGTGCTGCCTGCAGCTACGCTTGCCCTGTGGCTGCTACTACATGTCTCCCAGGTCTCACTGGTTCCTTTTCCACTACCATTTGATTTTGTAGAGTCTGACAGAGTTGAGACCTTGATGCGTGTTTTCTTTGCTCCCTGATTCAAGTGAAAATACAGAATTGCAAAGAGATGGTCGGGTTTGTCCATGGCTGTCACACTTACATGAAAAGATCTTATGATTACAATCAGTATTTGTATGGTGGGCAATTTATGTCTTTCTTCAGTGGACATATATTTTAAAAGTTTTTTCAAGCTTAATAGAAGCTTTACATCACAGATGGAAAAAACAAATAACTTACTGTTCTCTGCTAGGACTAGGATTTCAAAGCTGACTTACATGTTATGGGGTTTTTTTGTTGTTTTGCTGTGTTGTTGTTTGGTGTTTTTTTTCCCCAGACAATTTTATGAAGTTAGACTGCTAATTTTCAACTCTGAAAGCTGTTTTGGGACACTAATTCTGCTTCAGAAGGAGCAGTATACTCTTTTATAGTATTTAGTATGATGAAGTTTCTCCATAAGATTCTTCTCTATCTGCATCCTTATACCAACTGAGACCTGACATGAGATTAACCCTTGATGAAAAGATTAGGAGTACTCTGTATCCCTATGAACAACATGGAATTATGAGTCTGCAGAGGGAGCAAGAGGGGTGGATATGTGTCTCTCTTCAGAGGTGTTTCTTTGATATGGCACTACCCTGAAGCAGAATCTCTGAAGTGGGATTCATAACTTTGCATAAAAGAACATGTTTGTATTCAAAGGTCTGTACAAGTTCAGTAGTATAAGAAATAGGAAACTATGCAAAGCAATGGGATATATATTTTTCAGTCAATAATTGATAGGGGCAGAACACAATCAGAAAATTTCTTCTGAAACTAAAAATTATTTAATGCCATAGTATTGGCTGAAATTTATTACCTTTAGAATTTTTAATAAAACATTGCATTTCCATATGGCAAAAGAAATGTTTCCCCACAGACATTAGTAATGTTATCTTGAATAACAGATTAGTAATTTCTTTATTTCTTTGTGTATTTCTTTGAGTGCTCCAATGTTACCTTCATGTAAACTCATGGAACTGTGCTTTTATTTTTTTTCTGTAAGTGCTAAAAAAAACCCCAAATCTATACTGAATTAATGAACAGATTCTAAAATTCTTTGTGGTATCTGCACTTTATTCAATTGACTTTCATTAAGTTTTTTAGCTTTCACGATATTAGAATTTAGTTTTATAGCTAAGTTCTAAATGTAAGTGAATTTGGAAGATCAAAAGGAAGGGATGTTAACTTAAATGTTTTAGTAGAAATTCTTCTATTTTGTCTGGTGTCAATTTTGCTTCAGTAAACAGTGAAAAGGATAAAAATGTTTGATCCTAAAATTCTGGAGTAACTTAATATAAGGAAAGAGGATAGATCTCAGGATACATTTGAATGTTTCATTTTTTTAATGATCTTGCTGTAATAGTTTTTCGACATATGCAATTTATGCAGCAACTATCCAATAATGTTGGAGAATTAACTTTCAATTAAACAATCATAGTGATGCAAGGCATACTAAAGTAATAAGTGTCTTAGCGAGAAATAATACTGTCCTTTTTTTCTCAATGTTTTGTGGTTGCTGCTTTTGAAACAGAAATAGCTGACATTTTCAGTGCTTTCTGTCAGTTTGACAGGGCGTATCTGTACCCACTTAGAAGTGTTTACCTTGATTCATTGAAAACTGTACAACTAAAATCCCTAAAACATAACAGCTTATTTAAATTTAAAAAGAACATGCCAGTCAAGGGAGGTGAGGGAGATGATTGTCCCGCTTTGCTTTGCACTGGGGTGGCCTCACCTTGAATTTTGTGGGCAGTTTTGGGCACTGCAATACAAGAAAGATATTAAGCTGTTTGAGAGAGTCCAAAGGAGGGCAATAAAAATGGCGAAGGGCCTTGAGTGGAAGACGTATGAGGAGCGGCTGAGGTCACCTGGTCTGTCCAGCCTGGAGGAGATTGAAGGGAGACTTCACTGCCGTTACAACTTCCTTGTGAGGGGAAGAGGAGAGGTGGCAGTCACTGTGGTGACCAGTGAAAGAATGAGGGAATGTCCTGAAGTTGTGTTAGAGGAGATTTAGGTTGGATATTTGAAAAAGGTTCTTCATCCAGAGGGTAGTTGAGTACTGGAACAGGCTCCCCAGGGCAGTGGTCACAGCACCAAGCCTGACATAGTTCAAGAAGTGTTTGGATGATACTCTCAGGTAGGGTGTGACTCTTGGGGATGGCCCTGTGCAAGGCTAAGAGTTTGACTTGATGATCCTTGTTAATCCTGGTCAGTCCTTTTGAACTTGGCATATTCTGTGATTCTGTGAATTTACAATTAGAGTGTTATGCTCTGCTTAAACAGCAGATGATCAAAAATATTGTGCCATTTCCTTAGAGACTATATGCTCTGTATTTGACTCTGCTTATTTTTCTTTACTCTGGTTGACCATTCTCTGCTTACATTTCAACCACAATGTGAAAGTAAGGATTACAGTTAAAAGTAGGAAGTGTTTGCTGTCACTTACAGGCCATTGAAATTTTTGAAGTTTATGAAACTCTCTGTAAGCTTTTGGCAGACCTCCTTCACCAACATCCTTGATGATAGATTGATTCACAAACTATTCAAGAATATTAATCAAACTCTAGCAGGATGTAATATCCATCTAGGTAAAATGGCCTCAATTATACCATTATAATCCAACTATTATTTCTATTTTGCTGTATGCCTGAAAAAGTGGTTGGTTTTTTTTTTTTGTCAATGACAATTTTCACTTGTATTTTCCTTTCAGAAGGATTAAATCTCCACTAAGTGCATTAAAAGTTCTTTACAGGAGATAAATTGCACATAAGAAGCTTATGACATATATAAACCTCATTTATATACCACTACTTTATATACATTGTTATTTACATAGATTTAAACTACTAACATAGAAGGCTTGATTGTACTGTCCAAATTAAAAGTCTGCCTGCCCAACTCTGAAAGTACATCAACACGTTCTATATCTAAGGAAAGAGCAAGTACAGAATCTCCTCACACTATTCAGACAGTCCAGTTTATTACTGGACTCTGCCACATTGTTCTGTCTATGTGAACAATAGCAGAATATTTGATTTTCTGTTAGTCAAAAAGTTTGGGATCAGTTGATTTTAATGCATTGTGTTGTGCTGCTTAGTTATATGACATTGCTTACCAGTGTTGCCCCTCTAAAGTTTTCCCCTTGATTGCTCTGATGGTAGAGGGTTTGGTCAATTTTCCACTAATATTACAGTTCACTAATCCAGTCCACATGTACTTTGTTTGGTTCTCAGGATACTGTGGGAGATTATATCTAAAAGTATACCAAAATCAAGATAAAATACATCATGTGTTTTCCCTTCCATTTACAGAATCAGTCATTTGATTATAGAAACAATTACTTTAATCATGTGTGATTTGCTAAATCACTTCTTTATTCGGTAGTTGTAATACTAAATAATGTCAGCTCCAAGTGAGTTTAACACAATATATTTAGAATGTTCATAGAGCCATAGAATGGTTTGGGGTTGAAGGGACCTTACAGGCCAGGTTGTGTGGGACTTTGAGCAACCTGGTATAGTGGAAGGTGTCCCTGCCCGTGGCAGGAGGGTTAGAACATAGCTTTCTTTTCCAACTAGAATTGGAAAACTAAGTTGCATTTCTAACTAATATTTCCATAAAAACACATGACTCTGTAAAAGTATATAAAAAGGAAAAATCCAAAGGTAGAAATGAATGTTATTTTCAGACTTGATTCTTTCTTATTCTTATATATATGTCATCCTGTCCCTTCTTTGCCTTGTGAAATGATAGACTGGCACACAAGTATAGCACAAATGGAAGAAATGAAGAAAAAAAAATAAGGATACTTGCAGAATAACTATATCTGAAAATATCAATTCCTGCCCCAAATAAGAACCTTTTCTCTTCCTTATAGGTTTGTCTGTCACTAATCCCAAAAGTGAAACTCAGGTTAAACTGCAGTGCTATTTGAATTCAAGTCATTCCTGAAGTCAATCCTGCAGTTCTGGTCACCCTAACCAGAAGACAGAGAGTGCAATCCACCACTAGAAGCCAACTTCTCATTTAATCTGTCTGTTATAGAATTTTTATGATAGGTACTCAGATGACATCAGTACCAATAGGTTCAATGGGAATTGCAGGGTTATAAAACAGTGATTTAGCTGTAGTGGTGTAAGTTACTGTCATTCAGATTACAAGTCAAAGAATTGAGTAGAGATGGTGCAATATATCCATGAACAATAAGAAAGTGTTGATATTAAAGTTTCTTTAGCATGAAACAGATGGCCCAGGTTTTCATGAGCTCTGCAGGTTAGATCATTAGTGTGACTGCAGTAAAAAAGAGTCTTTGCAATGCCAATTCAATTCACCGTATTACTCCTGGGTAAGCCATGCTTGTTAAAATGAAAAAAATAATGTTGTATGTGTGTGTTTCTATATGGGAGATTACATTAGTGGTTGAAGCAATTGCAACCTCAAATACCTAAGAGAAATATTAAAAACAAATTGCAGAAAAAGATCTGGATTGGATTTTAGGTAAAAACATCTTGTACTCAGATCAGAGGAGAACAAATAAATATACATATACTCATTCTTGAATGGAAAAACCTTTTTTATTTTTTTTTGCCTCAAACAAATCTTGAATACAGCAAACAATTTGCAGTATCATCCTGCAGAGATTCATGTGGCTACTAAGTGATCATAAAAGATAAGACAAAATATTTGGTACCTGTATAATACTAGTCATTTAACTGAACAAGTCCAGAAAGATAACATCATACACCAGTTATGACACAAACTGACTTCTATGTAATTTTATAGAAATGAATAGAAACAATTCAGTCTCTGTGCACACTTACATGGCACTAAAGATTGATATAGGAGGAATGTTTTCTATATCACTACAACAGAAACACATCTTAAGTTAGTGCTAGACATTAAAATTATGCAGATTTCTCAGTTACTTAGAAATTCTCTTTAAGTGCTGACTATCAAGTATTCATAAGGGAGAATATACATTCTAGTGTTGCCTTAAGCAGAAATTCTCTATAGTATTTCAAGGCAGTACTGGTGTTATTCAGCCAGTTGAAAAATTCTGAATGAAGCTTTCTTAGAAGATTAAGTTTCTGTATCATCTATATTTCATAATTTTTTTTTATTATTTTTCTCTGTGGGTGAAAAATATTTTAAAAGAAATGCATAAATTCTGACAAATTCATCATGTTAAGGGTTGGATTTCTAAATTCTAAATTTCCATAGTAGACAGAATCAAGTGGTTCTAAGTGCCCATTAGAGCAGGTACCAGAGAACTCACCTGGGACTGCTAGACAATTGTTCTAGAGTTTTTAAGTGCTAGAGAATGGAGCATGGCCTATGTGGCTCGCCACCAGCATTGCTACCATGGCAAACAGCTGACGAGCAGTGTGCAGAAATTCCTGATTTTCTTGGTTGCATCAGATGGTGTAGGTCAACAGTTTTTACTGAATGCCTGGAAAATCTATCTGTTTGCATAAAACTGACTCCAATTCTATATTTAACATGAGCTGTAACAAATTTGCTTGTTGCTTGTGGTTTCTACATTCAATGTTGAATAGATAGAGTTTCAAAAAGTTAGGTTTCCATTTAGTCTGTTTCACAACATTGGTACATAATTCAGTTTTATTGTCATGTAGAATATTTACACAACCTGTTTTCTGGTAGTTTATTACATACAGAGCTGGAAATAAAATTAATTCAGTGCAGTCTTTCATATTTGGTCATTTTAATATTGTGAATTGGAAATGTGCTGCATGCTGAAGTTATTTATAACTAGTATTATATTTCTCATCAAAATTAATGCCATAGAACCATATAAATTCTAGGAAGAAAGATGTATTTAACCTAGTCTATAAATCACAAGGATAAGATCACACTGAAGAATTAACTCAGAATTGTCCTTTGCCATTAACATTTTCCTTAGACTCTGCAGTTGGATTTGATATTCTAAATAAGTGAATAAAAAAATCTTACTTCGTTGAGGCCCAGCTATTATCTTTGAAAGTGACATTTTTTCAAGGTAACTTGAAATTATTTTAGATAATGGCTAGGCACGGGAAGGTAGTAGAAAACCCCTCAAAGATAGTTTCCTACACTATACCTAGATCCTCAGTTTGGTAGATTTCATTGCTTGGTGTTTTGGTTTGTGGTTTTTTTTGTTGGTTTTTATTTTTTTCCATTTCTGGGCCTTATCAGCTCACAGTATAATTGACTGATCTTAATTACATGTAATTGCTTTGCTTTTATGTAGTTGTTGTCGAATTTGAACCAATGCATCCAAGTGTGGGTTGCAAGCAGGAGGAGTTGGAAACCACAATGCAATTAGAAATCTATGATCCAATTGAAGTCACAGAAACATGGTGGGAGGGACTGAACACTGCAATTGAGTGCTACAAGCTTTTTAGAAGAGCTAGGCTGGGAAGCAGGGCAGGGGTGTTGTGCTCTGTGTTAAGGAATGGGTAGATTTTGAAGAACTGCCTTTGAGTAATGGCTGTGAACAGGCTGAGAGCTTGTGGGTAACAATTAGGGAAAGGACCAACAAAGGATGGGGGTCTACTATAGGCTTCCTGATCAGGAGGAGCCTGTCACTGAGGTCTCACTGCAGGAAGAATTCCTTTGCTTTCAACTTCATTGTGTGCGAGTGAGGAAATCTATTAAGACTTTATGAAATGTGACATAGGATTGAGTTCTGCAAATGAAACAATAGGCTGTACAGAGCTTTTGCTGACAGAGCAGTCAGGTTTCCATTTTTAGAGGCTCCTTTGTCTTTCAGATTATGTTTCACTCTGTTGTTAAATCCCTACAGTAAAACAATGCTGAACCAATGAAATATGTGGATATTTAAATATATTGCTTAAGATAATACTAGGCATTATTAACAAAATTAGTTGTGAAAAATATAAAGTGGGCTAAAGTATTAATAAATGTTGTTTTCCTAGAGATCACAAAGATGCCATTGTCAACTATAACATAGCAGAGAACTCTGAATCTGACTGATAATCATTTAATCTCCTAGTTTATTGTAGTAGTGAAATAAAAAGAGATTGATAATTTATCCTCCTATAGCAACTATCTGGAAGTGTATTGGTGAATTTATACCTTATGATGTACTCTTGTCAGAATTACACTGCAGTCCTATCTCATGTTCCTCCATAGGGGATCCCAGAAGTCCACCTGAATCAGCCAATGCATCCATTGTCTTTCAAATTGTCTGTGACAAGATACATATGAAGAATGGATACGGTCAGTCCTATTCTGTTACTATAGTGAAATGGAAGTTTATCACATTCTATGACTGCACTTAATATAATTATCTCATAAATCCCAAAATACTTATGTTAGCTGAATGTGAATCTTTATTGTGAACTCACCTTAATGCACCATGCATTGATTCTGTTCCCTACTCCTGTCAGGTAATTCCTTAATTTTATCAATGGAAAAAAGTGAAATCTAGTATGTATGAATGCCTGTAACCGTATGCGATCCTTCAGAAAGGGGCCTATTTAAGAACAAACAATCTTGACCGAGCAGTCTATTTGGTTTAAGATGTAGTTTACTTGCCTAAATTCCAGGCTTATCACAACAGAACGCAGCATCTTCTGCCTCTCTTAGTAACATGCTGACACACACTGCTGCCTTGCAGATTGAGTTCAAATAATCTATCATGCTCTGTGTTGGATATTTCCCTTTGGAACCTGTGTCTCACCAAGAATATCTCTTAGCTGTCACCTAAATGGGAATTAACAATGACATATCAGCAAAAAAAGTAGATATCCTGCGAGACATAATTTCCAAGTGTCTCAGCATAAAGCCTATGACTCATTTTCTGAATTGTGATGCCATGGAAAGCCTTTGATGCCTTCTTTTAGGGTGTTCACAGAACCCCAGCAAATTCTGGTATTCAGTGACTCACAGTGTGGATTTACATACACAGTTGGATTTTCCTTTATAAAACTTACTAGAAGTCATGTCAGTAGAAAACAACCTAAAAAATTGACTATCAAAAAATCAATTTTTCCCCAACTTGAAGTGTACAAATGTGTTGTAATGAGCTCTGTTGCATTCGTTAGAAGATCTTTTCCTGAAGAAATACAATAAAGATTTTTACAGCTAGGAAAAAATCTGTTTGAACAAAATAAGTCTCTCATTTTTGCATTCCTTGAAATGAATAATGACGCTTATTTTAAGAAGTCTGAAAAAATGGTAGAAAACTAGCTCAGGTTCTAGTCTAATAATCTGTGTGTAAGCCTGCGTTCTTTCCTTCCTGAAGGGCACTGGTAATTGATACTGGTATACAAGACAAAGTCAAGTTCCATCCTCCCTAGCACAAATTGTATGAAGAAGCTTATGAGCTTTGGTTTCATACCTTGATTTGCAACAAAGCAATGTCAACATCAAGCTCTGTTGTTATTGAGATAAAGAAGCATGTTCAAATCACTGTCAGTTAATCTAGTGTACAGCTATCTTTGCCAAAAAGGTGATGGGAATATTCTATCTTAAAACTTATGTTTTGATAGTAGTGTATGGAAGTACACATTTTCATTTAATCTGGGAGTACGAGATGTTGATTATGTTTTCTAAATTCACTATTGGAAGTTTTGAATAATGTGTTAATTCTCTAGTAGGTTACACCAGTAACCATATCTTACTGATTTTTTCTCAGTTGAAGAATGCTCCAGAGTTACTGTTGATTGTGCTGACCTCTCCTTCTCTTGTGATGCATCAAAGCATCCATAGAAGTCTGAATAGTTTTTAGACCGGTCATAAATTATCTGTGCTGAGTTCAGAAAAAAAAAGAGAAAATCTTGAAATAAAAAGCTTAGCTCAGATTCAAAATGTAAGAAATAGAGGTTGATGTAATTATTAATGTATAGTTGATTTGGTCTTTAGAGATTTTTGAAATATTTTCCAACCATCATCCAACTTTTCTGCAAACATCTAAAGTAAAAATTATTTATTTGTGGGTTTTTTTGATGAAAGTTTCCTTCCATTTTGTTTCTTTACATTCCAGAGATTTATACTTTGCTGAATAAACATGACAACGCTACAATTTAGAGGGAAATATTTTCTCAAAAATATTCTGCAACCTCATGTGCTATATCTCTAGTGATTCACAGTCAAACTATGCACAGAAAGTTCAGTAAAGGACCATAGCTAGGGCCTATTTAAAGGATAAACCTTATCAGTTATTTTGGATCAGAACTATATTTCAGAGAATATATAGCTGAATATATAGATATACCTTTCTAATATATATCCATCTATACCAGAAAGGGGAGGAGGGGGAATCTTTATTGTTTGGCAAGGGATTAACTACAGATCACCTTACATGACAAGGTAATAGAAGAATCTGAGGCTGGAGACTCACAGGATTATCTGTATCTCTTTTTTTCATGTAAGCAGACAGGAACTGGGAAGGAGGTTAAATGGAATCTTGGTATTCACTGACTGATAATGTCAGATGAGGTATGGTGATCAATAAGAGTCCAGGACCCGGAGAACCTGGGCCAACTGCAATCTGCAAAGGGACTGTTCCTAATACATTCTATAACCTGTGCATTGCAGTCCAAGATTATACTGGAGAAGTACTCTTGATTCTTATTAGAATTTAGCAGTCAATTGCTGTCTAAATCAAAGTCTGTCTGCCCTTGGAAGGAGTAAAACACACACTGTCCCTTATGACAAGGATGTAGTCATTTACAATTTAGAAAAATAATAGCTCTTTTCTGCTGCCAAGAACTATTCTGTTATTTATTTTTTTATTTACTTGCTGGCTAACTGCACTCTAGTGTAGTTTTGATTTTCCACATTGTCTTACTATCAATAGTCCCACAGCATGTGTGTGAATATTCATGATGCTACACTTTTCTGACTGATTTTGGATAAAGCCCACACCTAGCGTTGAAAGGGTGATAAAATCAGAGACCTTACTGGGTGAATGTTACCACTTAGTGAAGGTCAAGGGACTGGAATTTATGAGTAATGGTATCTTCTCTAGTCATATAAGTCTGTTTTAAGTCAGCAAGTAAAAAAGTATACAGTCTAAGAAATTAAAATGGAATTGAAATAGAATGATACTATTTGCACATTTCTCCTCAGATAATGTTTTAAGGCTTACAAAGCAGCCTTTTATAGTCCTCCTATTGTGCTATCTAGACTACTTTCATAAAGATCCTGCTTAAGAAATCCAAATTTTTTATGACTATGATCTTGAGCTTAGTAGAATTACAACTAAGTGGTGGCTGCATGAATTATTTATTATATCAGTTGCTTTTGGTGATTGAATCAACACATACAGATTAGTGCTCATGTAAACTAGAATTGAAACAGTGAAGGAGAACAGAATATAGACACTATGGTATAATTTGCTTTTGTTGTTTTATTTGCATCCTTTTATGGTTTAAAATATTAGCATCTAGTATGTGACCACGTACCAAAGCTGTGTATTGATAATGTAAATAGGCCATACTTGAAAACAAATATCCCAAAACCAAAAATATTCCATTGTTCACCCAAATATTATTATTTTATTTTTGAAAAGCTTTGCCTGAACTTTAAAGGTGCAGTTTTGCATATGGAAAGCTCTTTTCTAACTGAAAAATCTCCAGACTGGATTCACATGTAATTTTAGTTCATCTGTCTTGCCGGTACTAGAGAGTTGTCTTTGTGTAATCCTGTGCCATCTTAGGTGATGTGCCTCAGCAATGAAGTCAGTACCATTTATTACTCACAAGATGTGCTTGGCAGCAATAGACTCCAGATGGTGAACTAAAAAAAAAATCTGCTTTTCTGCAGTGGCAGTAGCATCTGGGTATGTAGCTGTCTTTCTTGATGATTTCTGTTCAACCTACTGGGCTTATTTTCTTGTTTTATATCATCGTAGATATCAAACTGCTTGTGAGAAAGGCTCCTTTTAGTATGCCTTTCCTTGTTAATAAGAAGGGATTAATTCTTCTGATCGGCTTCAGAAAGTTAAAAGTTTTGGGGTGGAAGTGGTAAAATACAAAGCACACTTTTATTATCCAGAATTGCATTTTCCATGGACTGAATACCTTTTAGTGCTTTAAAACCCATCTAGTTTCACTAGAAAAGACCCTGGTTTTCATGTGTTTTGGGAATTAAGCAGCAGAAGTGGGAATGATCTGGAGATAATTTTCATAACATTCACATCTGAACTAAAACTTTAAATTCACCCCCAGAGTTATTCCCAAGGCTTGTGCAGGTTTACAAGAAGTTCAGAAAATGAGGATCAAGCTAGATAAGGACTGTAAAGTGCAATTGTTTTACAATGAAATTTGAGGTGAAGGGATTTGAGCTGAAGAACATTTATCAAGTTTGTCCTGCTCTATCACGAACTTGATCTAGATGAAAACAAAGGGCGGTTTTCTGTTTTAATAGGAGAGAAAGCTCTTATTAACAGCTAGATGACTATCTTTTTACATCAGAATAAAAACTAGATCTGTCATTATTTTTCTTTTAATAGGGAAAAAAACCCCATAGAATGTATTTGTTGATGTGGTGTTTGACAGTGTTAAAAATGATGGCAAAACTATATTGGTCAGTACTTGAACTTCAGTTATTGGTTACTGGATGTTTTGAATATGCTGAGGACATCCACTATAGCAATCCAATAAAGGCTCTCTACAGTTGTCTGTATGCACCACATCAGATCACTTCTAAGACAAATTATGTAATCGATGCTATTTACATACAAGTGTAGGGTGATATTAGATGAGATACATCCTGCTAGGAGCAACATATAACATGTATATATGTATGTAAACCCATGCCAAAAGGCAATGAACATCTGTATCTTCTACTTCCGAAAACTTCCACTGATAGGTTGTGTTGATCCAGGCTTGAAGAAAACATTGTCATGGGCAAAACAGATGTCATGTATGCAGGAAATTTAAACCACTTTATTTATTAAAGCAAGTGTGATACCTTATTATCAAGTTAATTATTATAGGCAATAATCTATTCTCAAGGTTTGCAGATGAGATTAAAGAATGGCTACTAACCTTACTGAAATAACAGTTTTACTTATGATCATTGTTTGATTATTAAAAATACCAGAAGGAGTTTGATAAATCAAGGTACTCAGATCCCAGTTTTAGAACTCCCAAGTTAAAGACCAAGCTCAATTTCAATGTAGGATTTCTTATGCCTCCATTACACAGAAAGAACCATTTGTTTGCAATAGATACTTGAAATTCTTCCCTATAATAACTTATAGAAAATGTTTGGGTGTAAATGTCATTATTTTTAATATTCACAAAGTGATATCAGGTTTTACAGCTTCTTTTGTCTGGTGAAATCTAACACATTTTAAGTGTGATTGCTTTGAAAAATCCTGTCTTTTGTAATGCTTCTCTGCAAAACTGTAAACCTTTTATGTGAAAAACATGCTAGATTGCCTTGGTCTTATCCAAATGTCTGATTATTGTAAGGTCATGTAATTGTACATCCCAGAAGCAGTAAAAAAAATAATTCATAGAAATATTTGTCTTGACAGTACATCTATCTGTCTCTCACTTATGATGTGTGTTGCACTGGCTCCAGTGTTTCTTTTCTTAAAATAATTTGGGGATTTTATTTTTTTGTGAAGTTATATCTTGCACTGTAATGCAGAGCACTAGAAGCTTTCTAACTGTAATGAAAATTAATACATACAGCTTACATATGAAATGCTTCATAGGCTCTGAAACCCAGAAAATAACTACTATTATTTAAGAGTAAGCTGGATTGTGATTGATGGCCACTGGCATTTTAAAATATTCACTTGCATTAAAGACCTGTTTATATAGTAATAAATTCCTGGTTCTGTACAATGAAAGCTAGAGTATTTAAGATATTGTTCTTCTTCAAGTGACCACATTTATACTAACATTCTCACTATTTAACATGATTGGCCATCACTTTGTGCTGTCTTAATGTTCTTAATGTTTTTCACTTGTTTTCTTAATTTCTCAATAGATTATTTGATTGGTTTTTAATTTAATTCTTAATTTCTTGAATTTTTTTCTTAATGTTTTTCAATACTTGATGGGGGGCATATAAGAGAGGTGAAGAAAGACTTTTTATTAACGCCTGTAGTTATAGGACAATGGGAGATGGTTTAAAATGGTTTTAAACTCCTTTTGTATGACGGTGATAGGACAGTGGAACACGTTCCCCAGAGAAGTTGTGGATACCTCATCCCTGGCAGTGTTCAAGCCCAGGTTGAATGAACAATGTGATCTAATGAAAGATGCCCCTATCCATGGCAGGACATCAGACTAGATGATTTTTAAAGATTCCTTCCAATCCAGACCATTCTGTTTTCTTCTTCAGCATTTCTTCCCTATAAAAGGAGAAATGCATAATTTGTGTGCTTTTTGTGATGGATAAGGCTGCTAGGAACAACAAAAAAGAGAAAAATAGAAACTGCATAATATAATGCTATTATATTTATAATGGAACATTAATACAAAGAATGGAAATAAAATACATATTTTAATGCTCCATCTAAAGGAAATGGAAGCTTTTCACGTCAATTGTAAGACAAAGGAGATAGACTTCCACAGATAGTTCTGGTCCCATTCATATCCCATTCCTTAAATGTAGCAGATGCTTGTCATTTCTCTGGTCTTAAAGAGATTAAAGTTAAACTGAGGAGATCAGAACTGCATCTAGATATGTTAATTTATTCAGAGGATTTGGCAACAAATAGGGAGCAAATGCTGTAGAGGAATGCAAGAAATAGCAGTCTATGTCTCCGCACTACTTGACCTTCTACTCCTACTTTAGAAGGGCTCTTCCTTAGGAATGAAGTTGTTTTCTCTCATTTCACCCATATTGATTTGCTTTGTATAATGTTCCCTTGTACAGCTTTTGTAAGCTGATAATTCAATTTGCATTCCAATTGTTTAATTGTGGTAAGGGGAGATTTGGCAAAAAGCACTGTGCAGTGCAGCAGCTCAATTAGTCATGAGGTTGGTCTTCATTTTTCTAAATAATGAGTAGATTATCCTAAGTACCATGTTACTATTAATTATGGTTTTCAAATGATGTTTGTAGTCTTTTTTTTTTTTTTTTTTTTTTTGGGGGGGGGGGGTTGTTTGTTTGGTTTTTTTCCTGATAGTTAAATAATGCATAGCCAAACAAAACTCCATTGTTTAATGTTCTTGTATGTTCATGGAAGTATTTTAAAAAGAGTAGCCACAACCTCGGATACTTAAAAATCCCTTCCAAAGGACTTGCTTTGGTTAGCTATGGTAGGATTATCAAGTACATACTTAAATTAAATTCAGCTTCATAAAAATTCAAGTATGATAAGCTGTCATACTTGTTTCTGACAACAGAGATTTTTCTGTTAGGACCATTAGCCGTGCTTTTTGGGGGATACTATGTTAGCAATTATAGGATCAGAGTATTTTGTTATGCAAAAGTGTAATTTGTAAAATAACAAAAAATATCAATGTATGTATATTGGATGTATATTGTGAACTTGTATTTTATAAGTTTAGATGCTGCTTGTTAAAGTACCTGTGATGCCTTTTCAGGATGCCCTGAACTTAAACGAGAGTATACTAACTGAGCCCGACCTTCACAGAATCATAGAAAGGCTTGGGTTGGAAGGGACCTTAAAGGTCTTCTAATTCCAACCACTTTTGCCAATGGCAAGGATGCTGCTCACTAGATCTGATTGCTCAGGGCCCTACCCAACCTGGCCTTGAACACTTCCAGGGATGGGACACCCACTACATCGCTGGGAAACCTGTCCCAGTGCCTCACCACCCCCACAGTAAAGAATTTTTTCCTAACATGTAATCTAAGTTTCTTTTAGTTTAAAACCATTCCCTATTGTCCTGTTACTATCTGCATGTGTAAAAAGTCACACTCCTTCTCTTTCATAAGCTCCCTTTAGGTACTGAAAGGCTGTGAGACATTTTTGCCAGAGTAGCACTGCTATAGAAATTATGTTCATTGAACTAGTGTCCAGAATAAGTTTGCCGCGTGCCGGGGGGAAGGAAAGAAAGGAGACAGTCCTAGCCGATGTTGGGGTGAGGGCTAGAACCGGTTTATTCATGGGAACATGGGACTTATATAGGGTCAGGGAGGAGCTTGGAAAGTGGGAGGAGTTTGGGGGCGGATCGCGGCAAGAGGGGAAGGGCTTACAGGGAAGGAGGGGAATAGTCAGGGCATGGCCAGCCTCACATGATGACGCTGGGATTGCATCACCAGCCAGCCAATGGGAAATAGGGAATATACAGCCAATGGGAAACTGGTAACCAGGTAACCGCAACCAATCACAATACAGCATACAAATTCAAAGGGATAAAACATGAATTTGTGAGTTCTGAGGTAATTGTCCATTTGTGGTGTTGATAAACTGTTCATCGTGGTTGTTCTGGTAGCCTTTGAGACAGTGTTCTCTGACAAATAAGGAGTTTCAATTTAAGCAGTGAGTGTAGGGAAGGAATTATGTATAGTCTTCTTTATAAGTGATGAAATTAAACTACATTTTTACATTGCTTTCCTGGTATTTCTTTTACAATATCTTAACTGTGTTCTCTTTTCAAAAGATCAGAATCACTAAGTTCTGACCACACAGAGCTTTCGCTCTGATCAGTAAGATCTAATCAACAGTGACTCTTTTGTTCTCCTACTCTTCAACTTATCTATTGGAGTGGTTTAATTATACACAGTATTCTGTGATTTTAGCCATCCTATAACACTCTTTCCATAAACCTACACAATATGGGGTTACTGCTTAGAAAGATACAGTTGTTTTCCACTCCCTAAAGTGGCTGTCAGCCAAGATATCTCTCTTAGTAAAGAGACATTTCATTGTGATATCTCTTTCCTGTTGTGTTAATTTGCAAACATCAAAAATAGTGTTGTTTTATGCGTATCTGCAGAAGTTCTCATAATCACTCTAACATGATTAGGTTCTCTAAGCAATACTGCAATGCAATTAAAAATAAAATAATTATTTTTTTTTAACACACAGCTGGTAAAAGATCTACTGTGGTCACTTACTCTAACTTCCTACGTAACATATAGCAAGAAATTACATACATTGATTTGATCGTATGGTATGTATAGAACATGGTTTTTATATTTAGCTCCTAGGTAGTGGATCAAGACCATTATAGAAATTTTCTTCCACATGCGGGGCGGGTGTTCTTTTTAGTTTGTACTCCCTTAACTTTGACTCCTGTCTGTAACTTTGCAGATGGAATGCCATGAATTTTTCAAAATAAATTATAAGGCTTTGCAGTATTTTTCCTAGTTCTTTAATAGTTTGATTAATTCCTAAACTTTCTCTTCATTTATCAATGAGTTTCTGTTGATCATTGTGCTTTAAATGTCATGCAAAAATGAAAGAACCAATATTTTAACTTCCAAAACTTAGTAGGTAACTATGTATTTGTTCCACCATGAAGATTCAGAAGAATGCTTACACTTTTTAGACGAACTTTTTGCAGATACTAATTTCCCATCTTAAAGTATTTTTTGGCTCTTTAAAGTATTTTTGGCTCTGTATTGGATTTGTGTAACAAGGTTTTGGTAATAGGATAAGGGAGATGACAGGGGTGGCTTCTGTGAGAAACTTCTAGAAACTTTCTCTATCTTTGAAGGAGCCAATGCCAGCCAGTTCCAAGATAGGCCCCAAGGCAGGGCCCATCAACAGTTGTGGCAGCACCTCTGAGCTAACATATTCAGGAGGGGCAAACAACTGCACAACAGCAACTGCAGACAGAGAGAGGAGTGAAAATATGTGGAAGAAACTTCACTGCAGACACCAAGGTCAGCACAGAAAGACAGAAGAGATGCTCCAGGTACCAGAGGAGAGATTCCCCTGTAGCCCGTGATAGAGACCACGATAAAACAGTGGTCCCCTTGCATCCTATGGAGATCCATGGTAGAGCAGATATCCCAGCTGCAGCCTGTGGAGGACACCCTGCCAGAGTAGGTGGATGAAGAACGCTGTGACCCCATGGGAATCTATTGTGGTTTAACCCCAGCCTGCAACCAAGCCCAAAGCAACCCCTCACTCCCTCCCCCACCGGCCACATTGGGAGACATTTGGAAGGGTAAAAGCAAGAAAACTTATGAGTTGAGATAAAGACAGTTTAATAGGTTAAGCAAAAGCTGTGCACACAAGCAAATCAAAACAAGGAATTCATTCATTGCTTCCCATGGACAGGCAGGTGTTCAGCAATCCCCAGGAGAGCCTTATCACGTGTAATGGTTACTTGGGAAGACAAACACCGTCACCCTAAACATTCTCCCTTTCCTCCACTGTGGAAGTGTACAAGGACTTCTATAAAAAGACTTCAATAAAGGCCTTTCAGTGATTTTTTTTGTAACAATGAGAAGTAATATTCTACAGGTTGATAGGTTGATTTTTATTTGTTTATGAGTTGTATAAAAGGAAAAAGAGCGCTTACATTTTCCAACTCCTCCACACTTACAAGTCCAATGGTGTTTCATCAGAGCTGAATTCACCATGATTATGTTTTTCATTAGGTAATTTGTTCTTGGGCTAACTATTGTTAATGTGAGTATGCACACAGAAGGACACACATGTATATATCTACATACAGATTATAAACAGAAAATTTCAGAACTTGTCTAGCTATAGGACTGTATCAGATTAATATTAACTCAGAAAAATGTCTTGATAGTCCATTTTTATTGACTCCTCCACATCACTGATAAATATACTAAAACAAGTAGTGCAGCACTTGTCACCAGTCTCCAGACAGAGAATGAACATTAATCACTACCCTGTGAATTTAATTATCCAGACCACTTTTAGTCACATGGTTATCCACCCATCCACAACCTTTTTGGCCCCTTTTGAAGATGGGTGCAACAACTGTCTTACTTCAGTTGTTGGGGACCTTCTCTAATCTCCATGACTTTCAAAGATGATAGTGAGAGGTCTCACAGGTACATCAGATAGTCTTCTCAGCACCCTCATTCAGCCCATTGGGTCCCATTGACTTCCATGAGCTGAGTTCTCTCAGTCCTTTCTTGAGTCCCCATCCACTGCTGGTATCTCGCCTCTTTGAACTGATTCTCTAAGGAAGAGGCCTGGGAGACCTAGGTCGTGAGAATGGGGTTCCCACTTTGTGCAAGTCACTTGAAGGGCTATGCAATATCACCTTATATGTAGCAATTATTATCTTATATGTAATATTTGAGATATCTCTATGTTTTCAGGAAAAAATAATTATCTCCTGTGATTTTTCCCCCTCTGTATTATCAGTACTTGTAAAAAAACATAAATCTGCTGTTCAAAATTTAACATTTGCTATTAAAATTCAACTTTTTGCATCTGAGAAATCCCAGTTTGATGGCTTTGTTCGTTGAATTTTTCATGTAACTGACTGATAACATAGCTTGCCTAATAGAATGTAAGCTTAATTGGAATTCATTACCATTGTTTGTAGGATTAGGCTTAGAGAAATAAAAGAAGAAACAGGTTTCTCTTTTGGGCTTGGTGGGTTTGTTGTTTTTTTTTCCCACTTTAACAAAGTAAATCCTCATCAGAACCCTGCTGTTAGTGATTGCCAATTACCTGCAACTGCAGGAGCACTGGTAAAGCATTGCCTTAATTAGAGAGGCCTAAAAATGCCCTTGGGATCTAAGCAAGCATAAATGTAGCTTAAAGGGTTAGTTTCGTCTTCCCAAGCACAGCGTTTTGTGTGGAAGGCAGTGGTAGGTATTCTTGGAAACACCTTCACTGAGCAGCTCTGAATATTGTGTTATTCAGATTAGGTAAATTCACCATCTTGATATTAATATTTTTTTAATTGGTGCTGTATACTGGTTTTGCAATCACAGGTATGTATACAGTGCCCCTTTGTTCAGAATAATTTGCTATAAAGTATTTGCTAACTTTCAAAAGTGAGAAAAGGTTATTTTCTCTGAAGCATTGTAAAAGAGAAAAGAAGAATCAACTTGAAGTTAAAAAGAGTGACAGTTCTTTGTGTAGTATAAAAACCTGAAACCATTAACATTGTAGACTTAGTGGGTTTTATTGTCCACATTTCCCGGTATTACAAATCTTGTGATGAGCCTGATACTTCTTTTTCTTTTTACTTCTCCATCTTTATGTAATGGTTGAGTGTTAAGTTACAATTACATATGACTACTAATCCTTTCAATGTTCAGTTTGCGACATTATAATTATGATGCAAAATTAGCATTCAGGAGGATTTTAGCATAGTTGTATTTATAGGTAGGAAACTTTTTTTTTAGTTTATCCAGGGATTAAATTATGAAACTTGCTTGTTTTCTGAATTGAAAACACCTTTCAAATTCATCTTTTACTATATTGTAAGATACAGGGTGAAAACCCATTTAATAGTGTTGAGAAAAGATTATTTGGTGGGCATTGCAACAGTAATTAATTAAGCTGATACTTATTATTCTCTAAACTCAGTTATTTTTCAGTTATTCTCTAAACTCAGTTATTTTTCTGGCTGATGAAACATGTATATCAAGTTTTTTCTTTCAGTCAAGATGCGTATTCTCCTCCTGTATTGGCCGTTATAATATACAGCCCTGCTTGCATTATCTTGGTAGAACAAGGGTTAATGATTTAAGAGCAACAAGAATTTTAGTGTGCTTTTCCTTGCTTTTTATTTTGCTCTTTGTGGTTATTTTGGGTTTTTTGTCTTTTGACTTTCAAGACTGTTTTTGTTCAAAGCTGGAGCAAGGGTTCCCAAAGTATAAATTAAAATATTTTCAGTATATAGGTAGCTAGGTACCATGCATTGCTCAGGCATTAATTTTTCTTTTACTACAATAAAATTATGATGGTGGAGTTTGTTTCTATGTGCATAAGGATCCTGTGACTATAGGAAAAGTGGTGTGATCTGAATTTGTAAGAATGGTTATGAAGGTGGAGGATGCCAACTTGGTTCTAGGAAAAGGAATGCCTTACTTGCTAGTTCCTAAAATAAATGTCTCTGAATCTAAAGTAAGAACCTGAAACAGCAGGAGAGAAATATGTCCACAAAGTAATTCAATTTCATTAAAACTGTGCATATTGTTTTAAGCTTATTTGTTTAGGACTGGAACAAAAATGCTGCCTGGGTCCTTTTCTGAATACTTCTATATCTTTTCTGTACAAACTCTGGTAAGTGACTAGGGACCAGATTACCCCTGCTGTTTTTCAAGGAGGAAGGAAGAATTACAAGCTTTTTTTTTTTCCTCCTGGCACACAAGTTAATTTTATATTGGTAGGTCATCTGAACAGCTAGGGTTTAACTCTTGTGCTAACCGTATTTGAATGAAGGAATACAGATAATAACAGCAGTGTCTGAATACCTGTTCTTTGTTTCTGGGGGAGAAGAGTATTTTCTTTGTGAGGATTTTTTAATTCTCATTTCTGGTTTTTCTTTTGGAAATAACTTGTAAGTAGATATATTTTATTGAAAGAATGATTTGAAAATAATGATGATTTTTTTTTTTATCCTTAGCTGAATGACAGAAAAACAATTTTATTTAGAAGTGAGGAGACCAGGGAACTTCTCCAGAATAAAAAAATCAAGCTGGCTGCTTTGATGAAGTTTCAAGTCTAAACAAACCTTGTAATACCTAGAATAGTGGTGTATTTTTATTTTTTATAGACTATATGATTTTTTTAACCCTTATTTTGGTCTTACTTATCTTGTATAATTCTAAAAATAATGCAACCAAGAGCTTTCTAGCCTTTAGTTTTCTTCTTGGTTTTAGGTCTTTTTTGTCGTTAGAGTAGCCTTCCATTTTTCAAACATTATGTCTGCATATTTCACGTTGACATTGTTGTGAAAAGTTCATGTATCTCCAAATTACAATTGTTCTTACTTCCTGAAGCAGGGATCTGATTATACTAGGCTTTTTGGCAGAAGAATTCTGGTTTTAATGGTACTTTTATGGCTTCATGGCCACAATGAACAGCAATGTTGTGCAGGAATAAAAAAAAATAAAAATCAGTGTGTGTGTATGTGCTGTTTTGGTGTGGTTTTTTTTTCCTTTATATGAATTCCATTACGTGGAGTATTGATTTATGCAGTAGTCTCTGCTTTACAAGTAATTGTGTTATCACGGCTGGGTGGGAATGCTCTCCCCTTCCCCTGTCCCTCTGCACGTGGCCAGGTGGTAGGCCACAGGGTCCTCCCCAGGTCTCAGTAAGGAGGACACATACACACCGGGAACAGGAAGCAGAAAGAGGGATTTATTCACCTGGCCAGGTCATTTATAGACCTCATGGCCAGGGTCAAAGGGGAGGGATACAAGGGAGACCAGTCAGAACACAACTTGATGGGGGCTTGTATACTAATTAGGAAGGTAAGAGGTGGCTTTTCCAGGGGCCTGGGGAAAAGGGTAACACAGCAATAAACCTCATGTTACCATACAGTAAAAAACTCAGGTTTAGTCTACTGCCACATTTTGTGACAGACGGATGTCATTCTGAATAAGAGAGAAACCTGCAAGTGATCCTCCTAAGGATCACTGATTTTGGAGGAGAGGGTGTTATCATGTTCAGCTGTTGTTCTCTCATTTCTTTATTTTATCCTGCAGAAAGATTGCATTTCAATATTTTAAGTATCAGTATTATGAAAGAATAGTAATATTTTTATAGTAAAAAGCTTTGAAAATTGAAGCTGGGATGAAACAAATCTATAAAAGAAGACTGCTGTCACAGATTATTCAAGTGAAGAAGTCCTTGCTTGGCATAAATTTTGTGTAATGCAATTGAATACAATGAGGGAATATTCACACTGAGTAATTAATTAGGCTCTAGATGATCAATCTTGGTACAGATTTTGCTAATTATCAAGTGGCTGAGTCAGTGAAGAAAGTCACAGTAATGGTTCAGAGGACTGTACTTCACTGAGGGGTTTTGATATGTGAGCACAAGTTTTTAAGGTGATAAATGTTAAAGGAAGTTAATAAATAGTTTAAAGATAATAATGAGGTTTCAGGAATAACAGAGTTATACAGGTGGATGAGAGACTGGAACTGTAGCCTCCAGTAATCTGTACAAATTATAATTGATCCTCTAAGAAGATAATGCACTTCTGTGAGGGCAAATACATAGAGGTTAAAACCCTGAGCAGAAATAGTCAAGAGAAAAGCTCTGTACCTATCATGACAAGACCATGCTATCTCTAAATGGCAGTGGTAGGAATGATTCTGTTCTTGCTGCACATCTCTCTGATGTATTAAGTGGGAATTTCATAGAACCACATATGCTTTTGCAGGGCAAGCAAAGTGCATTTTTACTTTCTCCCAAAAACAGATAACAGTTCCAGTGACTCCAAGAAGGCGTAGAAGAAAGACTGCCAAATCGCATCTCTATTGTTCATCTGTGTCCCGCTGTCTAAAGACTTGTGGCATTCCCTTTAGCTGTACTCTGTTTCTGTATGGCTTCTGTTAATGTATTGCATTTCCCCACTGTTCCACGATTTTCTGAAGTTTGTTGTTATTGTGGTTTAGAAATAGTATTCTCCAATCTAATAGTCCTACTAAAACCCTGTACCTCTTTCCCTCCCCACCTTCAACTGGAGGCACAAAAGGCAAAGATCATGGATTGAGATGAGAACAGTTTATGGGAAACAGCAGTGAGATAAGAGAACAAACAGAAGCAGCAAAAATATTAATAACAAAACGTATAAGAAAAGAAAGGATTCACAAGGAAAACCGGACACAATACCTGGTGGCCCCTCCCTCGAGAGTGAGTCCCTTTCCCTGGCCCTTGGCAATGATGTGAGGTGAGATAGAATAACCCCTATGTCCTAATAGCCATGCTTCCTCACAGCTACTATGTAGTGTAACCCTGTCCTAACCTGAACAGAGACACTTATTTATAGCGACTAAGGCACAAAAAAAATACTGGTTTAGGATACATCTCATTTCTTGGACTTGAAGCTACATGTTCCGTGCCCTTACCAAAAAGCTTCATATCCATTGGAATCTATTGCTGAACTACTGTGATCTTGACAACCCACCTAATTTTTTTGGGTTTTGATCCTTTCTTTGTCCATAAAATACGCAATTCTAGTTCTTCTGCAGTCCTGCATAAGTCACCTTTCTTGTAATAATTGGAATCACTTTATCACCTTGCTTCAAGTTACTGTGCCTAGCTCTGAATCTAGGAATAGTGGTAACAATAGCACTAACATTAGCTTTCAACTAATTAATAGAAGTTTATTTACAACACTATCACATTTTAAATGAAGTTGTACATGAACAGCTGCTAGTTTTTTCAGCACTGATAACAAATTATATGCATTCCCCTCCTTCTCTGGGTTTCCCTTACTGCAGGACTCTCTGGTAGGGCCTGCTTTCTGCATAGATGACAGCTAGCTGTTGCCAAATAGCTTAGAAACTTCAGCGACTGTTGTCAAAGTATGCTTAGCAATTAGGTTTGTTTATCTGAATATTTAAATTTGCATACTTAAAGCTATGTATGAATAATTCTTCTGTATATGTAAATTCCAGTCCTAATTAATGCTCACATAATTTTCATTACTTGTTTCTTGCAGTCACATTCATTATTCAATGCCTATGATTTATTAGATTACAAGGTTTATGTTATAGGTAGCCGCAAGTTTTATCTTCTCTTTGTACAATACTAAGCACAGTTGGATTTTTACCAGGTAAACTGTAACACAAGTAATAAATCAAATGTACTATATTAGTGCAGTCATGGAAGAAGTAAAATTAGTTTTGAAGCATTTATGCAAATAATCTGTTTTCAGCAGTCTGCGCTTAGATATACATTCTTCTACACTTAGAATACTGGTATTATTACTCCAAGTATTTCAGTGTGTATTTAAATGCATATTTATATATATAGAGAGATAAATACATATCTATAAATCTATTTTTAAAGGCATAAATACTAAACATTTACTTGGCAAAGAAAGAGAACAATTTCAGTAAGACCAGCAAAAACCAATATGGTGATAGTTTTTGTGGAATGTGAAGTTTGATTTCATTGGTTCCTTTCAAAAGGTGAGAGTCCACACTTTTAGTTCAGACTTTCTTCCTCTGAATGATTTCTGCATTATTCAGTCTTCTTTTTGTCTTGCCTCATGAGTTATCATTTTACAAGGATTATTCTAATCCTCAGTTGCTATAGTGGTCAAAGTGCAATAGAGAACGCATCCCCAGGACTGTTTTACTGAGAGCTATGACGCTCTGGAGGGGATGAACTTCACAGTTCTAAAGTGAAGAACTGGCTATGAGTGGAGTGTGGTGCATTTTAGCTGACAACGTAGACAAATAACTTTTGTGGTTTTGATTTCATGGTTTGCTTTTTTGTGTTGTTTTTGTTTGGGGTTTTTTGTTGGTTTAGTTTTGTTTTTTATTGGTTGGGGTTTTTTATTTCATTTTTATTTTTTGTTTCCTCATAAGTCAGGTATGTCAGATGCAGATTTGAAAAAAACTACAAAAATTTCATAGAAGGAAACTTTGTCAGGGATCATTAAAGAGAACAATATCTCCTGTAGCTCAGAAAGTACCATTATCTGCTGTTTCTGCTATCCTAACTACTCTTGTCCCCAGCCAAATTATTCTTTATTTGTATTTTTTAATGTTTTCTATGAAAGTATTGTGAAAATAGTTGCTAAGTGTCATTAGATCAAAGCTTTAGTTTTGTTTTGTGACGTGTTATTGGATGATGAGAAAGAAAACAATGTGAGACAAATATAACATTCACTATGTCTGACTGTCTTGTGTCTACCTGTGGCATTCAGGAGTTCAAGGATCTTTGCTGGTAATCTGCATTTTTTTTTTTTGAGATAATTTTCGCTATTTACATAAACTTAAAAAGTAATCAGTCATCTAACAACATAATTTTAAATAATGAGAAAGCAGAAGTAACCTATTTTAAGTGTTGCTATCACTCAGGATTATACAAGAACCTGTCAAAATCACACAGTATTTTTTTTTTAAATAAACATACAGTTCTCCAAAAAAAAAAAAGGAATTTTTGCATTTCCTCTCATCAGACTTATACATCAACTATTTAAGTAACCTCATGTCCTGTCTTGGACACAGGGCTTAGGGTTGTTTGCAGAGTATAAGTGCCTTCTCTCTGAGATAATGTCAGAAACTGATTTTATCCCCTAGGATATCTTGTATTACATGTTACTGATAAGTCCTTCAGATACAAATATATAAGCTATTTGAGAGTCATGTGATCTATCATTTTAGTCTCTGGTGTAAGAAAGTAAAACTAACACTTTCAGTAAAAGTAATAATAATGAGTGCCAAAAATGTTGAAAGGCCCTTTAAATGATCTTAGCAGGTTTTTCTGATTTGTTTGTTTTTTAATGGTGCATCCCAAAATGCCATATTTCTATTAAGGTAGAGATGTCTGGTATCCATTATATATATATGTGTAAATGTGGTGTATATATAAAAAATAATATGCATATGTAATATATAAAATATATTACATATATAAATGTGATATATAAACATAATATGTATATTATATATATAAAATATATAAAATTATGTGGGATTATATGTATGTGTATAATACTGTTTGTAGTTTGTTTCTTCATTTTGTTATGAATTAACATGGACATAAAGAAGAAAATATTGGAAACTAGTGTAAGTGATCAGTGTTCATGTTTTCCATGCTTCAGGCAAGTTAGTGATAGAGTACAAACAGAACATAATGTAATTGCTTTCCAGCTCAAAAATAATTAATCTGGTGTTTTACAGGATATGATTTTGTCAAAGCAGTGGAAAAGCACAGCAAAACTTTTAATTAAAAATCCTTTCTATATCTCAAATTTTTCCTGTAGTGAATATTGTAGCAAATATTGTAGAACTTTTTTTTCTCCTTTTGAGAAGACAGAATAAAAGTGTGAATACTGTGGTAGTCTCTTAAAGGTACTTTAGTACATAGAGACTTTTATTTTTCTTTTATGTAAGACTCATGCTATGCATCTACTCAGATCTGTGTTAGAAAGCTGATGCTTTCTATCTTGTTTTGGTCACCGTAATTTTCCTTGCACTCAGTCAAGCAAAGGAGCTTCTCCTCTTTCGTGGTGGGTCTGGTGCTGTAAGGAAAACCCAAAAGAGACTTGAGGAAAGCATTACTGCAGTTGTTCTCTGGTTCAGCATTTAGCATTCATACCAGAGACTATGTAAAATGCAGTATTACATAGTAGTTGATCAAATAATAGTTGTGATCAATACAATTTAAGGTTTTTGACATAATTTTATATTACTCTTTCTTATTTAATACAAAATGAAATAGTGAGAGATGTATTTACAAGTTTAAAAACTGTCTCGTCAGTCTTGGAGCATAAATGGATGCCATAATCTTTCCAGTGATTTTATCATTAGTATTTTTGTTGCTGATGTGTAGTTAATGCCAGAGATTATTATTAAAAGGAGAAAGCTGCAATAAGGCAAAACTTAAATATGTGATGTGTAAAAATTTTTGAGGATGAAAAATTGCTAACAGTACATTTTACCATCATATAGATCAAACATTCCTATAAAACACTTGGTTGAACAAACAAAACCCAAACACAAAACTGACCTTGAATGGAAGTTATTTAGCTAGGCACAAAAACTTGACTCTGCAACAGGCTGAGGGAGGATATCTTGAAGGAAAGTCTTTAGAAAGCCATTGAAAGTCTTTAGAAAGCCGTTGAAAGTCTTAAAGGATAACCTGATATAGCAAGGCAAGAGACTGGTGCTATTGTGGAACATATTTAAAGATAACGAAACAAAAAACCCAAACCAAACTTGGAGAAAACCCCTAAACACTTCAACTCTCCAAAACCCGACATCAACAAAAAAAACCCTCAAAATGAACAAATTAAGAATCTTACCCCCCTCTCCCCCAGCTGACTTTGAATTTAATTTGGAGTTGATGCCCTAAAGGAAATACTGTGCTATTTCTTGTATTTTTACTTCTAAAAAGATAACAATAAGCTGGAAAGAACTTTAAGGCTCAACTGTGTACACATGCACTGGTTTGAAGATGACTTTTAAAATAAAATACTTAAGGAGCTCAATTTATTCAGCATAATAAGGACAGCAGTTATTTGTTCTTTAGAGGTACTGTCTCACTTATTGAAAGTTATGAGAACTCACCATCTCATCAAGAAAGTGAACACCCTTAGAGATTTTTATGCAAGGCTGGTGTGTATGTTCTTTTGTCAAGGAAAAACCTATACCTCTCTAAATATACTGATTTTTCAATCCCTGAAAGTCTTGCTTTTTTACCTGAATTTATCAATTTGAATTTCCTGAGCTCTCAGGACTGTGTTGAAATCCTTTTCTGTGAAAATCTTTATTGTTTTAATTGTTTTTATTGCCTCAGTTTTCTTATAACTGTGGCCCCCATTAAAAAAAAAAAAAAAACAAACCAAAAAACACCAAACAACAAAAATCCAAACTCTGTAGTGTCAGTTTGGGAAAATTTTATTCCGTACCTTCAGGTAGAAGGGACTAAATTTCTTCAATTCCGGGCTGCTAGTGACACTCTTCAGCTGAAATCATAGCTATATTGTTGTTGTCATCTGTTAAATGGCATAATTTAAGTATCTGCTTTGTATAACTTGAATACTTAAAGTGCCTAATACTGAAAAATCAGACAGGTTACATAAAGGGAATGTACAGCCATCATATTGTAATACCTGTATGATTGAAGTTCTGCTCTACTATTTCTACCTCCAGCTAAACCTCTGAAACAATATTCTTTATAGGAAAAGATAGTTCATAGGAAGCTGATTTCCTGATTTATTTATTCCCATGAAACCTGCTGAGACTATGTAGTGCTACTGCTAGCTTTTGTAAGGATTTTTGGGCACTTTTATTTACCTCTGATTCATAGTCTGTTCACATATTTTTGACTGTGTAAATAACACATAAGATACATAAATAGAAGATAATGATGTCATCATTTTCCTAGCCTTTGAATAAATGTGGAGTTCTTTTCTGCCTGCCCTCCCCACTCCAGATTTCTAGTTTTAGAAATGGTATTCTGGATTATAATTGTAGCTAAAGCTAACTATTAATGTCTAGAGATATTTTTTTATTATTATTATACTACTTCTTTAAAGAGGGAAGCATTCTCTAGAATTAAACTTTAACTAATGACACCTACCTTAATGTACATGCTAGACTGATTCATGTTTTTTGCAGTCTCTATTATAGTTTAGAATGTCAAACACTTTGTGAAACCAGTATTTTTTAATTAAAACAAAGCTATTCCTATATCCATGAAAACAATTTTGATGTTTTGTCATCTTGATGCAAAAATGCTTTTTGTGTGTGTGTCTTTACTTGCAAACAAAGTGTGCTCTTCACTACAAAAGCTTCTACCACAGCTGGCAGTTATTCCTATCTGCTGCAAAGTGAACTTCAAAACTAGGATTTTGGACTTTGCTCATAGGAGATGCTTTCTGTGAATTGCAAATATCTAATCTTGTTGCAAAGCACGTTGAACTACCTAGTGGCTTACTTAAACTGAACAGCACAAAGCATTTCTGATAAGTTCATATAATTTGATGGGTTTAAACAGGAAAGATACCCAGCTGGAAGATTTATGACACTTCTATATTTCAAAGGATATCTATCAAAGGATATTTTGCATCCCTATTTTACATTTTAATAGCTGAGTTGGCTTTGCCCTATAAATAATTAATACCACTAAGAATTTAACATCTGAAATGATAAATAGCACTTGGCACTAATAATATATTGTTTTCGTGCTAAGAGCACATAATTTTAACAGCTGGAATTCAAAAGGCATGGTAGAATAAATTGTATCACCGCTTGATTTATTATTTTGGAAAAATGGAAAGATCAAACTCCAAGGTCTTGTCATGTGGGCACTTCAGTGTTGTCAACCTTTTAAAAGTGCTTTTACCTTTTAAAAGGTAGAAGCTGGTTCAAACCTGTCTTTTGTGTGTGTAAGCCTTTCCACTCTTCAAAGCTTTTCCAGGTACACCTGTGAACTGTTTTGCCCTATCTACCGACAGTGACTGGTACAGGTCACAGGAAATATTTCAGAAAATCTGTTAGTGAATGCTCAGTTACTGAAGTCCTAACTGGTGTACTTTTTTTCCACTTTCAAATTTCTGTTACTTAATCCTGGGTTTATATTTTGATTCATGGGGTTTTAATGTTGAATTGTGGCAGAAAGTTTCAAAATTTAGTTGCATAGCTAGACTTTTTTTTTCCAAGTTTTACTTTCTTTTGCTGCTCTCTTTCTAGTACATATAAGACAACTATCTGTGGCACTCACTTTTTCTCTGCTAAAACTCTAAAAGCTCTATCTGTGTTTTATCTTTCTGCACTTTATCTTTCCACCTTCATACCATCTCTAGATTAAATAATTTCCTTTTTTGAACCTTGATTTTTATAAGCAAAGCTTTCATTTCTTTAGTCATATTTCTATGTTCCAATTCTGTTATATGATATTACAGAAAACATTTTTCAAAAGCATGTATCTCTTTTGTAGCAGTAAATATCTATGGATTTTTCTAATGTGTTTTCTTTTGTTGTTTTTTTGGGGTTTTTTTTTTTTCTAACAAAGACTCATGGGAACATTGATAGAAGCAACCTCTGTCAGTCCCCCGTCCCAGCCACCTGTGTCAAGTGTCACAAACCCCAGTGTCCTGAAAACTTCCAGGTGTGGGGCTTCTACAGTGTTTCTCAACATCGTGCTCATGCACTGTCCTCGTCTCCTAGGAAAATAGATTTTCCTAATGTTCAGACTGAGACTCGTGGGGTTCAGTTTGTGTTAATGAATCTTTGTTACAATGCCATAATTGAGGCTCCACATCTTTGTAACTGCTCCCCACGTAGTTAAAATTTGTGTTATATCTCCCCTCAGCCACATCACCACACTAAACAGCTCCCCCAGCATTATCTGGTAAGTCCTGTGCTTTGAGATCCTGCCCATCTTAGCAGCCCTGCACAGGACTTTCTTTGGATTTAAACATCTCTTTTGAGCTGGGGTGTGGGGGATGCAGAACTGGACATGTATTCCACATGTGGCCTCATCAGGACCAAGTATAGGGAGATAGAAATTTCCTTCAATCTTTAACTTTGCATCTGCCATAAGCCTCAGATGCATTTCAGTAGGGTTGCTGCTAGCTAGTTGTTTACCAGCCTGTATATGTGGGTGTCATTATTCTTCCTAAATGGGTAACTATGCATGCCTTGGTATAAATTGTTAGGTTTTTATTCCTCCTCTCTGAAGCTCTGCTGTTCAGCATTATCATCTCCTCACTTATTATCTTTCCCATTTAGCATCCTCTGTAGGTTTGTTGTGGGGGTGTTCTGTCTCCTCATCCAGGTCTTGAACAAAATTTTAAATAGTGTAGAATTTCTTATAGAATCATAGCATAGTTTGGGTTGGAAGGGACCTTTAAAAGTTAACTCGTTCCACCCCACTGCAATGAGCAAGGACACCTTCAACTAGACAAAGTTGTTCAAAGACCTGAAATGTTTCCAGGAATGAGGCATCCACTACCTCTCTGGGCAACCTGCTCCAGTGTTTTATTACCCTTACTGTAAAAACCTGCTTCCTAATATCTAATATAAAACTACTTTCTTTCTGTTTAAAACTGTTACCCTTTGTCCTATTCACTACATTTCTAGGAAGTCTGTCCCCATCTTTCTTACAAGCTCCCTTTATGTACTGAAAGGCCACAATAAGGTCTCCCTGACCCTTCTCTTCTCCAGGCTAAACAACCCTAACTCTCTGAGCTGTTCTCATACTCCCTCTGGTCATTTTTGTGCCACCCAATTCTGTCAGGTAACAAGCAACAGGATAAGTGGAAGTAGCCTCAAGTTGCACCAGAGAAGATTTAGACTGGATATTGGGAAAAAGGTCTTCACTAAAGTGGTGGCCAAACATTGAAACAGAGTGCCCAGAGAAGTGGTTGAATTGCCATCCCTGGAAGTATTGAAAAAAGGTGTAGTTGTGGCCCTTGGAGACATGGTTTAGGGGTGAACATGTCAGTGCTGTGTTAACACTTGGACTCAATATTCTTTGAAGTCTTTTCCAAACTTAAAGATTCTATAATCCATACAATTTATTATCCACCAAATGATCCGCCCATTAAATCCATATCTCTCCAATTTAGAAATATGTTGGAGGTGACTGTGTCAAAGGCTTTACAGAAGTCCAGATAGATGACATTGGTACCTCTTCCCTTGTTCACTGCTGTAGTCATTCTATCATAGAAGGCCACTAGTTTGCTCAGGAAGGACTTGCCCCTGGTA
This sequence comes from Campylorhamphus procurvoides, assembly GCA_013396655.1. NCBI lineage: Eukaryota > Metazoa > Chordata > Aves > Passeriformes > Dendrocolaptidae > Campylorhamphus > Campylorhamphus procurvoides. The sequence continues at coordinate 426,862 of WBMV01003677.1, forward strand.
AAGCTGTACTGTCTATCTTAAATCACTTTCCTGTTCTCTGTGTGCCTTAGCATTGCGTCTAGGAGGATTTGTTCCATGATCTTCCCAAGCACAGAGCTGAGGCTGACAGGTTGGTAGTTCCCTGGGTCCTCCTTTCCAGCCTCTTCAAGGATGGGTACAAAGGTTCCCTTTTTCCAGTCTCTAGGACTTCACCTGACTGCCATGACTTTTCTAATATCATGGAGAGTGGCTTGGCAACTGCGTCAGCCAATTTCCTCAGGACTTTGGGATGGTCATAAGGTCCCAGAGACTTAAGTATGCTCCTTTTTACAAACTGGATTTTCCCTTACAGTGGGAAGCATTTTGTTCCCCCAGTCGCTATCCTGCTGTCCACCCAATTGAGAGGTATGAGAACAGAGGTTGCCAGTGAAGACTGGGGGGACAAAGGAGTGGAGTATCTCAGCCTTCTCCTCATCCACTGTTACCAGTTTGTCAGCCTTGCTTATCATGGGGGTATGCCTTATTTGACTTGCCTTTTCTGGCTGACATACCTGTAGAAGCCCTTGTTATTATTTTTCTTTGCATTCCTTGCCAAGTTGAATTCCAGTTGTGCCTTGTCCCCACAAGGCCTTCTCACCACATCCCTATACAAGTGGGCAGCATTCTTATACTCTTCCCAGTATATCTGTCCCTGCTTCCACTGCCCATGCAACTTGTTTCTTGCTCATTAGTTTGACCAGCAGGTCTTGACTTGGATGTATTGGTCTCTTGCCTCTTGCCCAATTTCTCTCATTTGGAGATGAGAATTCTTGTGCTCTAGGACAGTTTCTCAGAGGGTCCTATTCACTAACGTGTTGATGCCTTAGACCCTCAGCTTGGAACTGGCTGCCATGTGTATAGCAGATCATGACTGCTGCCCTGTGTGTACAGTGGCACAGCCTTTCTTATCCAGTCAGCAGTTTCATCTTGCAGTTCACAGTTTCTCAGGTTCCACAGGAGATCATGGCTGGAGGAGGTGTCAAAAGCCTTTTCTAAAGTAATGTTTGTCATTGTTTGCATACTTACGGGTTTCCATACAGAAATCTCATGCTGGCTAAGCAGAGTGTAGGGACATTTTGGTGCAAGCTGTTGAATTTACTGAGCCATTTCTTCAAGAATATATGACTCAGAAGTGTGATTAGTCACACTAAAATTATTGTCTGCATAAAAGTGACTGAAGTGTTTTGAAAATTGAATATAGCTCAGTGTTCATGCTAATTGTTATAGAATACTCTATGTTATATCTAGTTGTTATAGAATGGTCTATATTTTAAGCTGCTATTAAACATCAGTCAAAAATAATCTACCTTTAACAGAATTTTCAAAACATGCAATAATATTGAAGAAAATGTTATGGTGTAGATAATAGAGAACTACTGTGTAGAGGGTTTTAGTAACTGTATTTGAAAGGAATATAACGTAGTATGGGTAGAAATAAAGGCTATTTTGCACACACACAAAAACCCAACTAAAACAAAGCAAAGAAACAAACAAGAAAGCCAAATCAAGATAAAAACCAAAACACCAAACCACTCATTGCTTTTTTCCAAAAATAATGAGAATCCTGAGTGAAAAGCCTTATGGAGACCCTTACAGGTAAGAGGCCTCAAATATACCTGAAGTCAATCCACAGACAGTTTTTTAAACCCAACAAGTTTGATCTATACCAAGGTCATTGCTAAAGAAGAATGAAGAATGAAAAGCAGGTCAACTGTGCAGTAACAAGCAATGAGTTTCCTAAGTCAGAGCTCAATGGAAAGAGACTTAGGGGAATGAAACAAAACAGTTGAGGGAGCATGGAGTAGGAGCAGAAAATTGTAGAGAGGTAAATAAGGGTGAGAAATGAACAATTAAGACATCAAAATAAACCTTTTATACTAGTTTTTAGGATCTAAGAATTTAGGGCGTATGAGGAAAGGGGGTTGTGATCACATTTATTGTAAAGCTATGGAGTAATATTGTATTTCAATTGATGAAACTAAATATTATTACTGCATAACATTAAATGTTTGTATATAAGTAAGATATGAATAGATTATTTTAGACATTGGCAGAGGTTTTGGAAAAACGTCTTTGAATCCCATTGTTCTAAGTATCTTTAAAAATTCTCTTTTTTCTCCCAAATGGTTTTATCTCCATAAATTTTCTCTCAAATTCATTTTTTAACTCCTGAAGCAGATGGCTTCAGGATTTCCTTTTTTTAATGTATTATGGTAAAAATACAATATAAGAAAATGTTTTTCCTGGTTTTTAAATTTATCTGTAACTCCTATTCTTTGGTTTATTGTTTTTCTTGGGTTTTTTGTTTGGTTTGGTTTTTTTGTTTGCGTTTGGTTTTGTTTTTTGGGTTTTTTTTAAATTGAGGGATGGAGGGGGGAATGACAATTGATTTGTGCATGTTTTTATTTTTTTAAATATACTCATATTTTCTTCTCTTTTTTTCACAGTCTTGATCTCATTTTCAGGAAAAAATGTTTTGAGAACAATGGGCTTATAGAGAATACTTGCAGAATTGATAAAATATAAGCATCTCCTTTTATTCCCCAGAATGGAGGGAAGAGGGAATCTAATTTCAGGGGATTTGGTTTTTTGTTTGTGTTTTTGTTTTGTTTATTTAAATGTGTTTGTCAGTTTGTTGTATAGTAATTTTTAAATAGTTGTATGCATCATTTCTAAACCCAGGCCTTCACCCCTCCTCAGTATTTCTAGTTGATCATTAGCATGTACTGTCATTAAAAAGCCATTAATTTTGACATATACTAATGTCAATACACAAATTAATCTGATGAAATAACATGTAGTCTGTTCCAGACCTCTGTGATATATTTAGCCTGTGCCAAAGGGAATGACAAAATGGACCTGCCAACAATTTTTAGTTCTGGAAGCTATATGACATACTGACGTAGAAGAAAAGAAATTTTATATAGCATATACCTATTAACATTCTGTTTTATTGCTCTTTCTTTGATCTAATTTCTTACACATGTAGACATAGACTCTAATCTCAGAATGGTAATACATATATTTTATCTCTGACATTGTAGAGATAAGATGTCAGATTTTTTTTGAGAAATGCACTAAAACACAGTTCATGTTAGAGTTTAAACAGTAAAAAAGCAGTCAGGATTTTGGCAGTATGTTTCTTTAGTGTAGTCCTTTATTTACTACATGTTTCCATTTGTTTTGCTCGATAGTTGGGAACCTTTTATTTCCTTCTCACATCATGGCAGTGGCAGATCAAATTCATTACATAATTGTTAAATACACTCTTGAAATATATTGTGAATTCTTAGACATGAAGAAAACTTGTTTTCAAGGTAGGATACTTCAACTAATGCAATCTGTCTTCCTAGACCGGGTGCTGTGTAGTAGTGCAGATACTCAACATTCTGTGACTATCTCTCAGTGTGAAGCATATGAAATAGCAATGAAAAATGCAATTAAAATCTGAAAATACATTCTGGAAATGGTGAACAGGACTTGCCTTTCTAAAAGTGTCTAAGCTCTTGATATATCTGAGTTTTTTAGGCTCCTTTTGGCATTGAAAATCAAGCGCTTGAAGATAGACTTTGATTGTGGTATTTGGGTTAGCAATATATTTTTTCCTTCTCCTTTTCTTATTATTGTGTAAATTGTTTATGCTGAAGAGAGGAAGTAACACGGCTCTGAATGTCTGCAAACTTTGGATTTTTAAAGATAGGGTTGGACTGTAGGGTTAGGATCCTTTTCAGTCTGCGTATGGTATTTATCAGACCAGTTAAGTGTACCCTCTTGAACATTTGTCAAAAAGTGTACATGATGCAGTGGAAGATATTGCCAACCTAAATTATGACTTATCTGCTTCTTTGTATCATGGCATCAACCATCAGTACTTATCTGAGAGAAAAACTTCAAAGTTCCAGGCAAGCTCCGTTAAGGAAAACTAAGTAAAATTGAATTGCTGAAAGAATAAACTCTGGTCCTTTTAGGTCTCCATTTCTGTGTGAATATTATAACTCTTGGACCTCTATTATAAGAATATGAAATTGAAAATAAGTTTGAAATTTGAAATAATTTTCATATTTGACCAGATTGCCATTACAGAGTTGATATTCACTCATGAAGGGAGTGGGGAGGAAAACCCAAAACAAAGCATTAGACCTCATCCCTTGTCACATTTATTCAATTTCATTTAAAAAAAAAAAAAAACTTTGTTAGGATACTAAAATTCAGATATTGAAAATTGTATTACATATATTTGCTGAAATACTGACTAAAAATTGATGGCAGAATTCTCAGTGCCCTCACCTGACCCAAGATTTCCCTGGCTGCAGGAACTAGGAGCCTCTCCATTGTATGCACTTTGTGTTAGTTCTGTATATTACAGGTTTGAGTCTGAGCCCTTGACAATATGTTTTGTTCTCTTACTATTTTTATAGGGTAAAAAATTGAGACAAACACTTTAGCTCTTAAACTTAAGTAAAATGCATCTGAAGGACCTGTAAGGTTTATTGGGCACTGAAAGGGGTTGCCCAAGGAGGTTACAGAGTCCTGGTCCTTGAAGGCAGTCAAAGTCCAAGTGGACAGTGTCCTGAGCAAGCTGCTCTAGCTGCTCTAACTGCTCTAACCAGATGGCTGTAAGAGTCAAATACCAGAAGTGCAGCCCAACTGTGATGACAATGTTTCTATTGCTGTCTTAATTAACTGAAGAAATATATGCATAACTACTAGTGCTAATTGAAAAGATATTCTGTAATCCAAGATAGGCTTCTCAGTTTCTGTGGGTTTTAGACCTCATTTTCAGGTGTGTATGAGATAAGTTGATATGTTTGCATAACAGGCAGATCAAATGTTATACATTGTCTTTGAAGGCTTGGTGCCCTTTCCTGTGTTTGACTAATTCTTGCTCTTATTTGACAGCTGTATGATGTCTGACTGTGGCATAATCTTAATGAATTTTTATCACCCCAGTGTATGTCCACATCTGACAGACTTGCATAAATGGATATCTTCATTTTGCAGTGTATACAATGGTACAATATTCACAACTGTACTTGTGCTCTCTGATGTTTCATTTTAGTTTTCTTTTAATAGAACATAATCAAGCAGATTGCTCTCAGCCTGTTGTCAGCCTAATAGTCAGGGCCTTTCTTTTATCTTCCATTCTGTATCTAAACAAGGAAACTGCTCACTCTTCTGTGAGTGGTGAGGAATAAAAGGATATAAAAGGATACAAAATGAAAATGTTGATGTGAATAATCTACTGCATGTTTCATTGCACTACAGAACACCTTATGTAGGTATTTTGGAACTATCTTACTGTCTGCATAATAAGGAATTGTGCTATTCTTATACATAATTAAAGAATTAAATTACACAATTCCATTATTCTACCACTTCTTGCACAAAAATACACCCCGCACAGGTAGGTTATGTTAGTTATTTAGATTAGGAACAGGTACTTGTTTTCTTGCAATTCAATAAAACTTTGTTAGTGTTTATTGGCGATCAGCACAGTAATTTTATCATAATCCTGCAACAGTCAAAGCAAAACACTTGTACAGTTTTTAAACCAAGTGTATATATGTTTTGCTGATTAATGTAATAATCAGCAGGTAGCTGTTCTGTGTCCAGTCAGCATCCCCAAGGCTGTAGACTGAGAATGACCTCATGACAAAGGCAATTTTAATGCTGTGTTTTTAAAGGCATGAGTTGTGATGCTAAACCACTTTAACTCCCTTCTCCTATTGGTCTCTTAACTTGCATTATTACAAAAGTCAGTGATACTGAAGTGTTGATTCACCAATACATATCTTTCACTGTCCTTCAGAGATCAGCGGTTTAGTCATACCACAGGAAATTTTTATGTGAGAATACATTATCATCCCTCAAAGTGATGCAGTAGGTTTTCTCACAAGTTTCTTGTGAAACTATCTCCTTTACAAGATTTCTCCCATTTGCCAGCTGGTACCTTCTCAATGACTTTTGCCATGCTGAGCTATGTGCAAGGAGGTTAGGTAGGTCTCTTGATCACTGTGGCTTTAACACTCCTCAAAAAAGTGAAGGTTGGTATTTTTAATCCTTTTGGACAGTAGAGAAGGAACTTAAAGCTATCATTTAGCAGATAAGTGTTCTATTGAGCAGGCTATTAGATAAAAGAGGAGTTATTTTCAAACAACTGTGTGGCATTTCTTACACTTTCATTTCCTTTGCCTTGATAGCAAAAGATCAATCTTCAGCAAACTACTTCCCTCTTTGCCCCATTTATTTTATTGAGTATATCAATGGAGCAAGATGTTCCTTATTGAAAGATGTATGGAAGCTGTTTTGAAAGGCATGCAGTGTTTGTACAGGAATACTAAGTAACAGTCTAAAAGTAGATACTATAAAGGCCACAATATTGCGTAGCCACACTTGAGTAGTAAAAGTCCTCCACTATCCAGTTTGATACAACACTTTTTCCTCACATGAAAATAATCACTTTGGGTTTTGGCAGTAATAGGTTCCTTAGACTGGACTGCCTTGAAAATTGATTTCTTTAATGCTTTTTGCTGCAGTCTGATCAAGGAAGCAATGTAATAGCTCCTATTTAATGATATTTGATTTTTTTTTTTTTTAAATAAGAAACGCACACTTTGCTGAATATACGTGCCAGTCCAGGGAGTTACTAAAGGATGTGCTTGACTTTAGGTACCTCCATGGCATGGCTTAGAAGGTTATTTTAAGTTAAGTCTTTGTAATGAAAACAGAGTTACAATATAGGAAAATACGTATGAAGCACAGGTGCCTTCATACCTGGGTGTAAAATATTAAGAATCCAATTTCTTTGGATGCTGAAATCTAAATCAGAAAATATTTTGAATCTAGGACTCAGATCTGCAAATTAGAGTCCTAGTTTGTGAGGGTTGACTTTAAATGGTCCTCAGTCTTTTCTGATGAAACAGCACGGATTTTTTTGTAATATTAAAAAACCCTTTTGAAATGAAGAATATTGGTATTAAGGATTTTGAGGGGAAATTGCTTTTTTTTCCCCCAATTCCAGTTAGCAGTCTGACTTTTCTTTCTTTTTAACATTTTTTCATGTTCTTTTATTTTTTTTAGTCTTTATTCCTTTAAACATTGTTGCACTGTACCACAGTAATTTCTTCCCCAAATTTTCCCTCATATCTACAAAGTGTCATGTATTTTCAGTAGAAGGAATGAAGGCAGATGTTTTCATTAATCCCTAATCTGCCATTCTAATGGGTTTTCCTGGCTAGCTTTTTACCTTTATTTTTGGATATTAAAAGTCCGTTATCTTTACTGGTAATCCAGAAAAATGCACTCTGGTTTTGTTGCTTATACCACTACCCACTGTTTATGCAGGACTGCTGCTGCCTTCCTATTCTTTCATTTGTGCGTGCATAATGATATCAAAGAACCATTTTTCTCCAGCTGGAATTATGCTTCAACTCTGTTTATTAAATCCAGCTTTTTGCATGTGTGAATACAATACAAATCATTTCTTTTGTCATCTTCCTCCCAACCTTTTGTGTGCATCTTCCACTTTATCAACAACATAGCTGCTAGCATCTTTCATCTTTCTAATCATTCCCATCACTGTCCTCTATATTACCTGCTTTTTGTGCCATCATATAAAATTTAGTATTCTATTTCCATCTCCTTCTGATATCTTATCCTCTTCCCCTCTTTGGTATAGTATGTTTGTACATCTACATGTTTCATCTGTGCTTTTTCATACCAATGCAGCCACACCATTCACAGGCCATTTCATGTTTAGCTTCTGCTGTGATGCCTATAAGGAAACAGACAGTGAATTCTTATTAATTTACAGGACAATGTAAATTACAATGTAAAGACTCTTCGATTAAATTACAGTTTTATTATTATTATTTTTCCCCTCCATGTTTTTTGCAGTGCTTCCTTCTTCAGATTGTGGGCTTTTGGAGAGAAAAATTTGGCTTAAATATATACTCAGAAAACATGCAGAATATCACATCTAACAACATAACTTTTTAAAAACTTGAATATTATTGATAAAAATTGATTTCCTGGCCCACCAACCACCTTGTTGTTCCTGCTGGAAAGTCCTGAAACAGATATTTGGTGTATTTTATTACTAAGGAAAACAGGAAAAACACCATGCAAACCTGAACTATAATATGGTATTTATTAATGTTTTAGTCAATTCAGAATAACCGATGCTTCAGTTTACTTTTCTCTGTGCTTGGGGATGTAAGTTCAAGTACATGATCCCAATGAAAAAGCTTGCATTTTACTTAGCAAGGTCCTTTGCTGCCTTCTAACTGATCAGTTTGTGAGATGCATGACAAATTATTGGAGGACTTAGCAGAACTCTTCTCAACTCACTGAATGAGACTTTTCCTTCCTGAACTGTAACATCATGCCTTCCAACTTCTCCAGACCAAGGCATTTTGAATTCTATGGTTTAAAGTAAGAATTACAAGTGTTTTCTCCACTTTCATATCTTTCACAGGACAGTGCTACCCATAGATTTGCAGAATTTTGTAACACTGAAGGTATGGATTTAATACCATGCAAGGAGGTGTTATTTCATCTAGGCTGACTGAGTTGTAACATTTAGTTGCTATCCTCCAAAGTATTATTTCTGATTGAAATAATCCACAGCTTTGCTTCAAACCTGCCTTTTGTGTACTTAAAGATATTCCATATGAGTATGGTGAATCCAGTTCTAGGTTCCCAGTTCTTGTCATGTATGGCACAGAGAACTGGTTCTATCATGCAGTTTGCTAAGCTTGTTGTGCACTTTTGGCTTATTAACAATATGTATAGAATTCCTTATCCTCCTTTCTGAGAATACCCTCATGGTTTAATTAAATATATATATATATATATATATAGAGAGAGAGAGAGAGAGAGAGAGAGAGAAAGAGAGAGCACAATAATAGAAACCATACCACCACTTATTTTGTTAGTTTAAATTATGTGTGGCCCGGGATTAGTAGTAGTAGCATTGTAGACAGACTGCAATAGATTGTAGATTTAGCCAACTTCCTGACTTGTTGAGAAGTATTCGTGGTTCTATCATCTACTTTCTATTTTTAGTTATCATAAAACATACTACTGTAATAGTTTATTACTAAGCGTACTGTAAACATTAGTAAGGTACTATTAAAGCATACTTTATAAGTAATACGCTCTTGTAGAATTCTCAGCACATTGTGAAGAAATACTTATCTTTTAAAATATTATCCTGTCTCTTTAAAGATAGTGTGAATTAACTTCAGATTTTCTTATAAATAATTTGCAGGACCACCTGAGAACATTCATCTCTGCCCATTTATATGCAGGTCAAAAACTGAAAAAGCTCTGAATTGTCAGTATTTGTTGTTCGACTCACAGAATTATTTTTTTGGGATTGGAAGGGGTTATTTATTTGCTCTAATTCAAAGTTATACTCTCCTCATCAAAGATTTATAGTAAGTATTAACTTTAATGTAGTGTTCAAAGTCAGCAAAACCATTCCTAAGTTGTTGCAGTTGTAAGACAAACAGCAGCATAAAATAAATGTTTAGTTTTCCTATTTTAATAGCTGCTTGTTTGAATTTCTGCTGTTAATAGCTCAAATATGATGTACTCCAAGAATAACATTAAATATTGATAGTGATGAATTTAATTTTTTGTAATATCTGTAAGACATATTTATGGATGTAAAGTTCAGAGGTTGTTTTTCTTTGTGTCATCATTAGGGAAAACAACAAGGTAAGTGAAGCAGGATCACAGTTTGTTTTATGTTCTTATATGAGAAAAAGGGAAAGTTGTACATGATATAACAAACTAAGATCATGAGAATGATCATAAAATTTGAATAATCATATAAAGGAAATAGTGATGCAAAGGCAACTGTTCACAACGTACCACAAACAGACTGATGCCCTGTCACTCTCCAAGCAGTGGCCACCTTGAAAGACAGTCCTCATTTTCTCTGCTCCATCCTCTTCCACTCTGCTGTCCCCTTCTTCCTTAACACCACTGTTTGTTGCTGAGCATAATGTGACAGGTATGGAACATCCTTTTGGCCAATTTGGGTCATTTGGCTTAGTTGTGTTCACTCCCAACTCCTTGCTCACCCACACTCTCCTTACTGGGAGGCAGAGAAGTGGAAAATAAAAAGAAAGGTTTGACACTGTGGAAGTGCAGTTCAGCAATAGCCAAAGCATTGTTGTGTTATGTGCACTGTTTTAGCCCAAAATCCAAAGCACAGCACCATACGGGCTGCTATAAGGAAAGCAAACTCCAGCCCAGTCAGTCCCAATACCTTAACTTAGCATTTACTTATTTAAAATTAGTATTGAAATAGTTCATTCAAGTCTATTTTTGCATTTGAATAAAATCAAATTATACAAAAATGATAATCTGAGTATTAGTTGCCTGAAAAGCCTAAACTTTATGGAGTTTATTCTGAAGATTAGCAGAAGGACTTTCCTCTGATTAACCTTTTTAATACTAAAAACCTTTTAACCAAATTATGTTACCTCTGAAAACCCTTTAATTTTTCTCTGTAACAGCATAGTTCTAACTCAATGGAACAAGTAACTTTGTATTCCAACCTCTGTTTAAACTTGATGGGAAGTTATTGATGAAAAAAATACAGTAGGCAGTGATTTTTTTTTTTCTTTTTAAATAGGATGAGTCTCTTTAAGCCTGTAGTAGTATGTCTGACTGCTTTCTTTATTTAGTATTCAGCCTTATTTCATATTAATCATAACACACTTCAGGAAGTTATTATCTGGAAGATTATTGCATTTATCCAGCAATTGAAGTTACAGTCACCGCACTGCAATTTTATAATACCCTTTGTGACTTATGCCCTAGAATGTAGTGTCTGACTTCTTGTATCAAATAGTGTAATTCTACTGAAATTAGAGTGCTTCAGTCTGTGCAGAATACCAAAACACAGTGAATTAATTTTACCACTTTAGGACCCTATCAGTAACATAAGAACAATCACATTCTATAAATCTACTGAAAGTATTTTGAAAATTATTTAATAGTTGTGAATAACTGAGTAACTTCAGTAACACTTATGAGAACAGAAACTGAGAAGAAAACTGAAAGTGCTGTCTTCACAGCAGAGTTTTAACAGACTATAATGAATGTGGAGCAAAGAAAATAGCAAGGTGAAAGCAAAAGGGTGAGTAGCTGCTTATTGAGAGTGGTGCCAACCTTGTGTGGAATTAGCTGAAATTCAGGAGGGTAAATATTGCATAAAGTTATAAACTTTTGTCACATGCTTGCAAGATGGAACAGATGTAAATTTCCTAGGCAACTTTAGTTTAGACATTTCTCGTTTTCTGGAACCATGACTTTATATTTTTGTATATTTTAGAGTTTGGTTTTTTTCACTTCCTCCTCTCTTCCCTAGCTTTTTATTGTGAATATTATTTTCTGCCTGTCATTTACAAACATTCCTTAGAAGCAGATAAAACAACATATTGAATTTTCATTTTCAGTTAGAAAATTTGTTTATATCCAAATCAACAAATCAGTACCTAATTCTGGTTGAGTATTCATTGACAAAAGGGTGTTGCATGGTTTTTGTGTTTTCTCTTTCCTATTACAATTTTATAGTCTTTTACTATAGGGTAGTCAAATTAAGAATTAATTGTTTTTAATGCAGACTGCATATTCAAAAACAAATTCAAATTTATCTTACTTCCTTTTCAAAACCAGGAATCTCAGTGTCATATTGCACTCTTTGTTAGACAGCCTACAAATGTCTGTGTGTTTTTATGTGAAATTATTTGTGTATGGTTTTTTATGTGAAACTATTTTTATAAACATCTTATAACAAGGAAAATACAGTGACATATAACATCCCTTTTTTAAGAAACATTATTTGACAATTCAGCTATAGCAGTGGGGGGACACTTTTACTCAGCTGTTGATGGCTGCCCAGCAAGTGAAGGCTACTTGTTTCACAGATCATCCAACAGAGCAGAAGTGCAAGTTCTCACTGTTCCACTACACTAGAGTCAACTATGGCTTCAAAATATGTAATAAACAATTAGGTTAATTTTGCAAATTTTGCACTTAAGTGGATCAAGTAGAATTCCTCTGGCTGTACAGTGAAGAATTACGTTTCTAGTAGGAATATAGTAACAAGATTCTAGGGATAAGAAGTCTTGAATTTCTATCAGTATGCAAAATTATTCTGTCTCTTGAGTATTGAGCAGGTTTCATTGTTTTTTTTCCTCTAAGAATGCAGCAGAAGCCTTATGCCACTTTTCTATGCTTATATTTTATTGAACACTGAATCATGTGGTTTGCTTGTTTCATCCAGACTTCTACAATGGTACCTTTCTTATTCAGATAAAAATAAACAATAAAAAATATCCTCCAGCATTTTTTAAGTTCTTTTCACCAGAAACATGCACTTAGTAGTAAAGAGCAATTGCTAAAACTCATTTTCTTTCTTTCTACATGATATTTGCTTATGTATTTTAATTTCTGGGTGAAGCAAAAATGGCGGACTGAAGATATAACAACGAATAGATTGCTTTACCCAATGTTATGTTAAAGTTAACTACTTTTTTGCTCAGCAATTGTAAAATGCAGGATGTAGTTTCATCTCTACAGTCAAGGGAATACCAATGACCTACAGCTGTACCCTTGTTATAGGTGCAGCGAAGGAATGACGTACATTGGTCACCATCAGGTTGCATAGTTAAATACATCCATCCAGGATGAAGCTTTGGCTTCACACACCCATCTACCTCTTGTCCAAGATCATGAGGAAAGATGGGGACTGTGCGACAGCATTCATTGTTTTCAGGTGTTAGGTCAACTACTGTTTTCTTTTTAGCGTGTTATGGATAAGGTTATTTCCTAAAGTGAATATATATATATATTATTGATTGTAGGATGGAATGGGAAATTTGAGAGTCACTAAAAAAGGAATACGACTTGAAGGAATATCTGAATTTCTACTCCCACTATATGTGAAAGAAATCCATTCCCGAAAGGTAGGTGTTTTTCATCTTTATTTCTTAATTTACAGCTAATATAAATTAATCTCTTCAGTCTCAAACTACAAAGTTTAATTCTTACACCTCTTAGATTAGCAATCAGTAGAGGTTTACTTTGAGAGCACTTTAACAGTGAAAGCTTCCTTCATGTCGAAAATGATTTTTTTTTTTTAAATCTTGCTTGTTTCTTAAAAGAAATGTCTTATTCTAAGGAAAGGAGATTCAAAGCATGTATATTTTATACTTCAAATTACTTCAGCACTGGGAATGGAACAGTTGACTCTTCATTTGATGTGAACTCCAGAAAAAGAAGATTGAGGATAAGTGCAAAATAAGGAATGATTTTGTTCTTTTGGGTATTAGCTATCATGATTTCTTTTTCATTCCTTTTTTATTTTAATCTTGTTTTGTTTTGCTCATTAGGTAGGGGCCATCTTTCTATACTGAATAATGTCTCTAGAATTTAATTTTTCAAAGAAAGCCCTTTTTAATGTTCTTTAAATGTAATTTTTTTATCATATAGCAGCAGGTTATTACAGAGGAAAAAAGAAAACAAAGATATTATGTATTAAGAAAATCAATGTAGCTCATTTTAATTCCTGCTTTGATTCAGTTATGCTGTTTGCATAAACAATGTCAATGAATTAAAAAAAATAATTTTTAAATATTGGAAATCTCCAAAGTTCTTTTTACCATGCAAGTGACGACCTATGGTCAGAGAGGAATGCTACAATGGTATTCAGTAAATCCTCTGCAAAGAATTTTAATATGCATATTGCAAAAGTTGGCAGGAATCAAAAGTAAGTTGACCCTAAGTGCCTTCATTGAAAATTTTGTCAGTTGAAATCTGTCATCTGTGTATATAAGAAAAGTTTAAAGTACATTCATAAACGAGATCATAACAGTTTCCCACTTCTCTTAATTAGTTCACTCTTATGTTAATAAGTCTGTGAGGTGGTCTTTGTCCTCTTTTTCTGTAAAACTAAGATCTTTCAACATTTAACAGGGTAGCAGTATTTTTCTACATAATTAAAACTTTAATAGTATTTAAGTAACCTTTCAGGGAGCATACTTTCCCTTCAAGGTTTCAGGTCATTTATCATAATGTATGTATTTTTCTCATTTCTTTTCTGTGAGTGGACAGTGTGTATTATTGTTCTGTGTCCTGTTGCTGTACATGAACTATGATCTGGAATATTTTCTTGCACAGTGCTTCATATTGCAGAACATGGTTCTGTTACAATGAAGATATCCTAAATTCATTTAGGGGCTAGCAAATCTCAGAAAAAAAAATGCACACAAAAGTAACTATTGCAAAGGAACAGGATGCAGTCTACCTGAAGCCTATTATAAGGTCCCTATAGGTCTGTGAGGTTCATGAAATACATGGAAACTTATCACTAAATGTTCTCAAGCCGACACAAGATAGCACTGATCATCAACTGTACCAAGTAGTTCAAGTAACATATTTTTAGTGTTCCAGGTCATGTATGTATGTAATGTATTAACATTAAAGCACTTGTTACCTAGATGAAAAAGTGGTATTTATGTAGAATTAATTCTCATCTTGCAGCATTTGTGAACTAGGTTCATTTTCCAGCTTTTTGCGAACATGTTCAGTGGTTGTGCTAAAATTTCAGTAACTTGTGGTGTATGCAAATATGAAAGTTAGAAGGGAATGAAAATAGAAAGCTCTGGATCTGTATTCAGCTTAGTGGTAGGAATTTGTAATGTATCTACAGGGTGTTTCCATAGATGCGTGTGGCATTTGCATGTAACATTAGCTGTTTTGTCACTTACAGACCTTGGTACTGTAGAAATCTAAATGTAATCTAGGTTTTCTGAACTCCCATTAGTCACCTTTATCTTAGGTAATAAAATAAGAATGCTTTTGACTGCCTTATCAGTTGAAGCAATGATTTAAATTTGATGTACACTGGAGTTAAAATATACTGTGATAAGAACAATTTTCATTTATTTTCTAGAAGAAGAGTTCACTCTCTAAGAATTTACTCATTCCCCTATAAAAGAACACATCCGTTAAAGTGGCATTGTTTGGTTAACACTTGAGATGACTTGTAATATATTCAGAAGTAATGTTGCAGAACAGCACTCTGCACTGGTGACATGGTTTGTAGAATGGCCCCTGAGGGACCTCCATGTAGGGAGCCCAGGAGGTCAGAGCTTCACTGTCCTTCCGCACAAAGCAGAGGGAAGTGGGAAGACCAACAATATTAACAGCATGTTAATTAACAGCAGCAGGTGTGATGCATTAGTGGAGTTCTTGCACATTTCTGGGTGCTATCTTTTAGTAAGCTAGATCTGCAGCTGATAAATTGTGTTTTTGATAGAGCAGGGTTCACCTCTGATTCTGATAGTGAACTACTGCTGGTAAGAGTCCCAGGCAGTCTGTTATTAGCCAGGCTGAACTGAGCTCTCTGCTAGGGCAATTGGAGTGTGAGAGTGGCTAGATTTGCTAGTTTAAAGTTCACATATGGTTACAGATGCTGGAAACACTATTTTTGCCTGCTGCAAAATGATGCCCAAAAAAGATCATTTAGGCAGGGTTAAATGCAGGCCTTTATCAGGTGAACAGTATTGAACTTTGTATATAGGTTGAAAAATTGCCCTCTGTCTTGTGATTGCTTCGTTAGAGCCCTGAATACTAAAAGTAAATGCTAAATGAGTTGTCAGTTGGAAAATAGATATGTGTGATTTCTTAAAAACAAAAGAAAACTTCTAGTGATATTTTCTAACAAAAAGTAATAGTGAAAAATCTAGGTCATGGATAAAATGAATGCTTCCTGTTTTGTCCATAGAAGTCCATAGGAGAGGCTACTCAGAGTGTGCTGTTTCCCTAACCCTGCTCCTTTTGCTTTGGCCTTTCTACCCTGTTTAGTTAGTGGTGTCTACAGAACCATGGGTTCCTATCCCCAACTCCCTGTTTACACGGAAAAGAAACTTGTGTATTTTCATCAAATGACTTCACTGCATGTCAGAATTTGAACTGATGCATCAGAACCTGAGCAGATATGGAGTCATTTGATCCTGAATTGGCATCATTATATGCCTGAAACAAGGATACATGTACTCTATGAATTGAATTTTACTGAGAATTATGTTTTTCCTATGAATGGTCCAGCTGTATATTTTTGATCAAATTACTAGTCTGAAACCAGTACATTTCATCTGAACTATGCTATATTTCCCATGTTTATATCATTTGCATTGATATGACACAAATAAAAATGCAAACTACATTCATAATAATCATTAATATGTATTAAATAAAATAGCACATATTGCAAAATCCTGAATTATTTCAATATTTCAGTTCTCCTGAATTAATTTTTTTATCATTATACTACTGCATCTGCAGTACTGCACTTTTGAATGGAAACAAGTTAGAGTTTTATTAGTTTTTTATATAACAGTAAAAGCAATTAGTTAATGGTGGTTTTTTTGAGAATGTATTCCTGGATTTATTAATCTTTTTCATTCGCACATGCTGTACTTAAGAGACAAAGCAAATCAAGTTTTCTCTTTGTTAAATTGTTTCCATTACATAAAAAGAAGTAACTCATTGTCCCTTAAACTAGAGGGGATTGCTTTGGGGGTTTTTTTTGCACAATTAATAATGGTAAAAAGATATTCTCTGAAATGAGCATGTGTTTTCCAGAGATATCCTTAGAGAATACTGATTTTAATAATTCAGTTAAAATTCATTTGAAAAATATCTAGACAACAAGAAACATATAAACTAGCTGAACGCAGGAAACTCTGAAAACTCTCTGTATATCTTGTATTTTAAAATATGCCATTGTATGTGAACTAAGAAATTGTAGGTGGGTTTCAAAGCAGGACTTATTTCAGGTATTTGTTCTCTCCAGATTTTCTCTGTGGAAATTGAATATCCTTGTAAATATTTAGAGAGCTTTATTTTACTTTGTTTTATTTCCAAACCTGGATCCATCTTGACAAAAGCAAATCTGCAACATATTCTTTCTTCAGTATCTAAGTGTCTATAATTATCAATATAGAATTAACCTTTGCTGTTTCAGCCAGCAAATTGCTCATATTTAGGCTTGTGTTTGTGCCTTAGGTGCCTTTGTGAGAACCTAAAATTCTTTTTTCTGAGACAACATCTTTGTTGAACTTCTCTCTCTGGTAGAATTAAAAAGATGCAGCATAGATCCCATCAAAAAAAACATTATGATGCTGGGAAAGAACATACATTCATCTTGTTCATTGTCTTCCCTTTCTGCAAGAGCACCTGAGTAGGTGCTCCTCACCATTACTAAATCTGTACTCGTTCTGTCCTAATGGCCTTCTTTCCCTGCCTACTTTGTAAGTGGGTTCCCCTTCATAATCTTGCTGGGCAATGATGTGAGACTGACTGGACTGTAGTTTCCTAAGTCTGGCCTCTTTGCAAGATGTTCCTACACTCTTTTAGGGCCTAAAAGGGTGCCGTATTTGTTTACTGAACTTATTTCCCCACACTTGACTCAAACATGTTCTAAAGTTTCAAGGCCAGGCTTGCTATATCCTCTCTTTTCTGCTCTGTAAGATACACTACTCTAATCCAGTCAAACTTGTTTGAGAATCATGCAGTCCTAGTATAGGCAAAGGAACTCTGACACCTACACTGCTCATCCTTTTTGTAACATCAAAAAAAATCACAATGGTAGCTAAGAATCTGCCATCCTTTTTGCTCACTGTGAAGTGCAATAATTGTTACTGTAGCTATATGTTGCAATCTGCTCAGATAAAACTTGAAATGCTCCCCCATTCATTTTTAAGACACCTGCTCTTCAAACCTTGTGCTTAGAATCACTCACCTGTCACTAAAGATAAAGCCATTATTGTCCTGGTTTTGAAAATCTGAACAGGCATTAGAGGACTCCTTAAGTCATTTTGACTCTCAACATGATGTAGTTGCAATAGTGTCACTTTTATTGACTATGAACAAATATAAGATTTTCTTCATCACAAGCTTTGCCAAGGAACAAGTCACTCCTAAATTTGTTGGTGATCTCTGGAGGGACTAGCACTGAAATTGAGTTGCCTTTGCTTGCTCTTCACTGACAGCTGATAAGAACTTCCATGATTCATGATTTTGTCCTTGATTTGCTATACTTCAGCGAAATCTGTCTGGGGGTCACCAAATTGAAAAACTCGATCTTTTGAACATGTCTTTTCATGTCAGCCAAAAATCTTGTTATTGCTGTGACTTGCTGCTTAGTCAAGGAGGATCTCTGCTTTTTACACTAAAAAATCCAAGTTAATATTACCCAAGCCATTTCCTTTAGTTGATTATAGCTCATGAATGAAGTCATGAGCAGCCTATATCCACCCTATTTTATACCAGCGTGAGGAACAGAATTTGATTTCAGGAACACTTCTTCAGAAGGATGCGGGAAAGTTAATGAAGTAGCAACTGTTTTTCTGGGAGTTGGATGTTGCTGTTTTTGATATCAATTGCCTTTTCAATTTTCCAAGTACTTCCTTCATGTAATACATCAGTGTTCCACTGGGGAAAACTTCAATGAAACCATATGACATTTTCAGTTTGATGTTCATTGTGTTTCATATCATAAAAGTCATTAGTATTTCCAAAGAAAATCTGATCCAATGCAATAATGTAAAAGCAGATGACTTACAAATGACTTGTAAAGGAGAAAAATCTGTCTGTCCTTATCTGTTTGTGCAGAAATTTGCTCATGTTTCTTCATGGTAAACATTCATCCTTTTCACTCTGTTTTATAAATTTAAGATGCACCATAGTTTTTGCTCCTCTGTATAAACCTTAGGGATGTGGATGCACAGGTAAAACTGAGGGGGAAAAATTGGAGTCATTGCCAGGGAAAAGTATCCAGGTAAGCCATTAAGCACATATGTGCTTAATGTATGCTAATGTAATTCTCTCTCCCCTAAATACTGATAGTTTGTTATCCCTGGTTTGAGGGCTGCTGAGATAATTTGAAATGTATTTCATACCAATTGGGCTGTGCAATGCCCTGGCTTGGAGGCCTTTGATAGGTAAAGATATATTTTCACAAAAACCACTGTAAACAGTGTGTGTGTTAAGTTAGGAGATCTACTTCAAATCCAAAGACTCAGTGTATCAAAAGCAAAGAATATTCACGTAATAAAATTATACATCTAATGCTGTTGGGAGTTGTCAGCATGGATTTCTGAAGGAAAGATTATGCTTACCCAAGCTGACAGCTTTCTACAACCAAATGTCTAGCCTGGTGGATGAGGATTGCTAATTTTGTTAATCATGCCGTTAGTGATGATTTTTACCCTGTCTCCCATTACGTGTTCTTAGAAAAGCTGATGATGTACACCTAAAAAGGACAATGAGGTCTCCTGAAAACTGGTTACACTGCTGGGCTCAAATGGTTGGCGTGTGGCCAGCGGAGGCCAGTTGCTAGTGGTGTACTCATGAGGGCAGTACTGAGGACAGTGTTGGTTAACTTCTTCATTAATGACCTGAACATTGACAATACACTCTCAGCAAATTTGCAGAAAATTGTATATAGAAACAGGGTACAAACAAGTAATTTCTAGAAACAAAAGAGGACAAAAAAAAAATGAAAGCATTGCAGTTTTAACTATTCAGAATTTTAATTATTTCCAATGCATTAGTAATAACATTCTTTTTTCTTTCCCTGTTTCATATCAGATGAATCCCAAAGGTATTGAGGGTAATAATCAAATCACAGCTTCAAAGATAACACTCGGAAAATGATTGAGGAGGATTCTCGAGGTGTTCATTCTGAAACAGAAATTGGTGTCCTAAAGTTTGAATGTGTAATTTCCAGAAATGCAAGTTGTTACAAAATTAATTTTATCCATTAGCTATAGAAAAATTAATTTCTTATCTTGAAATAAAACAGAATTATTACAATCCTGTTTTGCTTAGTCAGTTTTGCTTTCAGTATACCTTGGTTCTTGTGTGATGTTTCCCATTTTAAAAAACATTTATAATGAGATAATATAAATTAGGCAAGCCATTCATAATCTACAAAAGAATTATCAATAAAATGTTCAAAGTTTCCCTAACCTAAAACCTGTTTGTTACAGATCAGAGGTGTGAAGTTGTGAAGCAACTTTCATTTTAGTAATATCTGTGGGAGTTATAGAAGCTCATTCCCAGAGTTTCATGAGACAGTTTAGAAAAAATAATTCTACCTATTTATATAGTCAGTCCTATACAGTGTTATAACAAGGATTGGGGTTTGGGGGTCCCCCCCCCCATATTGTTTTCAACATTTCTTAATTCTGTCAGGAAGAAAAAATGGCTTGTTCATTCGCAGCTTCTTATAGTTGCCTACTACAAGCAAATATAATAACGATTGCATTTAAAACACTGTCCTTGTCCCATATGAAATGAGCTTTGTATTTTCTTGGTTTCAGTAAGAATGAAGTAAAATTTTGCTGCTTCATAGTCAGCAAAATTTTTTTTTTTTTTTTGCTTATGGACACATATATGTGACCTGCTTGGTCAGTTTTGAGAACTGGAGTCTTTTATTTCAGATAACAGACATGCATTTTGATTTTTTTTTTTTTACTTTAAACCCTCTGTTGTCATAAGAAATATATCATACCATAAACCCCCAGTTTCAGAAACAACTTGTCACCAGGAATGAAATTTTCTGCTTTGGAAATGCCTTTACAGGGTATTTTTTGTTTGTTTTTTTACCATTCCTGGAAGGAGTTTCCCATCCATCTGGTGCTGTGACTTAAACATCAATCTCCTTTGTTCTGAAATTCCTCCCTCAATGACTTTAAAATTTCATGGGTTTTGTGCTGTCAGATCAATTTCTCAGGAAATCTGCTGAACTTCCATCAGTTTTAGGAAGTAATATGGGTGCACTATCCCTGCAATGAGGAAGTATCAAGTTAAAATACAGCAGAGAAGGCAAAGAGATAAAAGTAGAGCTACAAGCATTGTAATGAAGTAATACAAATTGTGAAAACATTTTAGAATAAAAACTATCTGTTTTGGTTTTCCTTTTTTTTTTTTTTTTTTGGTTTCAGATCTTCAATATGTGGTTGGTTGACCTCTTTTAAAAAAGGCCAGTAGAGTAATCATTCTTTTTTTAGAAGTAAAATAAGTAATTAGCACAGTAGCACGTCATCATCTTATGGATGATATTCTTGAATTGTTTCTAGCATTGTTACTCCAAAGCAATTTGAAATTGCAATTTGAAAAATTACAATGGAAGCATTGATTGTTCCGTAACAAGGACTCCGGCCTGTGTCCAAGAGTGATAAGTAACACTAACATTAGTTGAAAGCCTTGTTAACTGGAAGAGTATCCTCAGGAAATAACTGCACAAAGCAAAACAATTTATATTCTTTTCATTACCAAGTGTATGATGAATGTCTTCCTTTAATCTTAAGATATTATGATATACATTAAAATTTCAAATGAAAAATTACCTAACTTCTCATCTTTAACAAGTAACCTGAAATTCATTCTAGAGATACAATAAAGAATATGCTAGACTGGTCTTCAACCAAATTCATGTATTCTATGATTTCTTCCTGTTTCTAACTTTAGATTTAGTTTTGTCATTTAGCAAGTATAATTTCTTGTCAGTTCTTTAGATAACCATTAAGATTTTCTGTATTCCATTTTTTTCCATGGAACATGTCTATGAAATGTGAAACATTACCATTAAGAGTCATCTCCCTTTATGTGAAACTGAAACATGAAAAACTGACCCAAGACAGCAATTTTTCAAACTGTTGGGTTTTGATATCAACAAACTTGTCTGTTTTGCAGGTGACCAAAAAGTTCAATTGTGCCCATTTGTTACATTGTAACATTATCAAAAGTTGTTTCAAAATACTTCTATGATCTGCTTGAAAGTTTCCAGAACTTGTGTTACGTAAGGATATGTCCTACTGAATTCCAGATAATATCTTTATGGGTTACATCCTCTTGAAAAATTAATACATGATGTAAATTAGCTCTTTAAGTGAATCAAAGACCCAGCATCTCTTTTCTTCTTGAAAAATAAAACAGTTCCACAAATTTTTTGAATAGTAACCAAATTATTTTTTTTCCTTCTGCTTAGTTTTGTATCTCTTCTTTGTTATAGCTATGCAATGCCACTCACTCAATGTCTTCAGTAAACAACATTCAGTGCAATCATCTGAATTAATCTTGAGCTTATTTCTGTTCTAGAAATGTGGGCATAGTGTTGTCTGTGTTACCTTTTTAACCTCAGCTATTGCAGCAATATGCACTCTAGCTGTACACACGTAAACAGTTTCTGTATTAAATTAATTTGAAAAAATCAGTTTTGATTAGACTCTGCTGATTTGCTATAATGTGATATTTTTAAAGCCTTAGAATTGAATTTCAAGAAAATTTTTAAGGTGATAACAAAGAGGGTAAGTTTTTCAGGGATAAGTCTCCAAGCTATATGAAGATCTCACATTAAAAAGAAGAAAAAAGCTTTAAAAGAGAAAAGCAGTGCATTGTTGTGCAATGTATGATTTGTGTCCAGTAGACACAAACTAAGGGAAAGGTTTGTTTTGTTTTGTTAGAAATTCAGCTGGAAATAAACACTATCAAGAACTTCAGACTATAGATGATGTAATCCATGGATGGGATTAGGATAAAGAAAATTCACAAGGAGAGCACAAGTCTTGTAATGGAAGCAGCTGAGGTTAGCATCCTGTACTGGAATTGGTAACTACAGCTTCAGCATTATGATTGTACAATCACAGCTGGGGATTTAAAGTAAAGTTGGCTCTTGGGCTTCAGCCAGAGGCTCATTTGTATCTTTTGCTGAATCTAAAACAGTTGTTCTGCAAAGGAAGTAACTATACTTCACAGAGTTTGTTAGTTTAGGGTGGCAATCTGTCTTGCATAATTCTACAATAGCTACTATGATACATACTCTTGCTGAAGTCTTTGCAAGTTTAAGTGGTAATTGCAGTAGTATCAGTGTAGGTTGATGATGCTGAATTTTCTTTTGGTCTGAAGTTGAAATTATTTTTAAAAATACAAAGTTATTATACATAATGCTAATTAGTAAAAGTGAATTCTGAGTTGATACTAAACTCAGTACTACAGTAGTAATTTACATGAAAAATGCCACAAGCATTTTTAGTAGAAAGGAAAATGGAAGTTTACACTAAGAATATTGAATTACCAGAAAAATATTTTTTCTCTTACAAAATCAGAATTTAAATACAAAATTTGGACAAAGTTTATTTTTGTCTCTGAATTTTTTCTGTGGTATCCGCCAGATCAGAACCTTCTTGTAAATCTGATCTCTCTTTCTGAGTAAACCAAGTAACTGCAGAATCCCAGAAGGAAAGTGCTTCATCTTTGTGTTGCTATTTTAATAAAGTATAGGAATTTTGGAATGTCAATTAAGTGTCCTGCCAAAATGCTGGCACCAAAAATGCAGAAATTAGGTCAGCTTTTTGCAGGAGCAAGTACTTTACATTCTACAAGCAGCAAATTAGTTTAAAAATATTTTAGTAAAAATGTCATTATGACTATTTAGAGCTGAGACACTTCGGAGTGTTCTTTTAAGATGTAGGTGCTGCTTCTCATAAAATGTTCTCAGTAGGGTGCATTAGTTTTTTGAAATACTATGGCTCATGTTAAATAACATACTATTGAATAAAATATTTTTGGAGTAGCTTCATTGGTTGTTCAGCATGAATAAGAGCAATTGGTAATTGAGTGCTGGAGAAAAATATAGTTAAGTATGTGGAAAAGACAAGTTGGGGTGGGGAAGGGAAATAATGTTTATACTTAGCTGTGGCACTTACTGTTCCTTTAGGGTAGGATATAGGACAAGGGGTAATGACCCTAAACTGAAAGAAGTAGATTTAGATGACATATTAGGATGGAATTCTTTACTCTAAGAGTGGTGAGACACTGGAACATGTAGCCCAGAGAAGCTGTGGGTGCCTTATTCCTGGAAGTGTTCAAGGCCACATTGAGTGGGTCTCGTGGAAGGCGTCCCTGCCCATGGCAAGTGAGTTGGAACCAGATGATCCTTAAGGTCACTTCTAATACAAGTCTTTCAATGATTCTTTTTATTTCCTCAAAGTTTTTCTCTAGTAGATGGAAAACACTATCTTGACATGTTTCTAAAGCTGTCACACACAACACACAGAAGTTACTAGCTGAAATATTGTTCGTAGAGTATGCAGGAAGCTATGCTCTCAATTGAAGACTGCGTTTTTTCTCTGCATTTTAAGGTGTTTATCAATTTCTCTTTGGAGGCAGAGGAGCATTAAGAACACTGCTTTTAACTACAATAGAATTATTAGTGTTTGTGTATTTATAACTATTCCGCACCTTTTGAACATTTGCCATTTCTTAATGGTCTGGGGTTTTATCTGTGGATTTCAGCAATTCGTGTAATTGCCAATCAAAATATTGGAAGAGGCATCTGGTGAGCATGGCACAGATGCTTTGTCTGAATTCAAGTAGTATAAATCAGTATTTATGAGGCATTCTACAAAGAACTCAGTTGCGTGTGTATTTCTGTAATAGTAACAGGCATAAATCTGGTTTTGACCTTGAGTTTGGCCTTCAGAAGATGGTTTCTATGTACATACAAATTACTTAATCTCTCCACCCAGTTTTCAGTTCAGGAACTGTGTTTTACACATGTTCCTATCTCTCAGTGGAATGAGGTCCAGGTGGACACCAATTTTCCCCTTATCCCCCAGGTATCTGTTTCTATGTAGGAACCACCTAAGATCACAGAGACCACAGATATCTGTGTGCATGGCAGCTTAGCTAAGATTACAAGGTGTTCTGCATAACTGAAAAGGAGTTGCAGATGTGCCAAGTGTAATATAACCCTCCTGCTAACTTTCCTTCCATTGAATAAACCAAGTTCGAACTTGGAACACAAGTGGAGTAAATAAGCATAAACCAAGCCTTAACTGTAGATGCTAGAATCTAACACATGCCTCAGCTTTAGGCTGAAATGACCCTCCTGCCCAGACAAGAGTCCAGTGCCCATCAATTCTCCTAACACAGTAATGAAATCCTTTATGATGTATGTAGAGACACTTGCTTCACACCAACTGAGAGTTTCCATGTGGATTTCAGTGTGAAATGTGACACATTTAATTGTATGTTTGGGTCAAATTCCACTTCATGTACAAAATTTTGCTGTTGAATCACTTATCTCTTAAGGCAAACTACTCTTAGAACAAATAATTAAAAATATTAAGTATATAAATTAATTGCTTTTTAATAGACCAGTTTAACATTTGCTCTTGAAGATAAATTTCAGGTGAAGGACTTACTTCCTGATTGCTGGGCATAGTCCCTCAGAATTTCATCTTGTAGACCTTTTCAAATATGATTCTAGCTCTTTAAAACAGAATCCCCTCTGACGCTTAACATCACATTTAGCTTTCAGTTTTTATTGAGTGCACTTTTGAAGTGCCTGTCCGAATTATCTCCAAATACTGTCCTTTGGTAAGTGTTATGGCATAGTCTTGCAGCATGCAAACGGCACTTGTTTCTGTAAAACTAAGCTAGAATACGTGGAAGTGCAACCTCAAAACCGTCAAATAGTATTAATGCGATGTTCTCAGCACTGAAAGTTTCATTGTAAAACTCTGTTCTGATTGGGTTACATTGTTGTAGATACAACCAATTTCTCAACTTCTTCTAATCAAGCTATTCCCTTTCCTTTGCCTCTCTTCCTTAAAATGAAGCCAAGGGCCCTGATAGTTTGTGAGCCTGCCTAGAAGTTTAAGCAGAAGGCTTAATTAATGTCTTCAGATGTGATCTGGAAAATGCACTCTCTCACAGACATTTTGGATGGATCTCTTTGATTAAAATAAAGTATAACTGGTAAATCTCTAAAGAATTAAATTTCCAAATCAGAAAAGTAACTGAGAAATAATTATCCTGAGAATGAACCGTTTTTTTACTTTCGACCTTTAGAAGTACATTAGTTTCTTAAATATCTTAATTACATCAGACCTTGAATATCTATTATTCTTGCTTGTAATCCTATTGTGCTTTCCAGTACAGATAAGAAACTATTGTAGCTAAGTTTTATTGGGCAGGAAATCTCTACAGAATTAGAAACCACATTTCTCCGTACGCATATAGTTTTTGAGGCATTTCAGAGGTACTTCTGCAGTTAATCTTTTCCTTTCTAAAGGATTTAATCCTTTTAGATTTGTTTTCTATTTTATTCAGCCAGCTTTGAATCTTCAAGTATCTAGTGCATATTTAGGAAATGTGTTTACACAGTTGTTTTACAAATAATTGTCTTAGTATCATAGTGCCTTGAGAATTTATTTATGAGGTAATCCTTTTTTTTTTTTTGTCTAAGTTTTGGTTATTAATCTTCTTTTTTGCTGAATATAATGGTTTTATTTGAGCAATTTTTTTTTTAACGTGGCTCCTCCTAAACAGTAGACCTCACATACATTATATATGCCTACTTCCTTGTGATACGCCCTCAAGCTTTATTCACAGAATCACAGAATACGAGGAGTTTGAAGGGACCCACAAGGGTCATTGAGTCGAGCTCCTGGCCCAGCACAGAACCATCCCCAGGACCGTCCCCAAGAGTCACATCATGTGCCTGAGAGTATTGTCCAAACACTTCTTGAACTCTGTCAGGCTTGGTGCTGTGACTGCTTCCTTGAGGAGCCTGTTCCAGTACTCAACCACCCTCTGGATAAAGAACTTCTTTCTAATATCCAGTTTAAACCTCCCCTGACACAACTTCAGGCCATTCCATCAGGTTCTGTCACTGGTCTTCTTTCAGTATCTTGGAAGATGTTTTACTTCTTTTCTCTATTTTTTAATTTTTTTTACAAAAAGAAATGCCATTCTAAACTGGTTGTGATTTGTTATTTGTTATGAATAAAAGTGCATTAATAAAGAAAAAAAATCATTATTGTACAAAGCTGGGAAACTCAACAACTACCTTCCTCACTTTTTGTATATTTTGGTCTTCCCCTTCTTTAAGTGGTAAGACACTTTAACAGCAAAAAACCCTAACTTTATTTAGATGGATAAAAGCCTTTAAAGATAAAAGATTTCTACGAAGAATATCTTGCCGCCCAGCACCTTCATGTTTCATACTGCTTTTGAGACCAGAAGGTACCATTTGTAGGAGTTACATGAATGCTTAGAATATAGAGTTTTATTATCTTTATGCCATTTGGTTTTCTACTAAGATGGTTACAAAGGTCAGGAAAATAAGAACCAGGATAATTTTTTATTTTTTAAAGGTCAATCGTTTTTTTCCAACGTTTCAGACAAAATGGCCTTTGTGCCTAAACTTTTTCTCTGCAAAACAGGGCTAATAGTGCTTTCCTATCTCACAGAAGGTCATCAGCTACATACTTTAAGTGATTTTGTCTGCTGTTAGTGTAAGTAAATAAAAACATCAAGGCATGGGCGATATTAATAAAAAGTACAGAAGTATTGTTATTTACATAGAGTATTCTATATCAAGCATACTGAAGTCATTCTTTAATATTCAGTGCCCTCTCTTATTATTACAAATATTTTGTTTCCTGTATTGAGCATCAAGCTTGTAGGCATCATTCTAAGCTCATCCTTCTCTTATAATTTATTTCCTTTGTGTTCTGAGATTGATGAGCTATAAATTGCTCATGAGATGTAATGTTTTTTTTCTAATCAGAAGCAGTAAAGAGTAGAGCCTGGCATTATTTTATTGCTTTGCTAAACAGTTTTGCTAATGAGGCTACTAATACAGTGTCCCCATTAAAAGATGAAACCAATAATGATGTTGCTCGTGAATGGGAAAGAGGGATAAGCAGTTTTATTATTGTTTCTAGCAAATAGCTTCATCCTTTGGAGGCAGGACCACTAACACTAGAAATATGAAAGTAAAAAAGTAGCTCTGTTAAAGATGGAAAGCTAGGAAAAAATGGGTTCATCCTACTTGTCTCAAATATTCCCTTTCAAAATAGTGCAAATAAGCTCTGACTCTCAGTGAATATATTTATAGCATCATAATATCATATTTCTTACAAAAATGTATTAGCAATGCAGCATCACATCCTGTAACACTTTCACAGGCCTGATGTTTCCTACAGCTTGCTTCCTTTCACAAATGAATAAAGTTTGATCATAAAGACAGTATGCAAAGTGTTCTGAGGAACTGAAGGTATCATGGACTTACTGAAGTCAGGCACCTTATGAACTGCCTTCTCCTAACTAAGAAATGGCCTTTTTGTTTGTTTGTTTTCCTCTATCCTCCTTGAGAATTAATCTTTATCCCCTGTAAGCGTTAATCTAAAATTTTCTGACTCTGTGCATGCAAAAAAGGGAGAAAGTGATTCTCATGACAGACATAGACAAACATAGGTTTCCAGGCACATCTTGAATTTACAGAATAAGTGAGAAGTTCTACCTGGTTCTCATGCTTTTAAAGCACGGCAAGAAAGGAAAGGCAATTTCTAAGTCAGCTTGGACAGCTAAGAAATGCTAATTACAGAAGGTGTTAGAACTTTGACTGGTTTGCTTGGAAGCTAATGCACGGTGCCAGGTTCAGGAGAAAGTTCTGTACAGTGAAAAAGTTTTTGAGGTTTCTTTTGCTTTTGGAATTATAGAAGTTGGCAAATAGTGCTTTCTGATGTAACTGCAAGCCTTGTTTTGAAATATAAAGGACTGTTACAGGACTTCCTCTCATCCTTTACTGAAGGTGCAGCTGATGACTGGCCCTTGAGCCACACTCACTTTGAGTTTGGCCATATTTTCCTGGCCCTAAGAACCCATGATTACAGTTTTAGATGGGGCTCTTTTGCATTTAATGTAGACAACCACCATTAGATTTTATTTATTTAATTTTTTTTTGCTTGAACATTTCCATGCTTTTTGAAAATGATCCACATTTTAGTGCAGGCATGGATATTGTTCCTGAGCCAGAAGAGAAAATGTGTTCTAAGAAATTTTTCTCTTCCCATTATTCTTCTCAGCAAAAAGCATAATTTACTAGCATGCAGGTCAATGTTGCAGTGTCATAACACCCATGTTATTTTCAGAAGATAGAATGTTGGTCATGAAATCTCCAATATAATTTGTATTTTAAAATGAGAAGGCCCATTCGGTGCCAGAAGTCTTAAATCTGATTCCTCAGTGTGCAAGCAGTGTAAATGAAATTAAATTATCAATTTTAAATTATTTATTTATTTATTTGTGAATTACTTCAGTGGTTCAGGTCAGGAAAGTAAGTGATTGCTTCACAAAAATCTGTACAGATTTTCCGTAAGGGTTTTCATGTTTTTTTATGAAAAGTTAATTAACTGTGCCCTGTGTTTCCTCTCTTTTAACAGCCACAGTAATGAATGTTCATTTCTCAAACTTCAGGTATCTTTCACTGTTGTGTAAATTATATATTATTCTCAGAAACTTTGCAGTCTTACAGAAAATTCTAGTAGTTGTTCATGTCTCCCTTATCTACCCCATTAGGACACACTGAAAAGGCAATTAAAATAAAAGGAAATAACGTGCCAACCTTGAACTATTAGCTGAAGGCCTTTAATTGAACTGAAATAGCTCAGCAAATGGACCCTGTTTGAATATCAGTGATTTAGAAAAATGTACTAAACCTAAGGTATTACTGTCAGTGGGGAAGATAAATACCTTGAAAACCTTGTCAAATAAAGACCTTGCTTTTTTTCTATATTGACTCTTTAAAATAGATAATCATACTTCTGATAAAATCTCTGTGAGATTGATTTTACTTGAAAAAAATAAGGATTCCGTTTAAATACAAAAAGTGAAAATACTTCAATGTTGTTCAATCCCAACACAAATCCTGCTATATATAAACACTATCATTTTAAGACTTCAGAGAAATACATTTATTGCTAGCATATATTTCACTCTACTAGCAAAATCAGCTAGATTTTTGAACTAGTAAGAACTTGCAGAAATTAACTATGATTATATTTGCATACCGAGGCAGGAAGGAATTGAAAAATATTCTTGTTTGAGGTTTATCTTCAAAGTATCAGATTTTTATTCGCTCATAACTGGTTTTCAGTCTGCAATATAAAATAGAAAAATATTGGAAAGAAAAAAACAAAACAACAAAACCAAACCATCCTGATTCAAAGGGAATAGTGGCTTGTTTTATGTTTATGGGGTTTTATTTTGGTTTTGGAAGTAGCAGTGTATAGTTAAAGCATTCTTTTTTTTTTTAGTGGATTTGCTAAGTCATTTCCCAGGACTTTTAGGAAAAGGAAGCCTCTGCTGAAAGCAAGAAATAATGGAAAAGACTCAGATTTTCGTCAAAATACAACTGATGTTAACTACTAAAGCTTTGATCTAACTGCATAATAGATCAGCATTATTTCTTCCTTTGTAAATGAAAACTGATATTTTTCAGTAAATGTAAGACTAAGATAAATTAATTTTTTCAGACTTGACTTAAAATATCAGATGGAAAATGCCCCAAAGCCAGCATGTCCTTGAGCACAACAATTGCCATTTTAGTTTATCCTAGTAATTGATTTGCTGTTCTAGTTTTGTTTCTCTGGAATTATCCAATACAGGAACCTTGAGAGTGAATCACAGGACTATGTGTCATATTTAATTATGCTCCCTCAGTCTTCACAGTTTCTGCCACTTAATAACTGATTCAGACCCCACAATATGAAAATTTAGATAGCTTGTTTTCTTCATTTCTTACAGCCATATCTATTGTAGCAGTACGTATTCTGTTTCCTTGTGATAATCTCTAATCCTTTCTTAAACTATGTAGACTGCTGTGTATCTCTATTAAGTCTTTTAGGTCAAGTATTTGTTTTATAAAAAGCCCCCCTTAAAAAACAACTTGAAACACACTTCCACCCCTGCCCCCCCCCTCAAAGAACCCCCAAAACCAAGCAACCAAACCAACCAACGAAAACAAACAAACAAACAAACAAACCAAACAAAAAAACCCCACAAAACAAAACCCACAAAACCCCCAAACTACATAACCCAACAACTTAAAGTAGTTTTAAATTTGTTGATATTGTACTTTGTTAGCTGTCTTGTATTACTGTATTAGAACAGAAGAGAAGGAGAAGCCCTAAATTTCTTAAACGTGATATGCATTGTAGCCTTGTTTCCACCTCAATCAACAGAAGTCTAAAATGTCTATCTAATTTAGCTCCTGTGAGAAATAATTACTTTCAAATCACTGGCTTAGTTTTAAAATGCTTTTAGTTAATGGAATTATTTAAAAATCTTTAAAAGGGGATTCCTGTATAAATCATGTTTTTATCAGAGTTTAGACACAGTTCAACCAATGAAGAAGTCAATGTATTAACTCTAAAGTCTACAGGAAGTAATACCAACATTTTAAATTGTCAATTGTGTTTTCTGTTGATGACTTATTGTGAATAAATGATTCTGTTGACACATTCCAGATGTTTCTCCATCAGTGGAGATAAAAAATTCAGCTATCAGTTAGACAGCAGCTCCAATTTGCAATGTTTTGACAAGTTCTCTGATGTAACTCATTTATTGAGAAACACATTTATAAATTGAAAAGTTGAAAGTCTGCTGATACCCCCAAAACACCTTGTATTCATCAGCCTAATATTTTTAAAGATCAGTTGTTGTTATTTTATCTTTTTGTATTTAATTCCACAAAGTTAATTCTTAATTTGAAAATAAACTGCAATGAAAATTCACCAGCTGCACTGAAGTAACCCAGAGTCTTTGCCTAATAATATAGGTTCATTTCATTAGCTATAGGTATCTGTAGTTACAACCTTTAAATTGTACAGCTACTATGCAAACCAAGTTTATGGTTGCTGATAGCCTGCAGCCATGACTTTCAAAGAGACTTTTCACCCTTTGTGATTGTTGAATCAATATCAGCATTGCAGTTAATAGGCATATTAATTGATATTTATGGCTGAGAGATCTGGGGTTGCTCAGCCTGGAGACAAAAAGACTCCAAGAAGATATTATTGCATTTTTTCAATATTAAAGAAGGCTTATAAGAAAGATAGGGTCAAACATTTTAGTAGGGCCTGTAATGATAGGACAAGGGGCAATGGCTTTAAAATAAAGAGCGTAGATTAAGAAAGAAAGAAATGTTTTACAATGGGAGTGGTGAAACACTAGAACAGGTTGCCTGGAGAGATGCCACATCCCTGGAAACATTCATGGACAGGTTGGACAGAGCTCTGAGAAATATGATCTAGTGGAAGATATTTCCGCTCATTGGAGAAAGCCTGGAACTAGATGACTTTTACAGGTTGTTTCCAGCCCAAATCATTCTAAGATTCTATATTACTAATTATAAGTAAAATTTTTTGTGCAGACATGAAAATTGAAATTAAATATCAGAGAGATCAGGTATAACCAACATAAAAAAGGACTCCTTTGTATTTTAGACCTTAAATGGTTATTTTTAGGCATATATCAATTAAATAAAGAATTGGCTGATAAAAATATAAAAATTTAGTCTTCAATAATAACGAAGAATTAAGAACTAAGAAAATCTTTAAAGGAATTAGTGAACCTTTTAAAATCCTATTTCAAGTTTTTATTGGATAAGGCTATAAGGCCAACCTTAAAAATATACAGATTGTCAGGGTTTATATGATTATTTTTTAAAATTCATTCAGTACCTGTTGAAGAACCGAACTGTATTTTATTTCCTAACCTTTGCTAGAGAAACCAGACTTGGTTCCCTTAGAACAAGTAACTTTTCCCTCAATTTTTTTTAGTTCTTTCTTTCATGGTAATTCTTCATGGTTTATCACTGCTTATAAATCAGCATCACGTGAATAAATTAATTAAAGACAATCTATTTCCTTGTCCAATGTAGGGTAGTGGATTCTGATCATAGCCAGTCCTTCAGACCCTGTTATGTTTCCTCAATCTCCACGCTGTCAGTTCTGGTTCCAGTCCTTTTGCCTCTGTTTCCTTTCTCATGTCTAAAAACCATAGAGATTTCTTAACAATATTAAAAGTCTGTATAAATATCTGTTAGTGATTCCCCACTGGAGACATAATTGCATTAAATCCCTGTATAAGCTTTTTTGCAGACTCAAAGTTTATGTAATATGGCTTGGATTTTATTTGTTATAATAGCAGGGTTTGTTTAACCAAGGACAGTGTTGGTTTTTTTTTTTTATTTTTGGTATTTTAATCAGTGTTTTGAAAAAGACATATTAGACAAAATCTTGTGCATTGTATCTGTGCTATGGATACATACAGAAGGTACAAATATATCTGGGAGATACCTTAGGACTCCAGTAATTTTTGTAACAGCCTGTAGAGATCTGGGTTCTCAGTACTGACTTAGAGATGTTCTTCAATTTTCCCATTTAGATTTGCTACCAGGACTAATTTGGCATAGTTTTATCCACGGATTTTTACTTCAGATATGTCTCTCTATTTATGCTATACTGAATGCAAGAAATTACATTGCAGTTGGCCTCAGTGTGTAGAAGTTTCCATGCCACTTCTATTGTTCATAGAAGTGTTCCTTTGGTACTCCTGGGTGACACACTTCGTGAGAGCAGTAATGTATTTCCTCAATCAGTTTGCAGAGCTAAAGCATATTTGATTTGAAGCAAAATTGGAAGTTTCATGTAGCCTGCAGAATGAAAGGAACTAAGAAACAAAGGTGTTTTTAAAAAGTAAAGAAGAATTGATTTCTACTTCAGGTTAGTCTCGCTGTTTCCCTGCTCTTGAGTGCGCAATATATCCTCTGAATGTTTGCTGGTGCCAAAATATAAGTATTAATTATCTCAGAGGAGTCTTTGGTAAATAAATCTAAAATTTCTCCAGGAAGAACCAGATATAACACTAAAGTACTGATATTTACAACCCAGAGCCTTTATAACAAAGGGCTGTGACCATAAATCTATATTTTTACTATTTAATACTTATTAACATTAATAAATAACATCCTGTTGCAAATTGATTTAGATGACAGCATAATGATATAAGTGATAAAATTCTGAAATTACATTCTTCAGAAAAGGAGAGTTAAGCTTTGTCAAAAGATTTTTTTACCCTACAACATTTTTAAGTAATACATGTGTGTAACTAGACTAAATAAGATACCTACTGTTTTTGTGAAACTTCTAAAGTTTGAGAACAACCTGACTGTTCTTTTGGGGTGCAGTTGTAAATGCAAATCTAATCCATGGACAATTTTTTCACTGATAAATGCCATCCAGGAGTCTCTAATGCAGTTCTGGAAGAAAGCTTATCTTCATGTTTCCAGTCTGGAGATCACAAAAGGTTCTGAGGAATATGCTTTTGAAGAGCTTCTTACTGAGATGTGGTGAGATAGCAGGTTTCAAATAAAGGCAGGTCTTTATATATGAACAAATTGATTTTATCATAATATTTATCAATATACTTCTGAGGAAACAAAGTGCTGTCAACTTTATTGGGAGTCATGTGAGGACCTAAGGACAAAACTTACTGTCACTCCATACTTGTTTACATTCATAGAATTGCTGCAGGTGGAATGCTCCTCTGGTGGTCATCTGGTCCAATTTTCCTGCTCAAAACGGTCAGCTAAAGCTGGCTATTAAGTGAGGTTTTAAATATCTGGAAGGATGGAGACTCCAAAAGCTCTCTGAGTAACCTGTTGCAGTGCTTTAACACACTCAGACTATATTTTTTTACTTTTATATAGACGAAATTTCTTATATCTCAGTTTGCACCAATTGCATCTTTTCCTGACACTGGGTGCCACAAAGAAGGCTCTGACTCAGTCTTCTTACTCCCTCTTATCAGGTATTTATGGACATTACTAAGAGCCTCTGCCTTGAGCCTTCTGTTCTCCAGGCTAAACAGTCCTGTCTCTTTCAGCATCTTTTCTTATGACAAATGCTCCATCTCTTTCACCATCTTTGCAATTCTTTCTGTCAGTATGTTGGCATCTATCTTGTACTGGGGAGCCCAAAACTGTTCGTAGAAGTCCAGATGGTTCTTGCAAGGCTACGTAGACCTTTTGGTGATACTTCTTCCTAGTAAAGGTCAGGAGATTGTGGATCTTTACCTGCTGAAGTCCCTCTGAATGGCAGCACAACCATTAAGTGTACCAACCACTCCTCCCAATATTATGTCTTCTGAAGTTTATGAGTGTGCTATTGTGCAGGTCATTAATGAAGGAATTAAACACTCCTTGTAGATCTCTGAGGTGAATTCTCCTAGTGGACTGGCTTCCAGAAGGGCTTCGTGTCACTGAATACAACATTTTGAACACAGCTGTTTAGCCAGTCCACTTAATTAGTCCACTTAATTGTCATTTTATGTGGATCATCATTTTTTTCTATGAGGATGTCATGTGAAACAGGGTCAAAAACCTTAGGATAAGCAACATCCACTGCTTTCTCCTCATCCATCAAGTTAGCAATTTCATTCTAGAACGCTGTCAGTTTGGTCAGACATTTCTCTTCATAATTCATGCTGACTATTCCCAGTCCCCCTCATCAACTTGCAGTTGCTAAAACTGTTTTGGGAGTGCAGTTTTTCAGTACCATCTAAGTATTTGGGATGGTGGTGTTTATTCTAAGAACTCTTTATAAAACACTGTTCCTCTAAATGTTTTCCTTTGGTAGATTGTTTAATGCTATTTTTTCCCTACAAAATGAAGAAATTTAGAATGTTCTGTATCAACAAAATTACAGTGAACACTAATATGATTTGTATTAATGAACTTTGCCACAGTAGATCATATTTCAAAATAAATAAGGCAAAAATATGACTCAAAAGAAGTTGACAGAATTTCCCTCCAAGCTGATTTCTAATGTAACATCAGCAGGGAAAGACGCCATCTGTCCATGTGTTTTTCCGTAAGGATATTCAGCTTCTTTGGAAAACAACCAGACCCTGTCCTTGTAGAAGCTGGCGAATTTGTGATATAAAATGGATCCATTAACAGATTAAAGTTTTTTGTGCAATTCAAGAGACTAGAATGACAGAGACAGCAACTGCCTTAGCAGTAAAAATCAGTCTATGCCCTGTCCTTATGAAATAATAATAATGATAATACTTAGTGCATGATAGCTCTTTAAATGTTAATACATACAGCAAAGTAAGTGCCTAAGCTAAGGCATGTACTGCTGCACGTACTTTTAAAGCTTTTTGTAAGCATATTCCCTGTAAGTATCTTGTCTGAAATGCCAGGGAAGGATATAGATTGTTTTATTTCTCTGCAGTACTTTCGACCTTAAGTCCTATATTTTCTGAAATGTAGTCTCTTCCAAAAGACAGCAAAAATGATGTTCATATGTGGTATTTGCAATTAGTGTATTGAAACTTGAAGTTACATCAAAAATTAATTTGAACTGTAAAACTGATCTGAAGATCTTATGCAGTTTTTCTCAGTACAGCAATCTTGCTAAATGCAAGATTGTAATTTCATAATCAAGCTATTCATGGTGGAAGTACTCAACAATCATAGATTTTTATACCAGATTGCCTCTTTGAGATCTCACTAACTTACAAATCCTTGAAAATATACAAGAATATTACATTAGAAACTTACGTAACTAAGGTTGCTCTCTATAAAGAAATCTTCTGGATTTCAACTCTGCCTATATTTTGCTTCCCTGCAATTAAAATTAGTTCTTTTAGATATCTTGGCCTGCATTAATATTTTGATACATATAATTCATTTTGGTTAGTTGGGAATTAACATGGTTTACCTAAGGGATGTGGGAGAGAAACCATTGCAGAAGTTACAGCCTTAAGGCTCTGTGATCTCATTATAGTGAAAGCCAGATTAATTAACTGTTCTGATTTGAAAATCTATGTACATAGCAATTTAACCTTTTTGTCTCCTGTCAAAGCAGTGAGACAGTAATTTCATAAGTAACATTGGACTCAGACTGTTGAGAGAAATTCCCTGCTCAGTAACTTTTGACTTAGAGATGCATTGTTCTTGCATATCCTTGGTGATACATGCTATTGTTGTGACATATGGGAAGAGAGACTATATAAAATTTAATTTTGCTCTCCAGATTATCTAGAACTTCATAGGTTTACAGCAATACCATTTATTGTACTCAGAAGGTCAGACTAAATAAATTTTAAATTAATGTGGTATCTTCCTCAAGGATAAAAGGAAAGGAAGCTGCAATCTGTTCTTGTGGTTTCAGGACCCTGTAGAGCAAATTCAATTCAGCAACATCATAAATGCCAGACAAGTTTTGGGAACGTCTGAACCTAACAGGAGATCTTGCAAATAATAAATTAGGAGCAAATGAGAAAACTACATTTAGCTAGTTATACTTTAGAGATTTGAGAACCAAGCACAAGCCCAAGAAAACATCTTAAAAAGGACAAATCCACATGTAAAAGGAACAAGATTTTTCAGGCACTGAAATTTTAAGAAAATATGATTTTCCACTTTTTTTGGGTTTTTTAGTCTACCTGGAACAGTCTCACACCTTATTAAAAAAGGAAAAATAAAACTTAGGAATTCATAATATTTCAGTTTACATATTTATTGCATAACCCAGGGAGAATCCAAGGAGGCATTCAGATTATGGTACATACAAGATATGAGCATTAATCTCCCTTGAAATGGTGTTGACATATTAGGAAATTATGACTTGTAAACTCAATAAGTGACATGAGAGACACCATGGATTCAATATACCCATTAGTGCATAGAAAGTAACAGTTTATTTACCTTGCAGGTTTTATGTTGTTTTTTTTTCTTTTTTTTTTTTTTTAAGTGAAGAGAAGTGAGGCAGGAGAATCAGGAAACATTTAAAATAAATTTCTGAACAGATCAGCCATAGAGAAAATTGCTTCCATTCTTTAGCTTATAAAGAAATTGGATTGCCACATGTCTGTTGTTTCTGATAATATTTTGTGATGAAAACATAGCAATTTTCAGTCCCACATTACACAGTCTTGTGTTAGAGATGTGGAACATATGTATTGTTTCATTTCAGTAGGCATAGAGGGAAACAAGTTCTTGAAAGCAAAAACAAATACAAATTGTAGGAGTTCACAGAATCATAGAATGTTAAGAGTTGGAAGGGACCTTTGATATCACCTAGCACCAACCCCTCTGCCATGAATTGAAGCATTCAGTATTACTTTTGTGTTTTCTGTGTTTGGCAGATCAACTCATTTTACTCTTTTAGAAGACTCTTACACTGATGATGACATCTGGGTTTTCACATATCGAAAATTTGTAACTTTAAAGAACAAACAGTTCCTGGCAGCTGACCTTGACAAAGTCTGGCTTTGTCTTGAGAAATAATGCTTGAAAGTGATATATTGGCCAAAGTAATTTTCTAATAAAATGTAGCAATTAGAATAAATATGTATTGTCATTATGCCATGCAATTTTGTCTTAGCCTTTTGAAATCCGTGTACAAGTAGGCATACAGAACAGCTGGAGCAGTGGCAGCTCAGGGACACTGGTTTGAAATACAGTTCTTTGTGAAATGATTTGAATAATTCAGAGACATTTCTGCAAACCCTGACACTTAACAAAATGAAAACAATTGTAAACCATCTTCAGTATTCCAGGACTGAGGCAGAGTTCCTTATATTTGACCATTATGTTTTACATGCAGATGGACAAATGGAAGAAGATCTTGCCTGACAGAGGTCCAAAGGGTCCAATGTACTATACAGGGAACTGTAAAAGTCTTGAAATACTAATAGAATACATGGACACTTTTGTGTGTTCTTGTTGGGATGATTCTTAAAGACAGCATAGAACTGGCCAAAAAAACTATGGAAGAAGTTGCCAGAAATTCTGGGATTTTTCTCAATTTCTCTTAAATCCATGTATCTATGTCTATAGCCTTACCCACCCTGTCATGTTTCTAAAATGCAAGATTTCTGTTTTAAACACAAATATGTATTTTCTCCCTATTGTTGCCCAAAAGTTCTAAATGAGATAAAATATGGTCTTTTGCTAATTTGTAAAGTGTTGTTCAATCACTGAGTTAATATTTGGTTGCAGTTATAACTCTTTCATTGTTTAAAAAGGTTATGAATCTAGGTTTCTATCCCCAAATCACTGTTTCATAGATTGATTCCCAATAATACACCTGTTATCCCTGCTGAATTTTATTTCTTATTATTTAAAACAAACCTGGTTTTTAATCTAAGTAATGAACTAAAAATGATACTGTCACTTTTCTGAATTAGCAAGTGAAGAAATTTGAACTTTTTCAGGCAATAAATTATACATAAATTATAGTACACATATTTGTATTGTAAATTCCAGCCTTTTCCAAAAATCAGTTAGTAGTGCAAAAGAATCACATAGATCCAGCATCCAGTTCAACTAGACAAGTTACTACCAGCAGGAGAGCACTAGACTTTGGTTCTTTGCTA
The DNA here is from genome assembly GCA_013396655.1 of Campylorhamphus procurvoides. Classification (NCBI taxonomy): domain Eukaryota; kingdom Metazoa; phylum Chordata; class Aves; order Passeriformes; family Dendrocolaptidae; genus Campylorhamphus; species Campylorhamphus procurvoides. The sequence continues at coordinate 466,216 of WBMV01003677.1, forward strand.
CTAATGTGACAAAGTGGAAAAGACTGCTTAGAAAACTACTGCCATTTTTCTGTTCTGCTTTACTTTGTTTCTGAAAGTTCAAGAGATTCAGATTTCACCATCTGTCTTGTAATTACTGTTTTATATTTCCCTCTCTCAGGTGGCAGCAAAGTGTAGATAGTACAGATATACCATTGCCACACACAGATACTGAAATGCCACTTTTTAGTAATCAGAGACCATCTGAAATAACTTCCACAGTGTATATACAAGACTGCTGGATCTGGAGCAGCATAAAGAACTTATGTCAACTCTAGCACCAGTCTTTTCATCCAACCGTTATTAGCTATTCACACCTATCAGAATTGTTGTCTAATGCTTGAGCACAAAAGAACTTTTGATTAGTAAAACATCTGCATCAGAAAGGCCACTACTGACTGACTGATGTGTGTGCCTTTATCCCTAACAACAGCAAAGCAAAGCCAGTGATTTTTCTTCCACTTTCGGAGATAATAATATATATTATGATCTAACCTATGTCAAGGAACTCAAAGAAAGGCTTTTGAAAACATTTTATGTTATTGGCAGTCTATCACTTGGTGACTTGTCACTCAAGCAATCTAAAGATGGAAAATTAAATTAAACTTCAGTAATCCATTGTAATTAACACTAAGAAACTGATTATTTACATTTTCTGAGGGGGAACATCAGAATTCATCACACTGTGCAGAACTTGATTTGACTTTTGAATTCTGTGAAGTTTCCATGGTATTTATAATTCTACAACAGCTGAAGAAAGTTTGCCCCTAATTCAATCAGTCCTCTGAGCTAGAGCCTTAGAAGTACTTCCAGAAATTGTGAACTACTGGTAATATGGTAGAATTGAATGACTCCAACTAAATCTATATTAATAAAAGAGTACTGGCAAAGATATTATGCAATACATTAGGGAGAAGAAGATATGACACGATAAAAGGCAGAGATATTCCAACCCCAAAAGGAGGCTGTGGGACTTATTGCACCTTCTTGCAAGGGTTAAAGTAGTTAATGCAAGACAGTTGTACAGTTAAAGACAGATCACTTATATGGGTAAATGCAGCAGTTGAGGGGTTCGCTCTCCCTTTTCCCGTCCCCTCCCGGCTGCGTGGTCTCGGCCACGTGGTCTCTAGAGGTCAGAGACATAAACACACACACACGGAGGACAGGAGAGCAGAGAGAGGTTTATTCACCTGGCCAGGTCTTTTATAGGCTTCAGAGCCAAAAGGATTCAAGGGGAAGGGTTAACAAGGACCAACCAGGGAAGGTTTCACACAACCTGGCCAAGGCTTGCATACTAATTAGGAAGGTAAGGGGTTTCCTCCCAGGGGTCAGGGGAAGAAGAAATGGAAGAAGCAAACTCCATTTTACAATGCAGTAAAAAAAAAAACCTTCAGATTTCAAAGGCACATTGATTGATATCTTCACAGGCTCACTGTTACATATCTGTTACAGGTAAATATCAATCCTCTTCTCATTTTAAAATCATGTCAGATTAAGCCTCTTGCATTAATATCTAATAAAATATGTGTTAGGTCCTGGCAACGCTGGGAATGAATTCTTTTGAGTGTAGCACCTCAGATAGCTAAAATACATGAAAGTGATATCTGAAAGGTGTAAAGCATGGGGAAGCAAAAAACTTCTGTGTAAGAAGCAAAAACAAACAAAAAAAATTACAACCTGAGAAATTTATTTGTGTTGTGGATAGCATCTGAGATTCAGTACTCTGTTCTGTCTTACAGTGGACTTCATCTGGACCATAAATTATTTTTTTCTTTCTTTACCCATAATTTAGAATAACATTTCTAAAGTGTCAGTACTGAACTGGCAGCATTGAACATTGTTTTAAATGCTGAATGAACTACAGGAAGGGAAGTCAGGGCTATGAGACCTGCCAGGTAGGGCACGCGTCTTATTGTATACATGTGACATAAAAAAAGTTTGTATTCTCAAAGGGATGCTGACAGATGTCAAGCTTAAAAGTTGTAACTCTGTCCCTGACTCTTTGTTCAGAAACTAGCTGGGGCACTTAAAAGGAGCATCATATCGAAGCAACTTGGGAGACAATTATGTGGTATAGTGTTTTAATTCTTTTTATTTTGACTGCTGGGAGTTTTATATTGCAAAGTTTATTAGTATTTTGTTGGCAAAATGTAATTTTGGAAATACAGCCTTTCTGATTTTGAAAGAGATATACTTTTTTTTAAAAAAATTAATTTAGCATATAAAAATATAGATAATGAAAATTAATGTCTCCTTCCTGATTTTGTGTCAAAATGAAGCCAGTCTGAAACTCTGTCCATGTGACATAGAGGGGATATCGTAGATTTTGACAATCTCTGTTTCCCTTTATATAAATTTTGACTACTGTTCTTGTACTTCCAATGTTATAATTCCTTTTGTATAATTTATGAGATGTGAAAACATGGATGATAATATAGGTTATGGCTACATTTTCCCTTGCATTTTACATTCTCTTATAAAAATTTTGCCTGAGCTTTTCCCACAACAAACTGCATAGACGCTGATTCAGAGTAGAATTGTTCCCAACTAGAATTCTTTTTCCCTCAGGATCTTTGACACTTCAGAAATGCTGACCTAGAAAGAGCACACTGTTAAAATACGGTTTCATGCTAGAGTCTCAAAAAAGAAACTGATAGATGACTAGCATTCACAGCCTTTGGCTGACGTAAGTCTATTCGCTGATGGCTGTGCAGGAAACAAATTTGATGAAACTCAAGCTCAGGAAATTGGGAAATGCAACTGTGTTTCATCATGGCATTTGTAATTTTATTGGTTGAAAAAAAAATCCCCTAGCAAATATTAGCAAGATGTAGTAAATTAATTCTGGTGTGATTTTCACACATCTAATGCAAAATTCTACTTTTTGGGGGGTTATTATTATTATAGAAAGATGAAAGTATCGCATTTCATAATTATTATAATAACTTCGTAATGAAGTTACTGAACAAGAGAAATGAAGAGAAAATAGTTTTTTCAAGGTATCAAGATTATATTGGAGTATGTCACACCAATTTATTGCCAGACGATTACAGGAACCAAATAATTTTCAAGATACATGCATGATTATGTATTATTTCATTCATAGGTCTCCTGGTACAAGTTGATTAATCCATTATATAACCTACATTATATATCTTCCATCACTCACTGAAAAGTGGCTATGTTGGGTAAAAGATCAAGAATTTGAAAAATAATATCAGTATGGGATTTTCAGAGGATGAAAATTTAATAATTCAAACTTTCACATATAAAGGTTTTAGGTTAGCACAAATATATCTAGTTAGCTGACTTTTTTTTTTAGATTGACATTTAAGCGAGAATATTTTCTTGTATTCTTGAAATAATGCACTTAACCTTCCTCCCCCGCTCCCATGGCATTGACACGATAGAACAGCAAGAATTATTAAAGGGAAAAAATTGAAATACTGTATGGAAGTGTTGCACAAGTGAGCTAGGATTCTCTTCAAAAGATTTAGTTTGCCAGTGATGGCAAGCCAGTTCTTCCAAAGAGATGCTTCATAAATTTTTTACAGGGAAGTATATTTAACAGTAGAGTGAGAATTAGTTGTAAAATGTGACTTTAAATGCCTTTACACTTTACTGACTGGCAATCTCATGTATTCAGGATGTTAATCAACTGCATAATCCCCCTGGCAAAATGGATGAAATAAAAACACTAAAATGTCCTCTTCAGGGGAAGAATCATCACACAGTCAGTTACTGCACCTAAGAGGCATTTACAAACATATTGTTGTCCAAGCGGACTGAGTTTGATTGACAGGACAGTTTATCTGGTAAAGGCTGTGCTGCAGTTTAGACGGCCCAGAAGACCTTGCAGTTCATTAGTTAAAACTTATTTTTGCACAGAATTTTATTTTTTAGAGTATATAGGGACTTAGCTACGAATGTCAACCCTATATAAAAGTTTGGAATTATCACAGCATTAAATTAATGTTGTATGTTTTTATCTGAAGGGAAACTGGAACTCTTTAAATCAATTCTTGTTGGTCTCTGCTACTTTGAATACTTACTGTCTTAAGCTGATTTAAATCCTTAACAAATGAGAAAAATGAAGGCATGCTCACATTCTGAACAAACAAAAGTTTCCCCCACTTTGCTGTAAATAATTTGGACAGAAATAATGTAAATGTTGGTAGACTTACAGTACGGTTCCATGTTAGATCCTTTGGCAGAGAAATATTTCTCTATGTTCAAACACAGTTTAAGAAGTCTTTTTTGCCACTCCTAATTGACCAACCTGATAATCTACTGCAGAACTTCCCTCTTACATTCAATGATTTTAATTGAACCGTGTTTTAGAAAACAATGAAATTATCTAAATAATCAATTTAAATTCAATTTTTTGCTATTGTCTGTTTACTTTCTTTCATAAACCAGATTACTTGAGCAATGAGATGAAGGCTAGCTGTAGAATTAATGATTTTCTTAGCTGAGAAGGAAAAAATAATAAAAAACTATATAGTGAGAGAAGGTAAACCACTATTTCTTTTTTTATTCTGATTTGGCCTTGGAGAATCTGAAAATTCATTCTTACATGATTGAAAGCAGTGCAGGGAGTTGTTCAATATATGTTTTTAATTATCCTTAAGCTTCTGAGGACTTCCTCAGTCTTTATTATTTTCTCTATAGCACCTTTCTTGAAGTATACTTTTTCCTTAGAATTCCTCAGACTTGTCATTTGCACCAATAATCTTTGTTAAAAGGAGGCACTAAGCCATTTCTCTGCACCAAATATTCTATTAAAGGCTGTTACTCATAGGCAAGATTTTGTCTGAGGAGGCTTAGTGTAATTAGCTCTGAAAATGTAGATTGGCTGATAGATTTGTTTATTTTAGCGTTAAAAGCAGCTTAACAAAATTAAACTTGAGTATATGACAAACTAGTAAATTATTTTCATTGCATTTTAGAATCAAATAGAAAGATACATTGATTTAATTATAATACTGAGGAAGAATTTTATAAATTTTAATATTTATTAAAATGTTAATTAGTAGACTGAACAATATCCTTTCATAGTTCAATATAATCTAAGTTCTTATGACACATTTTCTTAATTTTATTTGAATTGTAGGATTCAGTTTAAGGGTAAAATATTTAAAGTCACAGTGGTTTTAAATGAGCATAAAGTTCCAGAATCCTGAAAGGGCTGGAAAGATTCAAGGAAGACATTGTTGGACAGGTTTCTTAGGATCCTGAAGAACTTCCTTAAAAACTTTGCTATTAATTTTTTTAATTTATTATAAAAATGTTACATATACAACTTTTAGAGTACATTTGGTCAACTTTTACATAATTTTCCTATATTTAAACACTGACAGTTCTAAACCAAATGTTTTGTGCTTTACAGGAACCATTATATGAGAAGTATGAACAAAGCCTAAATTTTGTTCATTGCCTTTGTTCAAGCTTTGTCAGAGCTCAAAACACAGATCAGAACTTTTCACTGACTTTTAGAATAAGTGTGTGTGGGGTAAATAGAATTTAAAGTTGCAATGAAAATAACTTAGGTGCACTGAAAATATTTTACAGAAATTTTAATAAGTTTATAGAAGAATATTAATAACATTATGATTCAAACTTAAGTATAATGGTTTGTACTGACAAATACTGTAAAATTCGGACACAGAATTACCTGTAACTGTATGATCATCTATTTACATTTACGAGAGCTTGACTAGTTGCCACAAGCACAACAAAAAATATTAAAACTATGGTCATGCCAATAATGAAGAAAAAATGCAGAAAGCATTCTTAATTTTTTAGTATGCCATGTTCATTGCTTTGCTTATGCAGAAGCATGAGAAATACTCAAGCACTAATACAAGATAGATTGAGATCTTTCTGGCAGTTTTTAACACTGTGGCTAAGGAAATACAACCGTTTTTAATTTTCCATATTGCTCTTTGAATTTAAAAGAAATTCAGTCTCTAGAGCTTTACTGGTTAATTTTACAGGTTGCAAAAGTAATCCATGTCCATGGCATTTCTCATGTTGTTTCAACCTAAATGTCATCTGTGAAAAATTGCAGTCATGAAACTGCACTTGTCATAGTCGTTGTCTGTGGAGGAAAGTTTTCAGTATTTTAAAATCTACAGTGAAAAAGCATTTGGTTGGGAAAAAATTACCCTGTTACTGAAACAGAAATAAATTCTGAATAGCTATAGAGTTGAAATGAAAGGCAAATTGTTAATTATATCCTTTGGAAAAGATCTGTGTTATTAAAAGGTGGCAATTATCTCAACGGCAAGGTTGACAATAGTGCTGTTCTCACTGGAAAATAATATGCTTCCCTGAAGGAGCATGTGCCATGTCTTTCCCTGAACTATAATCCCTTCTACAGAATCGTATTTGATCAATTTTGACCTTCAGAATAGGGCTGGTGACTTGTTTTATTCTGTGATTGGCAAGTATCAAAGCAAATTTCCTAACAGAAAGGCAATTTTTGAACCACCAATTCATGTCCTACAATAAAGGTGGGAATGAATATCTTCTTTTCAGAGACAACAAGTTTTAGAGGAGACATGAAACTAATTCTGAGCTCACATATTGGCCAAGTTTGTGTCATACTATTGGCAAAGCTACTTATAAAATGTTTCACAAGGTTAAAGAACCTTGAACAGCAAAATCTGAGGTAAGATTTTTCAAGGTCACTTTCTACCTGTTGATATGTCACAATTAAAAGTGAATACATGGTATGTAGGAAATAAAGTATTTTATTCTTAAAATACTCTTTTCTACTTGTGTTCAAGATAATGTATCTTTTTTATTGATTCTTCATAATCTGTGGTGATTAAAATACATACTTTGTTAAAAAATAATGTCAAATTAAGATCTTGTCATAGTTCTGTCTGGAGAATTAGAAAGCAAAGACTATTCTGACTTACTTATTAGCTCTTTGCATACCTATTAAAAAATTGAGGACGATGTACCAGCCAAATAGGTCTGAAACATCTTAATTCCTTTTTATGTGAGCAATGTTTGTTAACAGTGAATGTTATAGTTGTCTCTCAATATGAGAAAACCAGTCTCCTCCCACAGGTGGAATGAAAGGTCAAGAGCAGATGTCATTTCCCCTGGAAATTGATCAAGATGTTTCCTGAAAATTTAAAGTATGCTTTTCGTAACAGGCTTTACTAAAGATAATCAAAGAATGGCCTGGATTGGACGAGACTTTAAAGATCATCTAATTCCAACCTGCCTGCCATGGGCAGGGACACCTTCTACTGGACCAGGTTGCTCAAAGACCCGTTCAGCCTGGCCTAGAACACTTCCAGGGATGGGGCATCTACAATTTGTCTGGGTAACCTGTTCCAGGGCCTCACCACACTCAGAGTAAAGAATTTCTTCCCAGTATCTAATCTAAAATTACTCTGTTTGAAGCCATTCCCCCTTCTCCTACCACTAGCTGCCCTTGTAAAAAGTTACTCTCCATCTTTCTTGTAGGCCCTCTTCAGGTACTGAAAAGCTGCAATTAGGTCACCCAGAAGCCTTCACTTTTACAAGTTGAAAAATCCCAACTCCCTTATCCTTTCCTCACAGGAGAGGTGCTCCATCCCTCTAATCATCTTGTTGGCCTCCTCTGGACTTGTTCCAGCAGGCTGATGTCCTTCCTGTGCTGGGCACCCCAGATTGGGTCTTACCAGAGCAGAGGGGCACAATCACCTCCCTTGACCATATTCCTTTGGATGCAGCCCAGGATACAATTGGCTTTCTGGGCTGCCAGTGCACATTACTGAATCATGTCCAGCCTCCCATCCACCAGCACCGTTAAGTCCCCCAGCCAGAGCTGCTGTTGATCTATTTACTCCTCTGCCTGTAGTGATACTGGGGGTTGCCCCAACCCAGAAGCAGCACCTTGCACTTGGTCTTGGACTTCACTTGTGTGAGATTCCCATGGGCCTGCTTTTGCAGCTCTCCCTCTATAACCCTCCCCTTGTCCACAGATGTCACTCTGTCATAGGAGGCCACTAATTTGGTCAGGCAGGACTTGCCCTTGGTAAAGCTGTGCTGGTTGTCAAATCCCGTTCCTGTTCTCCGTGTGCCATAGCATATCTCCTAGGAGGATCTGTTCCATGATCTTCCCAGGGGCAGAGGTGAGGCTGACAGGTGAGTAGTTTCCAGGGTCCTCTTTTCTAAGATGTTTCCCTTTTTGCAGTCATGAGGGAATTCATCTGATTGTCTTGACTTCTCAAATATCATGGAGAGTGGTTTATCAACTACATAAAGCAGTTCCCTCAGGACTTCTCAGCCTTCTCCTCATCCATCGATACCAGTTTTCCAGCACTGTTTATTAGGGGAGCTTACACCTTTTTTTTAACTCTCCTTTTCTGGTTAGAAACAAAATCAGTGGATTATCTGTAATACCTCTGTCATTCTTAGTCTCACTCCTTTTGATGCCTTGATCAAAGCCTCGTTATACTCCATGGTAAACATCCATGGAATTGTTTTCTTAAGGAAGTGCAATAATGCAGACTGAAAGCACCTAACAATTGATGTAACAGGCAATGACTGTGTGCAGGAGGTGACTCAGTAAACTAACAATAATAACATCCCTTATTTTTGGTAGACTTCATTTGAGATGTGTGTATTTCTGCTTATTTAACACAGGAACAGTAGAGAAAAGTAGCAGTGTAGAAACATTGCCAGAGTAATCAAGGTCCAGCAGTGAGAGATTCTGCTGGAAGGAAGGCTTACCAGGAAATATAAACTGCATCAAAATTAAAATAACTACTTGAAGAAACAAAAATATGGCTAACTATTTCTGACTTTTGTTGAAGCTGCTGATAATACTAGTGACATCATTTAATTGTATAGCTTGCCAGCACCTTAACCTTCTATAAAATAACAGGTTTAATATTCACCTAAAATAAACCACATGTTTAAAATTAATGACTCATCTTGCCTTACTTTTGTGTTTTACATTTTTATTTAACATATTCATTTAAATGTGTATTAAATAGCCTTAATAATATTCCTTGCTAATAGCAAGTCTTTCTTTGCTGCTTTGTCTGAGCTATAAGCTTCATTTCAGATTTCTACTACACTCTATGCATGTCTGGAATTTTACTTTGTACCTTAAAATTTCTTTACAATTTATTTATTCTTCTTCGGCTTTAGAATTTGAAAATGTCTGTCAAAGAAACATAGTGAAATAAAAACTGCTGATGGAAATATTATTTCCATATAGTCCTTTGCTGTGTGTCTGTAGGGTGCCACAAAAGTGGAGCCCAGAACTTATTGATGTGCTGGAGAGTTCTTATTTTTCAGAACTTTTATTTCAAATTTTCTGTTGGAAAGGATAAATATAATCAAAAAAGCTTATTTTGACCATTTTTTCATTTTTTTTCCCATTTGTCACCATGTAAAACTGATATATATTTCCTGACATGCATCGAGCAAACAGGGGTTGACACACTTTTCTCTGTATGAAACCTGGTAAAAGTTTGATGTATATCCATGTTATCAGATGGCTCACAGCAACATGATTTTGGGGTTTTTTTTTTGTTTGCTTTGGGTTTTGTTTCTTTTTTTTTATTTGGTAGGTTGTTTTTTTGGGGGAGGAGGTTGGTTTTGGTCTTTTTTGCGTGTGTGTGTGTGTGTGTGTGTGTTTGGTTTTTTTTTCCTTTCAGCTACTAGGTCAAAAATAAATGCAATTCAAATTCTGCACAGAAATGTCGTGGGAAACAGTCTTTTTTCACTGTAATGATGTAGTATGGTCGACACTTGCACACAAACAAGAACTGAAAGATTGTTTTCCAAGATTTAAAATAGCATAATGAATTATTCCTTACTTTTGAGCATGACTTTAATGATAACTTTAATACACTCACATTGCAAGAAATTTGAAAGGTTTGAAAGGAGTGAAGTGTTTTAAGACTTACATTGGCTTTCTATATTTGTCTCAGTTCTAGTTTTCTGGGGGCTTTGCAACCCAGTAATATACAATTTTACTTGCTGTATCACAACCTTATTGGCTAAGGTGTGAGCTTTGGGCATTTAATGAGCTTCCTCCAAGTACAATTATAGTGTTGCTTTATTTTTAGTTGGAATGTTTATATCTTAAGTTCATTTGAAATTTTATTTGATGTTTAAATCAATTCCACAAAAATCACCTCTTTTGTCTGCTATTTAAGTATCTGCTTGTGCTTTATCACTAAGTTTTTCTATTCATGGCTGAATTCTTCCACAATAAAAATTTCATGGTGCATTATACAAGGAAGTAAAACATGTTGCTTCTATCTGGAGGTTATAGCCATCACTACTGCACAGATTTAGCAGTTCGTGTGGCTCTCTGGAGTGCTGTCTATAGTTCTCATTGGGTGCACCTATACTTCTTCAGTAGGTGTAGCTGTGTTTGAGTTCAGATTTGGTGTGTCATGAAGCTGGCTGATATCTGTGATGGTCTTTAGCATATAACAAGGCTGACATTGACGCAGAGCAGTGGCTGGGAACCAAGATAACAGCCTTTGATGAACAGGAATTATCTAGAAAGTGTGTTTCTTTAAACTTTGTCAATAACCTCAAATATGATATTTCAATATCTTCTAGGGTGTTTTGTTTCAAACTATTAGTTTGTGGTTTGCTTACCTTTCTTCCACAGCTTTCATTTTTTTTGGTGAGTCAGTTCAGTGAGGTATATTTCCCTCTTTGATTTGAAAAATAGAGTTTGTCTCTCACTGATGTTTGGGTATTTTTACTAAATCGGTTTTGACATGAAGTCAGATCTGCTAATCATTTTAGCAGCGTGTTACATAAAAGATTTGATTCTTTTTTTTTTCCTGCTTGCATTTGATGGCAATTCTATGTAAATCAATCTGAGCATGAACTAGTGAAATTACTTGAAAAAATACTAGACTATTACTTGAATAATTGTCCAAACCTCCTCCTCTTTTGAAAAAATACTGGTATTTTAATAACACTAGATCAAACTCTTAAGATATCTGAAACGTTTCCTTAAAACAGAAGTCCAAATGTGTTTATTGAGATTTTGCAATCAGCTTCCTGATTTTGTTTAAATTGGGACTATCAAATTAAGAATGAAAATTAGACAAAAGGAGCACTAAAATCTGATGTGAAACTTTATTTTGAGAATGCAGCGATATAGAAAATAGTTAAAAGTACCTAATTTAATTGGATCAATACTTATGTTTTCTCCTCTCTGCTCAGAATTATCCGGGAATAACTTGGACAGTAAATTATATTCACTTCTTCCTCTTTTAAATGCCTATGTTGGGGTCTCTGCTGTCCTGACACCTTGGGAAGATTCTTGGAAATATTTTTGAGAATATTTTTTGAAATACTGAATATTGATAAATATTGATAAACAGAAATATTGGAAATATTCTTGGAAAAAAATCTTGGGAATATTCTGATGAATAATATTTTTCTTTAATTTGTATTTTGATAGTCCCAAACTCATACAAGCTTCCAACAGTTTTACTGGAGACTTCAGTCTTTTTAAGTACTCAAGAGCTCAGCAATTGCTGCCATTTGTAGGTCTTTTTTCTTTCAACTCCTTCCTAATGCAAATTTCTTCATTTTTGTTTGCTGCTAATAATAACGCTAATGATCGAAAGTTTGTCCTGGAGACTCCAAGCCTTAAAAATGGGGGTTTAATCCCCTATACCTGTATCTTCCACCTCTGTAATTACCTCCCTATTTGCAAGGAATGTTGCTAAGAAACATGCTAATATTCTGGCTCTGGACAATGGTTAAACAGCTAAAGAGTGCTCTCTCCACCCCTTCACACCATTTTTGCTTTGCCTTTGTCCTTCTTGACTGTGTCTTCTAAACTTTTTGCACTTAATTCCTTCAAGGCATTCTTCACACTTGTTATCCCTCTTTTGCCTGACCTGCAGTTGTTCCTGTAGTTATTGCACAACTACTCATCTGTTTGACTCCCTTGGGCTGCTGGACTGAACAGAGAATTAAGTACTTTCTATTTCTTTCAGTTCTCATTTTGTTCCTATGCTGTGGTCAAATAACTCATACATTTTCTGTTCTTCAGCTGAAGTATCTGGGCTCATTGAGCAGATACAACTAATGAAATTGTTCACTGGGACCCACAGTGAGTCCCTAACGCAGCAGACAAATTGTGGTGCTCAGCTGCAGTGGGGAAACACGCTCCGTGTCTTTGTTAAATCTTGTAATGCGCAACCACCTGTGTGGTAGGGTATGGTGCCATAGAGAGTTTCTCGGCAAACTCAACTGTATCTTTTTTTTTTTTTTCACTTTTTCTATAAAGGTATCTGGGAAATGCACTGGTCATTATGAGTCACTAGTATATCAGGGTTGGTTTGTTGAAAGAATCCTATAAGGAAAAGTACTGCCATAATTATTTTAGCTTCCCATGCTGGGGTTTCTGCTCTGTTATTTGAGCCCATAAGACCTCACATCTTCTAACAAACTGCCAACAAATAGAGTGGCAGATCTGGAATCCTTGCAATTACTTTTTAAAACTATATGACACCACGTAGAGGTCTAGAAACCTGAAGTGGTTCGCTTGCCCAAGCATAGCAACTAAATAATAAAAGAGCTACTACTTACACTATAAACAATGGTTGTGACTGTTCCTGAGTGTCAGAGTTGGTGGTGTTAGCATAATTGTGTTCTGAACACAAATCTCGATCGTATTTAATGATACAGTGTACCATCTTACCTAAAGTTTTATTAAACTAACTGGAGTTAAAATTGCTCCATTTAACCTGCTTCTAATTTAAAGGATCCATTTTGGAAACACCCTTCAAAACTGAACTAATTAGCTAGGATTGCCAGAATTTAAACTCATAGCTCTGTATTTTTCATCCAGGAATTAAGGAATATAGATTTCAGTTCCTAACTTCTTCATCCCTTTTTAAATTTTTTATATAAGACAAGAAAAGAAGAGGAAAGAAGGCTTAACTCAGCTAATTTTTCCATTTTCCTGTACTTGAGAATTTGGTATCAAAGGTATTTTTTTACCATTACAGCCTGAGAGACAAATTTTAGCCTGAAAATTTTGTTAAGTATTTTCCTAAGGTGAAAGAAACCTTCAGATCATTCTGTGTAAAGTCTTTGGGAGTGGAAGTTCCTAAACCTTCAGCTGAACTACCAAAAATAGGCATGGCAGTATCCTCCATTTCTAAGGGTGTGATTATTCTAACTGAGAAGACTCTTCAACAAATACTGACTTAGCAAAAGTGAAAAGGTCTCCTTAAAAATATACTTTGGCAATGCAGATGCCTATTAGAACAACTGCCTTTCTCAGAGCGGAAGGTCTCTGGACCAATGATTTTCAAAGGACCATAAGAAAAGTAGAAATCAAGGGTTGAGAAAAAGGCCCTTAGCAGATGCTTTTGTTGCCAGAAGCCCCTTGATCGCATCACGTGTTTAGCTCAAAATAGTCAAATAATTATCAGTGTCTCACTGGTAATTATAGCTTTTTATCTAGAAAGATGGACAAGCCAAAGAGTCATTGCCAGACTCTGTGATGCAGAGCTAATTGGCAGGATGTTAGAGAGGTCATAGCATGGTCCAGTGAGAGATTAAACATACCTCAGAATAATTTTAGACTTCCCAGGGAACTAATTGTCATGTAAAGTTAATAATCATAGTGAAAACAACTGGGAAAAGTGTTTCTTGCAGAGGAAAGCCTTGGATTCAAAGGAAAGGACTACGAGGTATAGAAAATTTTAGTGAGAAACCTAATGCATGATTCAGGTCTTAATTTATGGCTCCTTAACTCCTTTGCTTCTCATCTAAAAAACTTTCAAGAACAGCAAGAACTAACATATTAAGTGACACACCCAGGAGGTCTATGAATTCTAATATGCTCAGTCAGGGGATGACCAGTACTGGATGCCCAGGGAAGAGTCTTAAGAATAAAACAAGTGTATAATGAATTCCCCAAATATTTTTCTAGCCTGTAGCCATTCTTACCTGACAGTTCCTCAGCTGTTTCTCTCAGATGTCATCCTGCTGTTGGATAAACATACTTAAGCATGGAGTGCAAGCTCCATGGAAAGAACACTGTGTTATCAGGTAATTCCAGAGAGAAAAGTGCTTCTCTGCAGCAGCAGCCACAATCCTAATTTTTCCTCCTCTCATGCATTCACCCCGCTCCAGTGAGAGCATGATTAGTAAGCTCTTTCTTTTTTTTAGGCTATTTCTCCTGACTCTCTGTTGAAGCTCTTCCCCTTTTCTGTGCATCTGTGCTTCCCCTGGAGGAGTGCATCTGGCTCCTAGTTTCCAGAAGCAAAATTCAATTCTTTTTGCTGGTTTTAGACACATGATAAGCTTACATAAATATATGTCAACATTTCACAGACCCTTAAACCTAGTTGGATGCTGAGAGCAATGTAGTCATGCTGCAAACTGACTCCAAAAATGTTAAGACAGTATTTAATATCACATGGTGTTTGTGCTGCAATTTGCTTCCTAATAGTACCTGTCAGATACTACTGGCAGTGGGTCAGGATTGTCTTTTACAAGATCTCACTTTCCAGTGCTCTCTTTCTTTGTTGTTTGGGGTTTTTTTGGGGGAGGAGTAACAATTCATTTTACCTTCAAAAAAATACATGGCTGTGTTTATAGCATTTTAGTAAGTGCAATACAAATATTATAGATTGTGCAGATTAATAGAATAATGTGGTATAGAATTGGTTAGGTAGTTAGAAAAGTAGAAGTAAGCAATATATGGAAAACGCTAGTGACACGTGATTGCATCAAAGATTTCTGAACTCGGGACTTTGTAATATTGACAGGAAATAAAACCCAAATTATATAAATGAAGTTCAATTCTGATTTCTAAAGCAAGAATTGCACAAAGGTTTCAAACTTAAATAGTATTCTTGGTATTCTTTTGCATTAAAATGTGACGTGCAAAATATTTCATGAAATTATTAAAAGGTTTATTATATTTGACACAGCTCCCCTCTCAGTATGCATGTTCATATTAAGTTCTAACTTAATTCTACCTCAATTTTTTGTTCTCTCATTTATTGTCTCATACGTGTTTCCCAGGATAGCCCACTGGTCTTACAGTCTGACAGAAATGTAACAGTGAATGCAAGAAATCACATGGGACAGTTAACTGGACAACTAACAGTAGGTGAGTGTTCTTTATTGACTGTTATGTTTATCAGTTTAGCTTTATGAGTAGGTTTCATTAATAAACATCACATATAGAATATTACTGAATAGTCAGGGAAAAAAATGTCTCATGACCATACTCAAATAAAAATCGGCACATACAATGCACAATACCTACACAATAGGAGTATGAATCAACATTAGCTCAAGGCAGAAAAAACAGAAATGTCTTAAAATAGTTAAAACAGCTTAATAAAAAGTTATTGTTTGAGACAACTGTAGCAAACTAAAAAAACCCTCAGCAAAACATGTTTCAACAACAGTTTGAGTTGGAGAATGATCATAACTTTTTACAAGTTCTGTCAGTCTTCCATTACTTTAGTGGACATAGGTTAGCATCCGTCAGTTTTGTACAATGAAGTTGGAGTAACTGAATGTAAAAAACACAGGACAAACCGAAAATTAAAATGCTTTCCTAGTCATTATAAAACTTAAATGGAAAGCAGTCATACAGCTTGTCATTCATTAAAACTGATATTTCACAGAGTATAAAATATAGCCAGTCAAAGTTCCAAATGAAATAGCAATAAAAAAATCTTCTACTTTAGTTGTCAAGTATTTTTCCCTGCTTTTATGTTGTTTGGCATGTTATACTGTGCTTTTAGTACAAATCACACTTATTGTATTAGTAAATATGGAGAAAACACTACTGAAGATATTAATTGCTTTCAATTTTTTTAATCTACACTAAGTTTTCATACTGGCTGGCGCTAGTAGCTTCACGTTGTAAAAATCTTTGACAAGTGCACACCGAGTGACACACCATCTGCACTGATTTCCCTGAATGACCACATCAAATGAGTGTAAAAAGGTAACCAGACTTGCTAGAAGGTATAGATGAGGAAAATTAAGCTAACACCTGTTCTAGCCATATTGTACTTGCCCAGTGTGATTATGAAATGCAGTTCTGTATCATCTGGTAACTATATTATTAAAGCCTTCTACTTCAGCTGGTAATTGCTAAAAGGTGAGTTCCCCATAGCAGACATTATATATGATATTTTTATCACTGAGACTATTGCAGCTGAGTGAATCCAGCATGAAAAATGAGTGTGAATGTATTAAGACTGACCTACTTAAAGGCATGACAGTAGAGGTTAATATTCTATAA
Source organism: Campylorhamphus procurvoides (assembly GCA_013396655.1). Classification (NCBI taxonomy): domain Eukaryota; kingdom Metazoa; phylum Chordata; class Aves; order Passeriformes; family Dendrocolaptidae; genus Campylorhamphus; species Campylorhamphus procurvoides. Next base: position 482,516 of record WBMV01003677.1, read on the forward strand.
ACATAAAGGTCTGAAAAAAAATTGAGCTTTTATGTTAGGATCATTAGAGTGCACACCTTTGGTGTGCAGCTGGTACACTGTTTCAAGAGTAGAAGTTTGTTAAATTGCAATATTGTATTTACAATATTTCTTATACTTTATTTTCCTCTTCATTTCAGAACAGCTATTTGACTTTATTACTTCTAATATTAATATAAAATTCTGCTTATGTTTTAGAAATTTCCTGTCCAGTATTGGATGCATATTGAAATCTTTCTTCTTTTCTTATCTCTTATTAAATATTTCTTACTTAGTAAAGTCAGTCACAACTATCAGTGCAATCAGTAAAAGCTGGACATTCCAGTATTAGAAGTCAAAGAAATTAACAGGCACCTAAAAGTAAAAACGCCCTCCTGCCCTCCTTTCTACACATTTTTGTTGTGTAAGATACAGCAGAGAAATAAAAGATTTTTTTTTTGCCTAACTAAAAGCACGGCCTCATCTGCTGAAAGAATGGTAGGGGGCTTTTCTATACTGGGTTTACTCATGTAAGGAAATACTTTTTTCTATTAGTTGTAAATATGCTCTAGAATACCTCTGTAGTCTTTAAATATGCTCTCTGTCCATTCACTACTGCTGTATGCTGAAGCCCCTGTTGTGTGGCTGCCCAGTGAAAGGAATGAAAACAGTGAAGAGAAATGTTTTAAACAAACAAACAAAAAAAAAAAGGTAAATTATTATGCCCTTGGGGAAAAAAAAATCTAGTTAACAACTTTGAAATCTTATCTGTTGATGTCTTTAAAGAGTGAATAATAATAATAAAACCCGTACCAATTTATATGGATGGCAGTAGTACACTATAAAGAAAGAAGGATATCACTGCATTCAAAAGGATGATAATGTACTTCTTATACATGTGATACCATTGGCATTTTATCTGTATTTCACAGGACATAAGTGATATTAAAAGGCAACAAATAAGCTGGTCTCTTCCTGTCTTTGGCATCCAAATTGCTGGTCATATCAAATTTTAGGACAACTAAAAATTCTTTCTATGTTATTTGAAACTCCTCAAGACTAAGACAGCCTTCAGAGTATCTACTGAGAACTGTAACTGGAAAATAGATTAATGTAAAGAAGTGGAGTCTGGATGGGAGGAAATGGAAAAACATTTCCTCAGGGAGATGGAGAAATTCTTGATAATAGGTATTCAATTCTGTGAGGGACTATGGAAGACAAAATATTTAATTAAAGTGCATAATTAAGACATCTTGGAACACATCCTAATCTAGGAGGAGTGAAGAAAAAGTATATTTTAAAAAAAAACAAACTAAACAAACTAAATGCACTGGAGGATTGAAGATTGAGTTGTTGCATGTTTAAATGGTATAAATTTGAGCCATGGCTCCATGTCACACAATACCAATACCCATTATTACAGTACACTGTATTTATAATGGCACTAAAAACTGTACAGAAAGAAAGTCACAGTTGTAGCAATGCTTTCTGTTGGGATCTCTACCAAGTGAGCTGGAATTGTTGGTTTGGACTCCAGTCTACTCATGACATATGGTCAGGAAACTGCCAAGTTTGTGTCTGGATCTCCAAAAGGACTCCACAGCCTTCAGTTTTTAGACATGTCATTTAAGACCAATGTAGCACAGACGTGAGTTATATCTATGGAATAAAGATGAAAAAATGAGCATCCATTGAATTTTGTATCCGAGGTGGAAAAGGATAAGTGATCACATCTCTCCTCTTCCAGCCTTTAGGTAGCAATACCTTTTGCATTATGCATTCTACTGAATTAACTTCACACAACCTTTTCTCTCTGTTTAATCAATGTTTGCATAGTTTAAATCTATACGGAAAATTATCTACTTCTTTTTTATCAGTCTTAGAAATGCACATTTCTTGCTCAGCTTGAGGAAAGTTTGTTGTCTCCATGCTGTCTGCACATATCATATACACCTCTGCCTGTTTTTGAGTGGATAACGTCAGGCTGGCAAATCGCTAAAAAAATTTAATATGATGTTTGAAACACACATATTTGGATACCAATGAAAGCTATATTCTTGCAATTACTTTTTGAAAATAGCAGCCAGATACACAATTTTCAATTACAGCACTGCTAAAGAGTGATAGCGGTGCTAAAAGATATAGCTAGTCAAAGAACCTGTCAAAACTGGTGACATTTTCCTTATGTTTACCACAAAAATTGTCTTGTGCATTCAAGATTTTTTTCTTTAAAATGTGCCTGCTTACTTGCTGGGTTCCATCAAGAGTGCATGGGTTATTGTATAGAAACTACTGCACATGAGAAATCAAAGGTATGTAAGTTTGTGAGAGTGGGAATAGTCTCGTTCATCTTTCTTACCTATATCACATATGGCAACTGCCTATGCCTGTATGTACTGATACCTTAGCAGGTAACACATCCTGCTACCCTTTCACTTATGAGGTGTGCAAAGCAACCCATTACCTAAATGCTGCCTGTGATGTTCCTTTTGCAACATTTAGATATCAGTGAAGATTCTGAAGCAAGATACATTTCAAGCATCCTTGCTTTTAGAATGATCTGTGGTAGTATTATATTATTACTATCTGCAGTAATAGTAATAAGGTACATGTAATAAGTTGCTCTTAATCTTTTGTATCTATTGTCAGACATTAACTTCAAATTTTATGTGTTTGAATTAAGCATTCATTAAGGTAATGCAAGTAATAACATGCTTAAGTAACAATGGATGAGAAATGTCTCTGTGTTTTTAAACCTTGTTTGCATATAGAGTAGCCTCAAATGTAAGGTCTTTTCTCCTAAGTGTTGCAGGAAGAGAGTATCATTCCATTTTCCTCACAGTAGAAAAATGGAACAAAAGGTCTCAACTCTTACCTGCATGGTTGTTCTTGTATCATCCATAGTAGGGTAGTGAGGAAAAGAATGGTGGTGTTTTACATTCCCTCATTAGCTGCTTCTGCCCTTGTTAGCTGGGCAAACATGGGTAAGAACTTGCCAGGAACATGTGAAATAAAGGCTTTCTACTTTCCCTTACAAAGAGATTTGCCTACCTGTAGTCCCAGACTACACTGAGATTTCCAAAATTGAAAATACATTAAACATTTTGCTAGTCTAATTTTCTCTTGTAACCACTGTGGTGCAGTAGGATAATTATTATTGCAAAGAAGATATGTTGCAAAAACAAAGTCAGAAAAATAAGTTATCCCATTCCCAACATCCTCTAAATTTCTATTCCTTAACCGAAATACAAACTGAAAAAACAACGGATTTTGATCCTTAAAACCACTTTATTTTGTGCAAATCAGAAATGTAGGCAATTTACCACACGTAGATGAATTAGCTCAGTTGGTTGGAGCATAGTGCTAATAACACCAAGGTTGTGGGTTTGATCCCTGTATGGGCCATTCCAAGAGCTTGACTTGATGATCCTTGTGGCTCCCTTCCAATGCAGAATATTCTGTAATTCTGAATTAGTAGCCTAGATTTTGCATTGGTGTACAAAGAGAAATATTTAGTTTGAAGCATTTTGTCATTAATAAAGTTCTTTTCATTGTACCAAAGTTTTTTAATTTAAAGTTTATTCATTCTCTTTTTCTAATACAAAAAAAATTGTACACAGAATCTGTAGTTTCTGGGCTAACTTATATTCATTGCTTGCATTTTTTTCATGTGTTTTTGCACTTTAAATGGAATTTTCTGTTGAAAATTACTTGGTTGTCTGATGTCTTCCCTTGTTTTAAGTCAGTTGCTTGTCATTCAGAGAATACTAAGGTAACTTACACAGGAAAATATTACACATTCTGAGTGTACAAATAAGAAACAGTAAAATATTTCGTAAGAAACTTTTATAGCCAGTTACACTCTTTTCAAGTATGAAAATATAAACAATTTATCAGGAGGTGAAAATACAGCTCATCTGCTAATCTGTGGTAGAAATCCAGTGTCAGATCTTTTAAATGAAGGCAAATGTGAGATAACTTTCTCCTTTTCAGTACAGGTTAGCCTACCTTGTACTTAGCTGCAGAGTTAAAGGATCTCTTTCAGTTCAGGCCTCACTGCAGAAGGTACAATGGAGCAGTGCCTAGAAGGCCATATGGCTTTACGTCTCCTCCTGGCAAAGCACATGAGATGAGCCAAGAGGCAGTCAGAAAGTGAGCCATGTTGCTCATAACAGTTGAAATGTCCAGCTGGAATCTGAATCTCATCTCTTCTCATAATTTACAGTGCAATGTGATGTTCTCCATTTCTGAGTGTCTAGTCCATGGAAAAGTCTTTTTACAAACCATCTGTGCTGCAACACAGGTTTTATAGTAGGACTTCACTTAATACATACTCAGATATACTCTTAATGACTTTGGCTAAACTATCATGAAATCCACTCCCATTAATTAATTATCTTGAAGTGCAGTATTAAGAAAATATGAAGCTCTGAAATCCACTCAAAAGTTCAACCTCTTTGCCAGTACTTTGATGGGTCTGCCAAAGAAGTCTTAAAAAAAACCAAAAAAATCCCCCATGATAATTTATTTGAAATTAATCCATATTTCTCCTGCAATTCTCCGTTTAGGTCATCTTCAAATAACAGAAAGCATCTGGATTTGTTTGCTTTGATTCTGAATCAAGAAGCAATAATAGTTAATGGACTACTAAAAGCAGTTGCAGACAAGTCCTTTCTAATTTTTACTTATATTTCACTTGTAAATTAGTTACATAAATTTCGGTGTTACTTTTTGTGTATACATTTGAAATTCAGCAGTGGTAAATATGCTCTTGTGACAAGCCCTTGCATTAAGTGGATTGAAAAATAATACTTTTTATACATCCATTGCATAATTAACTCATAAAATCATTAAATATACTACATTAACCATTTTCAATCTAGTTTGTGCTTGGTTAACAAAATCTCTTTGAAAGAGAGAGAGGATTTACACAGTGGTTCAGATTGCTTTTAATAATTCAGCTACATTTTTAAGCAACATATATCAATATGATGCTCTTATTATATGTTATGTGCCAACATAACACTGCACTCCTGATCACTATTTGAAATACCCTATGGTGTAAAATATATCTTAAATCTCCCTTATGAATTGCCACATGAAAACTGTGCTCTAGAAATAGAGTAGCAAGCTATCTCTGTCACTTATTAGGACCAAATGGTAATTCTACATAGTAGGTATGGCCATTATTTAACCTGATGCTTCCTTCCTGAAATACAAGAGCATATCACATCAGTCAATATGTCAAGCATTAAAAATTCCCTTATGAATAACCACAAATGTAAGTAGCAGTGGGGAAGTAATTGAATTCTGTGCAATTTCAGCATTGTTATTTCAGGGGAGAGAGAGTGCTTGTGCGTTGTTGGTATTAAACAGCTTATCAAAAAAGGTCTATGCTGTGGGTATAATATTTCTTGCTTTAAGTTTTATCATCCTCACTAGTGTGTGACATATATATATATATTATATATATATATATATATATTCAATCTTGTTTGAATCTTAAAACTAATAATTTCAGTACTTCCAGATCTGGGGTCTTGAGACCTCTTCACCTTATTTCTGAATTCAGTGTACTTTTTCTTCTTCTACATTCTTCAGACTCTAACATTTCAGTCTTGATCCAGCTTTTCTTTTTTTCTTTTTGTTTCTCTCAGTCTGAGTTCAGGAAGACTATTTCTACCTCAGATACAAGGTACAGCTCGTGTTAGTTCATATCTGAAGTCATATTGATCTAACGTGGAAAGCACCTTTTCTGTCTGTAACTGACAGACAGAAATAAAAACATACTTTGTACTTCTATAATTAGTCTGATACTAATTATACTTAATAATATATATATATATACTTGATACTATAATACTTAGGGATACTTAGGCATAGACAGAATGCGTGCATCTTATTTTATCTTTCCTTTTCTAAGTTTGTTCATCATCCAAATTTGGAGGGAATTTTAAGGTCCGGTACCTGATTTCTGATGTGGTTATCTTTGCATAATCTAGAGCTGGCTTGGAAAGGACAAAAACATATGGGGGAAGAGATTGCTTTACTAAGTCAAAATATGCCTTAAGTCTGGACTTTAGAAATCCTCCAAGACATATGCAGTTACTGGGCAGGGTGCTTGCTTTTCACTTCTGCAATTGCTCCAATTTCCTTGTATATATTTACTATAAATCTTAATTTTCAATGAGCTAGTGGTATGAAATTGGACATTTTTGATTTGCATGTGGAAAAGATTTGGAGCTGTGTCACAGATTAGATTTAGGAAAAGGTTCTTCACTGAGAGAGTGATCAATCCCTGGAATATGGTTCCCTGGGGAAGTGGTCACACCACGGAGCCTGCCAGAATTCAAAGAGCATCTGTGCAATGCTCTCAGCCACATACTTTAATTTTGAGTAGTCCTGCAAGAGGCATGCAGTTGGACTGGATGATCCTTGTGGATCTCTTCTAGTTTGAGATATTCATTTATGTTTTCAAAGGGATACAGAATAAATCCAGGGAAGGGAGAAAGAGGGGCAAGTAGCAGGCCTTCCTCAGGCAGCCTGCTGGAAGCCAGGCCTCAGATCCCAGCTGTTCACAGGTGATGCTGGCAGGAATGGCAGGCACTCTAAGGACTGGTGGCAGGCTGGCTTCCTGCAGGGCAACCATCAAAATGAAAAACCTTTTTCTCAAGAAAGGGCATGTTCTATACCACTGTCACTTTAGAGGTGATGTGGAAAGGATGAAAGGAAGCACCAAAATCAGTGTTTTCTAGGCAGGGATTGTGGATGGGGAGCAAGGGTGAAGAAGTGACTGTGCCAAGAGGTGTCTGATCCACTTGGTATGAGCCTCAGCTCTCTGCTTTAGTAGTTCATCTCAATCCTAACTTTGACCCCAGAGGATCTGTAGTGAGTCCAAACATATGCTGAAGTAGATTTCAATTATCAGTTACTATTTTGCCAGTGGTACAGCAGTTCTTTGCTTAGTTTGCTGCTTTATAGACTTATGTTCCCTTATTGTATTTTAAATACTAACCTGGATGTTTCAACTGTTTCTAGAAAACTGGCACTGAAAACTAAGAGAAAAGGGTATTCTGTTGTAATTCTCAAAGATTTTTTTCCTCTTTCCACACCACCCCACCTGACCCCATACCATACAAGAGGACATGGAACTAGGAGCAGTTGATTGATTTAACTGTACGAGTAGAGTCTGTGTGGGAAGAGGTAATTAGTGTTTTCATGGTGGTGCAGAAGTGTTAGTGTTTAAACATTAATCCATTGCCATCTGTCCTGCTGCTGTTACCCACATGCTGCTGGCCACTACAGACAGCATAACTACTACCCAAATGTTCAGAGCAGGGAAAGAGAAGTGATTTCCTTATGTAGGGAGAGATTCCTAAAGTCAAAGAAATGGATATTATTTAGATGTATATAAGTAGGTTTTAGAGGCATATAAGTAGGTTTTGAAGAATGCAGCATACACCTTCAAAAGATGGTTCTGATTCTTTGTCTTTAGCTTTACCAACTGCTAATACTTCACTTAACTTCAAAACCAGCTGCTGTGCATGCATTGTGACATTCACAAGGCGGCTGCTGGGTGCTAAGCATTATTAAATTACCTACAACATCTGGACCTTTAACAAGTTCCTGACAGGACATTAAGATTTTATTTTTACCCCTTTTTTCCCTAATGTTCAGACAGCTCATTAATATTGTTAAGGACATATTATATTTGGAGTGGCTGAGGTGAAGGACAAAATAAGGGCAAAAAATGAGAGGTCTATTTTAACTTAATGCAAAAACATAGTTAAAGAGAAGAGCAGTAAAATCTTTCTGATATTCTCCATTTCATAGTTGCAAAGAACACTTGAAGGTAGGAATTCAACAGCATGCTGATGCTTTTAAAGATATTGAAGTGACAGCAAAGAGATTTATCAAGCATAGGGGTGAGAAGAATTTGGTTGTAGATTTAGATTCTTTATTCAGCTAAGTTATCTTAAAAATGTCTGAGTTCTATCAGTTTTCTTATTGAGCCAGCTATGAGAAAGAGATTCTTGCAAGTGAAGAGTCAGGCTTGGAAACATTTGTGTTTGCCCATGAAAATTATTTGGCCATATGAGATTGTGAACCTCTTAGTGAATTCTAGTTCATATCTATTAGATGACTAGTATTAAAAAAAAAAAATAGTAAAAATTCTTCAGTTTTCTGGAATTTCCCCTCACATATCTTTAGAGTGTCAGAAATTGCATGTCAGTTATGTTACAATTATTTTTGTTTTTAAAAAAAAATTAATATTGAAGTTTATTTTCTATTCATTGTGCTGCTCTAAGTCCTGTAAAAATATACAGTTCCAAAACCAGCTTCAATGTATAACACTGAAACTTTAAAAACACATTGGAAAATACCAATTAATACCTATAGCTAGTATACTGCTGATTTGTTGTGCTTATTTATGAATGCAATTATGTTTATTTGTCTTTTCTTTACCTCCATTCAGAACAATATTGAGTTTTAAGTTCCATATTATGCCAATACTAGACATGTTTAATTGTGCCATTTGTAGATGGACAGAGCTGTCTTGATGTAATTTGTCTCAAGCATGTACAGAATATTTAAAGGCATATTTATTCTGGATTTTAAAAATTTCTTTAATAAAAAATATATCTCTGAAAATAGTTTCTCTTTCATCAAGTTATTCTTACAGTGATAAATATTGCAGTTGCAACTGAATTATGAACAGATGGCATAGAATTAATGATTAGCTGAATGTTTTAAAATTTTGACTAGATTTTTTCCTGTGAAGAAAAGTATTCCATAAAGCTGAAATTAATTAATCACTGGGAATAGTTACCACTCACTGAATCGCTAACATCAGTTAGAGATCAAAATAATACAGATGGAGCATTTTTTCCAAATCAAAATTAAGGACTACATTACCTTTAAAATAAGTTATTACAATATTAGAGACCCAAAATTTCCCGATTTTCCTTTTGTGATGTTCTAGACAGATATTTTGTTTGGACGAGTTGTTTTGATGTTCTTTTATCATACGTATTACCAAGGCACCTGGACTTGTTACCACTTTAAAGTTGTCAGACACTTAAAGCTTCCTACCCATTTTGTTTCTGGTGCAGAACAAGAAGCCAGGTGCTAATTTAGCACATCCATTTCTCTCTGTGGTCGAGTGATTCTGGTTGGCTTGACATACTAACAAGGCAAATGCTTTCAGTTATTTCAGGTAAAAAATCCACATATGCTTCAGATATTGCCTCTGAATTTGTACATTGATCTGCATCTAGGTTATACTTCTTTCCAGACACAAAATCACACATTCCTTTATGGACACTTCAGATTTCCCAAGGATATCCATGTAGCCTCTCTAAGTGGGGTATTTCAAAGGTAGACAATCTGTCAGGGGTTCAAATCACAAAGATACAGAATTTCAGTGTCAGCATGGTAGCTGCCTGAGATAGATGTCTTCATCTGTGAATTGAATTGCATCTTATGTGTTACAAGTCAACAGTGAACTCCACTGAGGATCTTAATCAGAAGAGACACTTTCAAAAGCTAAGAGCCCAAATATGCTTTTATCCTGCTTCTGCAGCTTTTCTGGCCTTTGTCCCACTGTCAAGGGCAAAGAGACAAGTAATTTCCTAAATGGATAATGCAAAAATCCTGAGAGCTGGGCTAAGCCATCATCATCTTGTGCCATTGTCATAGCGGGTGCTAGTTGTTCAGAAATCTGAATGCAGCTCACTGATCTGCCAAGTAGCAGAAGGGTTTAAAATTATCATTTTATGGTCAGCAGGCTATAATTTTTTTCTCTTGTTTTACTACCCAGTACTACTCAGTGGTAATGTTTTGCAGATAAGTCATGTGCATCTTTTAATATTTTGCACATTCTTTCATTGAATCTTTCTCAGTTAAAGCATGTTTATATGAAATGCTAACACTTTTTGCATAGATAACTTCAGAATATTTGTATTCTTTACCTAAAGCAGATAATCTGAGAAATAGTCACCTTGGAAGAAGTAAATTTTTCTAGTCCTCCCTGTGTAATAGCTATCAGTGTTGAACTAATGTTATAAAAATGTAAAATAGGTGGGGGTTTTAACATTCCTTTGTTTCATTCTTCTCTCTCAAAATGTGATTAATTCAATTCTTTATCTGAAAAACTTTAATTTTCATCCAGAAACCTTTTAATGATCTAACTCACTACATTGTGAGTAATAGTATGAAATATTTTTGAGTCACAGCAGGTTTTATTTGAAGTCTATGGAAAACTGCCCAAAGCATCTGGAAGAACAACTTATATCTTTGTAATAAGTCAGGGGGGAAAAAAAAAAAGGAGAAAGAAAAAAGGAAAATTCAAAGCTAACCTCTCAATAACAAGTGTATATAAAGAATATATATTTTCAAGGTGAAGACTGATCTTGAAGGTCTTTTCTAGACTGAATAATTCTGAGAATGTGAATTAAAAGATTTGTTACCTTTAAGTTATATTAATAAACTACAAAAAAATAGTCAAATACCTACAGGGTAGAAACAAATTTCAGAATAACTATCTAATGCCTAAAGAGAATATTACCAGTAAGAAAGACAAAACTGAAATACTTTTCTTTTTAAATCTTCACAAAACACGATACAAAAGAGTGATTAAAAACAGTTATTAAAATAAGCCATAGAGTAAAATGAAGACGAGTAAAAGTGAGGAACTGTTGAGTTGCATTTCGCTCCATTCAATTTCAGTTTTAGTCAGGTTACCTCAGAATGATAAAACAGGCAGCAGAAAAGGTTCTTGAACTACTAGCAATTATTTTAGAGAGTATGCAAATGAGAGATAAGGTCTAAAAATATGCAAACAGGTCAAACATCATATCATTTTAAAAAAAAAAAAAAGCAGGGTTGTAGAGATTTACAGATCAGTGATTTTCAGTAGAAAGTCTGGTAAATTTGTAGAGCATTCCATAGAGAAGTTAGACTAGAAATCTGGCCTAAAGGAAATATGTAATGATAAAGATACAGTTTTAGAGAGGGGTAAATGACCTTATGATTTGCAAGATGCTACATTTCCCAAGGAGATTCAACATTCCTGGTTTGTCTTTTAGTTTCATCTAGTAGTGAAGACATCTTATACAGCCTTTACTATTTTCCTGTGCTCTTGATATTTGATTTGGATGTGTTTTTCATTATGCACAACATGTACTCAGGCATCTCATACTATGAATTGTTTTGGGTTTTTTATCTCTCATTTCCCTTCAGTTGAATATGCTGCAGTTACTTAGAGGCAACTTTGGATTTTCATAAAACATATAGTGACCAAACAACATAACAATAACCTTACAGCCTAGTTCAGCTAACAGAAACAATCTAAATTTTCTTACTGATTTTGTATGGAAAAGTTCCCAGACTGTTTCAGTAAATCTCAGCTTCCAAAAGGTATATGTTCAGCTTGTAATCATTTCAGTTGTAAAATCCAATCACATCACAGAAAGCTAAAAATTGCAAGGTTAAGGAAAATACTGAAAACTTGTAAAATTAGGATTTAATATTTTTCAGGTTGCATTCCTCATGAGTAATTAAAATTGATATGCTTTCTATTCTCATTCACACTTTGTAGTACACAAAACATGTAAGAGTTATAAATAATTCATTTGCATGAGCTGGACATTTGAGCTTGTCAATGAAAGCTGAGTTGATAAATGCGGCTATAAGAAGAAGTTAACGTAGTGTGGCTATTTATTGATGTCACAAAGAAAGATTCCTGGACAACAGAGGGAAATATGTGTAGGAAAGATAATGCAATAAATCTGGTAATAAAAATAATATATATTTATTTATTATTTAACCTATTTAATTTAAATATACTTCATCTAATAGTCTAATTTAAAATTTGTCTATATACACATACATTTATTTATTAATATGTTACACATTGTTTATATATGTTTAAAATGTATTTATAATATGAGAAAAATCAGTCTCATAGGAAACTCATAATTGACACAAGTCTCAATTACAGAATCTAGCTATACTTAATGAGATTATAAGAAGAAAACACAAGTTGAAGTCTTACATACACATTTTGATGCCTGGTGTATCTTTCTTTGGTTTGCTTGGCTTTCTTATCTAGGGATCTATATTTAAGCAATTAAGATAGATAAAATTACAGACATTGCACATGCCTTTAGCCATTATAGGAGCAAAATAAATGTATTAACTTAAAGCTTAAATGACTTTCGAGATGCAAAGAAGCACATTTCACCCATGTATATTGCTCCTAGCTGATGACATTATGAGTGGCTATGTCCGATTAGAACAAAGGTCTGTGTAGCCATGTAACTGCAGTCTCAATTAGAAAATGCCATGTGGTAGGGATAGTAGGAGCAAAAGCACCAGTTTGCTCTTGAGCTGTTGTGGCCTGGTATAGAAGTAGCATAGAGTGCTGTCTTGCTGCCACTTTTATGCAACTTTCATATATAGATTTTCATACTTGGGATTCCACTGTCAAGATTCACCAGGAAGACAAACTACAGAAACAATGTAATCTATCCATTGCAGAGGTGACAGGCAATATTTTAGGTTTGTTTTCTCATGAACTAGATATACCATACCAATGTTTGACTTGGCAGCACGGGGTTAGTGGTTGGACTTGATGATCTTAGAGGTATTTTACAACCATAATGATTCTGTGATTATATGAAGTTCCTTGAAATGAAATCTGCCTGGTAGGGCAGAAATTTTCTGTGAGCTTCCACTTGACCAATTCCTAAACCTGCAATATCACTAATCTTTTATGGATATTAGTGGGTCTGTAAATCAAGGAAAAGAAAGTTTCATGCTTCCACCACTCCTGCTGTAATTTCCTCTTATATAAGTATGTGGCTTATTTCCTATGCTAATAATTTATGTTGACAGCTGATATTATTTACTCTTTAAAAAGGTAACAATTTTTCTTCTGGCCTAGCATTTGCTCCAGCTTTCCTTGTCTGAAAAGGTAATCTTTCAGACTAGGAAATTTCAAAGGTCAACCTCTCCTAGAAGCAATAGCTCTCTGACATTTCTACAGCATGGTCATCAACTATTAACAGATCCTGCATGGTTGGTTTTTTTTACTTTCTACTTTCACCCTTTTTAGATATAATGAAAATAGTCCCTTCCCTCCCTCAGCAAACAGAACACAGAATATACTCTGATTGCTGTAATTCTTTCTTTGTGTAGATGTCATGCTCTCAGCTGAAAGTTCTCTTTTGTTCAAACTCTCCAATGCTCCTTCAACTCAGTTGGCATGAGTCCTTCATTTGTGTTATTGTACTTGAATTCACTGAAAAATCATTGAAACCTCTGGTGGCCAAAATACCATAATATCTAAGTTTCCTATTAATATTGTTATGAATATTAACAACATTTTATCTATGTGTATATTTCAAAAATATTGATTTTAGACCCAGCTGGGGGTTGAATCTTTATTAAAAATGTTTTATCTCTTTTATCTCAAATCTCAGAAGCATCAACACATTCTCATAAAAGTAGCTTGCTTTATCATCCAGATAAATTCTGCATTTAATAAATGTTTAAATAACTCATTTTTCATTGAAGAACTAGAAGAAAATACATTGAACTTCATTATGGTTTGCATTTACAAAGATCATAAATTTGTGCTAATTCGAGTTTTAGTCCCTATTTGCAATTTAAATTTGTTGATTATCTATCTATTTCTGTGTCTGAATTTGTTGTCTACCAGGTGGACACGGTGACATAGAAATCAGACACCACTGCCAGTGTTCGTCTATATCAGATATAAACACAGAAAATGTCTTTATCAATAGAAGAAGAGAAAAAAATATTGTGTGTATTTATTACCATATGTATTTAGTATTGTTGACAGTTTCAGCTTCTTTTTCATTAAGTTGAGAAGTAATGGAAGTGCATTTTAGGTGTCGGAAACAGGCCAAAAAGTCAAGCAAAGCAAATGTTCACTTTACCCTGATTTCAACATTTATGTTACTTTCATCACTGTTGATAGAGTAGGAGTGGAGCACTTTACTGCCAAGAAAGAAAGAGCATATTATCGTAGATCTGAAATATAATTTGTGTGCTAAATGAGTAATGAGCAGTATTAGATATTCTTCAAAATATAAAAATTAAGTCTGAAGTAATGTTTGTGTGGAAATCATACCAAAAAAAATGAAAAAGAAGTCTGAGAGAGATTAATAATTTCAGTTTATCTATCTTGTCTCCACAGTAACAAAATTCTACATAATTTCTATTATTCCCTCTATTACATAATTTTGTGGAAAATTTAAAAGGAGATGAGCTTTGTATGCAATACTCGGGGGGGGG